>QEOT01003374.1:2822-62759 GCA_003123785.1 Pterocarya stenoptera | reverse complement strand
GTAGCACCGTCCCATAATAGACTGGTGATAGCGTCCTAAAATATAAAAAATTAGAAACACGTCGGACTTGTGCACAAATCAATTCCGTCTATGATTTGGCTAAGTATTTTCCATCAATATTGGACCAGATTAAAATGAATGGAATCTTTCATTTCTGATAAATTATTTGCAACGAATGAGTTGACTCATACTTGACTTCATGTAGGTACTACCGTTCGTAGTACAGATGCCGCATGCATGTCCGTCTGCACTCCATCCGTAAGCAAGCTGGCCGGAAACACATTCTATAAAGATCTCATTTTATTTTTTAAGTGATTTGTTAGAAAATACAGCAGAAAAAATACCTCAAGCTCAGCTTATAAAATTGCTCCACGAGTTTCTCTAGATCGACAAAAACCAAGCTTTTCCTCTTAATGGTAAAGTGTACTACGTAGTTAAAAAACTAGAGTAACACTTAACAAATCCACAACCTAAAAACTATTTCAAGAGAGAACAAATGAGAGAGAGATTTTTTCTAAGTCGATTCATTCACCAGAACCAAAATGAGGGGGCTTTATATAGCCTCCCCTACACGGTTGGCCTTAAAGGCCAGCCTTTAATATTCAGTAAGCGTTACAGGCCGTTGTAACGCATGACTGCANAAATTTTGGAAACTCAATTTTTAAAAAGGATAAAAACAGTGCGATAAACAATTAAAAATCTTGCACTCTTTCCTCGCAAAACCATGGAAAAGCCTGTGTTACTGCTCTTCCGTGGGCACATATATACAGTGTAGGTACCAAGCTTAGATTTTTCCGTTTTCTGTTTTTGGAAAATTGAGCCACCAAAAGTGAGCATAGTTTGGGTCAAGAAACATCGTAGTCCTAACAATTTTGTAGTCCGTCTTTTCCCCGGCCGGCTTTAGACCGAGATATTCTTCAAATGGTCCTTTTATTTTGTGCACGTTAAACTCTTTTTCAAAAGAATTGGGGAGAATGCTTTGTAGAAAAATCAGGGTGTCATTGTGTAAAAATGCATGGTGCCTCGACACGTATTATATGTGATTACCAACATGCCAAATCCCAAATTCCTGTGAAGTTCTCGACTCTCTGTCTAATCTTGGTAATAAGTCTTGCTATTTTTTTTAAATAATTATTTTAGAGCCTTTATAATGATGTCGGGAATACCAAAACACTTCTAACTGGAATATTAAAGAAAATTTAGTAATTAGCCAGGGATATTATAATTACATATATTTCTGCTCTTGAACCATTAATGAAGATTAGTTTTGATCAAAATAAGAGTCATTATATAAATATATATATATATATATATGCATGAGGCAGCTTCTTTCTCCTAATTAATTAATATTGTTTTAGGAATTTGGGTAGAATAGAATATGAACCGATTTCCTTTCTGACTATGTACAAAACGAGTGCTTTTAATTACCAGAAATGTGAAAATAGTACCATTGAACTAACACGTGTCGAAGAAACTAATCTCTAGCTACCAGAAGCTAATTAAAATATTGGATGGTAAGTTGAAATGAAATAAAAGTTGAAAATTAAAATATTGTTAGAATATTATTTTTAATATTATATTTATTTTGAGATTTGAAAAAATTGAATTGTTTATTTTATTTTATATAAAAGTTTGTGAAAGTTATAATGATTAAATGAGATAAGATTAATGAATTTTAAATCCAAATCTCTCCCTTAACAGTACTATATATAATATGAGAGAGAGAGAGAGAGAGAGAGAGAGAGAGAGAGAGAGAGAAAGGTGATTAGGGAACTGGATAAGACTTATTGTTACACAAACACTTATATGATATAGGGCACGTCTCTGCCCCAGTGAGCGCTGCGCATGCGAATCTAACCATGACCAATCGACAAGGTGAACAGGAGCCACAAGCATGTGTGCAATCGGGTAATCTTGAGCCAGCAACTTCGACTTGGAGTGGGTGGCCTGATCTTTTCACTTCCCTTTGCCCTTCTCCGCTGTAAATTGGTGGCAATACGTCTCTGCTAATTGCCGATGTTGTATCTTCCCCTTCATGATGGTGGCCATTAATATCTCATGTCAATCGTCAGAGCAACTATTTCAAGATTACGTCTCATTTACTTATTTAAGTTATCAAGTAAAACTAAGGATCATGACTTATATGTGATTAATTGATCAAATAATTGAAGTCCGAGCTAGCCCACCTCAAAAGATATTTGGTTCATGGTGCGGCCTAATATTTGCATGCATGACATTGTGAGTTTTATTTTACATTAAAAAAAAATTACAATTTTATGTATCACATCAAACTACTTCAATTCGCAAAACATTTCTTATATATATTTGCAAAAAATGTGTTGTATGGCAAGTAATGTGCAACTTCGAACGACAAAATCTAAATTGATAAAAAAATAAAAAATTAAAGACTTTTCAAATCCTTCTGCGTCTAAATTCAACCGAATAGAAACTACATGCAAGATATATAGATTCTAAGAAGTAAGAAGTATATATACATGACTGCTCCCAAGCCCAGCCGGTGTGCCTGGCAATCATGTTGGCTGGAAATGAAACGAGTAGTGGTACTAGTACTGCCAAAAAGATGGAAATCCTCATGGCCTTGGCTTCGGATGGATATAGAAAGATCGAGATCGATGAGCGATGTATATAGGTCGTGAGAGATAGATGGCATTAAAAAGAGGGGCGCGACAAAAAGATGAAGGAATTGAAGTGTGTCACAGGCCTTCGCACGTATAATGCAGTGAAGGGAAGTCACATGAAAATGGGTGAGCCCAATGGTACAGGCCTACTGCTCACAAGGTTTTCTATCCTTCACTGAATTGGTTCGTTTTGGAAAGTCAGCGCTCAATTACAATCTGGGTACGTGCTTGCATCTATATATTAAGTGGTGATTTCGCGGCGCCCCAGCCTGCTTGTTGAGCCATGCAGAGGACATGAATCTTATAAATTTATAAGGATTAGATATATGTTCTATTTTTCTCACACTAGCTGCAACTTGGAAAATGCTAGTTTGTCCCTTGGAAATAGTAGTCATTAATGTCGAAGCATAATCTACAAATGATATAATAATGTAATGCTTCCAAATACGTAAACCCAATTTTAAATACTTTCATTTATTTTTTGCTTTTTAAACGTTCATTTCTTGCCCATCTGATCATGGTGGAAATCCTAAGATTTTGCAACATGTTACATTTAAAAAATGTTACAGTCACAAATTAAAGAGATTTCACATAAATAAACATACAAATACAAACTGATATGATTTTATATAATACATTAGATTTATTTTATAATCTAATATATCATATCAAATCACCTTATAAGTTTGTTAAATATTTTTGTGACTAAAACATTTATTTATATTACACTACTTCTAAACGTCACATTAGATCGCCAACGACGTCATTAATTGGAATTCATGCATACTAACATAGGGAACGTTGTTTAAAACTTGGCCAAAAGTTTAAAGATGCAATTTAAGTTCATGAATTCATGATTAGAGGTGGTTTGTCGCACATCATGCCAAACTGTAATCCTTATTGTTGGAAAGATTCAGAAGTCAACCAAAGCTACTCAGATCTGCTAGACTTATGCCCCCACAACAACTACAGCTAGGTCATGATTTCGCCTTTATAAAACAAGCCCACTAATCTTTTTTGTGTAAGTACGAGACCTATATATCAAATTTACTTAAGCCTGAATTTTTTTTGTATTTATAAGTTACAGTTGTACTAGCTTCGATTTATTGAATAAAATGAAGTCTGTTTTCATAAAAATAAATAAATGTAAGTACGAGACCTATATATCAAATTTACAAAGTCTGAATCTTTCTGTATTTTGATAAGTCACAATTGTACTAATTTCGGTTCATTGAATAAAATGAAGTCTGTTTCCATAAAAATAAATAAATAAACTAAGAATGCTTAAGAAAGGAAGTAACTTGATTGAAAAAAGATAAAGCTCCTCCATCAGCAATATTGCCGCCATTTCACCTATTAAGTATTGTAATTAAACAAAAGCACTTCTTTTTCTTTCTTTCTTTTTTTATTGTAGCTACTTTTATCCCTTTTGTGATTCCTGAATTATTGGTTATTAATTATAAGGTGCAGTGGCATAGTCCCACCAATTAATTATACTTTTGTTTGGGGTCCAAGATTATCATGATATACTCAAATTAATCTCATGTGGATTATCGATCGGCTCTAAACTACTGCAAAATGCTTTGCTTGTCCTGATCTGGTGGTGGTTACAATTTCATATCAATATTAATTATATATATGTGACCAAGTAATATTAATGTCCCTGTTGATATGGGTGTTTTGTCCTTATCACCAAAGACGACAACATGTCATATTTATATCCAGCTAAGCTCGATCGTCGGGTAGCATGTTTTTTTCTTATTAATTATTTTTCTTATAAGCTAGAGGCCGCTTTCTTATCTGTTTTTGTGAAGCATGCATGCTAGCTTTTTGTGCATAGTTAATTATTATTTGGAGGTTTTTAAATTGGTAATTAATTTTTGACGTGGCAATATTTTGGCCGTCTAACTGATCCAGTACGCTTAATTGAGCCCTTGAAATAGTCTAATATCAACGTTGTAACGTGGGACCTTAATAAAATAAAATAGATTTCTAATTACCTTAATTTTCTTTCGGCCTAATTAGAGAGTATTTATAATTAATAGATAATGGTGGTTATGGGCCGGACTGTGATTAATCATTTCGCTCGATACACGTAAAATAGTAGTTAATAGGTAGGGGTTCATATATAATAATTGAATCATGTAGACAAAAAAAGAAAGCAAATTTCCTAATGATTGTCTCACATCTTAGATTCAATCGGGTTGGTTTGTCACTAATAGTAAAAGCTTCTTAGGCATATACAAGCTATGATTGCATCATTTTAGGTATATACAAGCTATGATTGCATCATTTTATGCAACGACTATCATAAAATCATACAAAGTCACTCTTTTTTTTTATTGATAATTAGAAAGCATATCTATTATTGGTTGATTAAACCAATGACTTGCTCACTCTCACGCTATATTCTATAAGAAAAAATTTTATTTATAAGTAAATATGGATAACGCATCTAAGAAAATATTTGCATGATATAATTTAATTTAAAATAAAAATTTTAAAATTTAAATCTTACAAATCAAATATTACCATTTAAGTAATATAAATTATGTATTCTACACACTTGTTTAAAAAAATAATAACTCTTCCAAAATCTATGAGAAAATGTGATAAGAAGAACACTTCTTTATAATATATATATTTTTGTCTGGAATAGAAAAACAAAATCCATGCCCTACTCGCCCGCGCGGGGGGGGGGGGGAAGGGCTCTGAACCCTATTTTTATGGAGAAATATGTTATTCGAGCTCGAGCCTGAGATCGAATTTTTTTTTTATTCTCTGTTCGAGCTCGACTCGATAAGATAAATTCTTAACTCGAGCTCGTCCCACAAACGAGTTCGAGTCGAGTCGAGCTCGAGCTCGAGCTTGAATTGTTTTTTTTTTTTAATAAGATTTAATAATTAATAAAATAAATAAAATAAAATAAAAGACCTAATGTTGAATTTATATAACTAACAAGTATACCTTTATTAAATTATAAAATCTTAAAAAATTTATAAATAATTAAAATATCTAACTAGTTGATATTTATCTAAAATAACAATATATTAGTCTACATATATTATTAATACATACACTTAATATGATAGCATATATCTATTTCATATATGGTTTTCACATACTAGTATATAACATTATTAAATTTTATCGACTAATTATTATACAAATTATAAAATATACCTATAAAGTATATTCACTATATAGACATAAGTAATTAGATTACATATTATATATTTAATTATAAAAGTGGTATGCTTATATTATTAGCTAATACATATATGTATATATATAGATGTATGTATATATTTATCAATATATAAATGAGTTTTAATCGAGCCGAGCTAACGAGTCGATTCGAGCATAAACGAGCGAGCCTTAACAAGCCTTAACCGAGTCGAGTCGAGTTTTGTGGGGTATGTGTCATTTACTAATAGAGTGGGTATCTGCTTTCACGAACGAGTTTTTTTTTTTCACGAGTCGAGTTCGATTCGAGTTTGACCGAGCGGGCTATCGAGTAGACTGGTTCATTTACAGCCCTATCTCTTTTAAAGGAAATGCATTTTTATAAATAATTTATAGAATATAAAATAAAAACATACTCAATTTAAAGCATAATTACGTTAAAAATTATAAAAGAAAATTATATCAACCAAGATTGGAAGCCCAAACTGTCACATATACGTAGTAGTTATCCATGAATCTGCTGTGAAGTACGTGGTTAATAAAAAAAGGTGCCATTTTTATGGTTGGCTGATGGGACAGTTATTATTCTTTGCCCACTTCTTCACTCTTCCACTGTGATAGTGATGGCAAAGCAAAGCGAGAGAGGGAGATTGCTTTCTGCTCTCTTGGATAACAAGCGTAGATACCACAAGGGCGGGTAGATAGAAAAAGAAGGAGAACAAAATGACATCTCAACCACACATCCAATACTGCATAGTGCAGCACCCATCTTCCTCATCATTATACTCTTCTCCTGTAATTCAAATTCTTTTTCACAGAGAAACTTGGGAAAGGAAAAAGGAAAGGAGCGTGTGTCTCCGTCAGTGTGTGCAAGAGAGGGAGAGAATAATATATATATTTAGATGTGCTGTCGGCATGTTTAAGCGGGACCCTTGTGGAACACGAAATAATAATAAACAAGGCTCCTTGCTCGTTCCTCGATTCCTAGCCAACTTCCATGTGCTAAGTTTCTTCGTCTTCTGGGTGGCACCGTGGCAGTGGCACTCCCTTTGTCTCTCTCTACATTCCATGTGCAACATTGGAAGAAACATGGTGAACATCCAGAAACTGAGGCCCGGACCAATGTATTGATGAACTAGATTGTGTGCCTTGAAGAGCTCTCTCTCCCCCTCTCTCACGAACGCACAACATAATGGACTCCGCAACTCTTCTTGACCATGTTCTTTTCCAACTCACCCCAACCAGAACCAGGTATTCTTCTAGATGTCTACATCCATATGCAGCTTTGTGACTGAATTGAATTCTAAAAGTTAGTGCTTTGGTTTTCATTTGTTGTAGATGCGATTTGGTGATTTTCGCCGGCGGTCATAGCGAGAAGTTGGCGTCGGGTCTTCTGGAACCCTTCGTTTTGCACCTGAAATGCGCCAAAGATCAGATCTCGAGAGGTGGGTATTCAATCACTTTGCGTCCTTCGGGCTCATATGCGTACTGGTTCACCAAAGCCACTCTGCAAAGGTAAATATATTCACCTGCCTCTCTGATATTACCATCAGCTTAAACTTTCGAATAATTTGTTAATTAACAATGGTATTAATTGAGCGGTCTAGATTCAAACTCCACAATTTAATTTCCAGAAACTATTTCACGTGTTTGGTCCGAGTGAGTAAATTCACCTCTTTTCATCCACTTAAGCATTTTGGCTGCTTTGTGAGTGTTCCAGCCAAAAATACTGGTGATTGGTTTGCGGTCTTTGTGAATTCAATAAAAAAATTAATATAGAATGTGTACTGTTTGAATTCATATACAAGTTTCGAAATTTGTAGTTTTTGTTTTCGACGGGCACTAGGCTCCGCTTGGATACACAGATGAGATGAGATGTTTTGAATAGTAGTTGAATAAAATATTAGTAGAATATATTTTTTAGTATTATTTTTATGTTGAAATTTGAAAAAGTTGAATTGTTTATTATATTTTTATATGGAAATTTGAAAAAGTTGTAATGATTGAGATGAGATGAGATGAGATAGTGGTTTTGTATAAACAAACGGGGCCTAAGAAAAAAACCTCACGGATTTGTTCTTGTTGGCTGTTAAAAAAACTTCTGTGAGATTGGATGGGCCAAATAGTTGCTTATTGCTGATAATTTGTTTAATTATTGACATTTTTGTTAATTATTTTAGTCTCCTTTATTTTTATGAAAAACAGGTTTGTGAGATTTGTAAGCACACCAGAGGTTCTCGAGAGATTTGTGACTGTAGAGAGAGAGATTGTGCAGATTGAGAATTCGATACAATCAAGTGAATCGATAGAGGCAGATGGTAATCATGCTTGGACATACTCATTTATCATATCCCTTGTAGTAATTCTTTTGACGTATGTCCAGCTAATCAATTCCATTCCCAATTTTTTCTATTTGTTAAATGTCAAAAGTCAAACGTTAAACTTCATTTGAGTGTGGCTCCTTTTTTCCTCTTTCGTGTTTTTACCGATTATTAGGAAGAACACTCGATGCTTGGGATATTTTCTGAGCATATCGATTAAATAGTTTGTGACTGAACTGGGGTCTTCTCATTCCTTAAATATTCATTTTTGGGTATTGTAGATTTTGTATAAAAGAATGTAGAATTTGTTGGGATTCCCCCCCTTTTTTTTAAAATGGGCGAACTTGATTGGAATTCATATTATTAGGTTACGGGTGTGCACTATTATCTGACAGCAACATATGAAACCGGAAAACAAAAGATGAAATTTGGATTGTATTCCTTTTGACTTGTAGATTGATGCACTGTATTGAGGTCTTTTGCTTACTGCCTTGTTATTGACAGGAAATGGATCAGTTGCTGATGGGAATTCCAAACGGTCGATCACCTTTTCCGGTGTATGTCATCATTTATAATTGCTTGTAAAATATTTTTTTTAATTGAATGTTTCTTTGAAGTTTTCACAAATGATTGACAGTTTTTAATAAAAAAATGACCTTTCATTTTAATGGTGTATCTTAGTCCAAAGGTGAATCCAATGGAAAAGGTGACGGTGTGACAGAAGAAAACTCCAAGTAATTTTTCTGGCTTTCTATAGGTTGCATGTAATCATTATGAACTTAGTAACGACACATCTATACTCTCATGCATTCATTGTTCAGCATTGGTAATGGACAGGATTCGTCTTCAGCGTGCTCTGGAAACTCGGAAGGCAATGCTCCATAAAGAGCAAGCAATGGCTTATGCCCGTGCTTTAGTTGCTGGATTTGATCTGAATTATATCGACCATCTCATTTCTTTTGCTGATGCTTTTGGAGCTTACCGTTTAAGGTATGAATGAGAAATATAGATCTGCGGCATCTGCCATCTGTATTTTTTTTTTAAATTATGTACTGAAGGGCTGTCCAGATATTTTTCAGCCTTCATATGATTCTTATCTAATTAAAGCACCGTCAAGATTCTATCCTCTTTGAGGACTGCCCCTACTTTCTCAATCTTCAATTTGTTTCAATTTTTCTTTTTCTTTTTTTATATTTTGTAGGGAGGTACTGTTTAAAATCTTGGTAAAAGAATATAATGTTTCTGGTTTCATTCAGGGAAGCATGCATCAATTTCATTGATCTATGCAAGAAAAAGAACGAAGATAGGCTTTGGGTAGATGAAATTGCCGCAATGCAGGCTAGCTCTCATTCAGAATTGCCATATTTGGGAACATCTGGGATCATACTTGCTAGTGAAGATCCTGATGATAATCAGAATCTTATGATTAATGTTCACCCAAATAGTCTCTCTGGTGGGAAACAGAATGGCTCTGCAGATGCATCAGTGTCCGATTCAACTGCAAGTCATGGAAGTTTTGACGTTAGCCAAGGTATGGTCCTATTTGTCATTACATCTTAAATCATGTTTTAACTTGTGACACAATCCATAGAAGCTTCTTGATAAATGGAACATCGGTTGATTATGGCAGTCCACGGTGATCCTCAGATTCAAAGAGTTTTGGCTCTTCAAGATATATGTTGTTTATATTAATTTCTTAATGAATTAGATACTAATTATGCTAGTTTGCCTTCTATATTCCTCACACACACACCTATATACATACATACATACATACAGATAAACATAGATATATGTGTGCATGTGTGTATATTCCAGACATGCTAAATATAATACAAAAAGAAGTTGCAAACTGCATGCTAATCCAAACTTGTTATAAATTTGAGTATAGACAAACCTGATGTGGAGAAAATACAAAATTGATCTTATGTTATTTCAGGATTAGTTTGGATAAGAGCTGAACTAGAAATATTGTTTGCTGAACATTCCATAGAGTATGAATTGCACTTCTGATGACGTGACATTTTGCTCACAAAAATTACATCTTAACCTGGTGCGGGTCAAAACTCAGAAGTTTAGATTTCCCAAGGCCAAGCAATTGTAAATTTATGCACTCTTATTTCGTATAGACTTTTTTCCCACCTTAAATGTGCTCTGTACAGAAGAATACTTTTGACTGCAGCTTATGTTGAAATTGCCGACAATGAAGAAACTGTTTTGTGCAGATAATAGCTTGCCGGCATCAGCTCAAATTCCATCAACAAATGGGAGAGCTCAAGTACCAATCTCATGGCTGAACCATCTTCCTCAGTACATGCACAATTTTCAGGGTCCTGTATTTCAACAAATGCCCCCATATCCAAACTATGTTTTTCCTGGTATGCAGCCTCCTCCTTCATATTATCCTGGGAATATGCAATGGACTTCAAATGTGGAAGATTCTGGTCTTGATCAGGAGATAAATAATCATCAGAGTCATAAATCAGCTTATAGAAATAAAAAGAAACTTCCACACGGTAAAGTACTGGAAACTTCAGAACAAGATGAATTCACTGAACCCAGTGACTCCTGTTCTGAGAGTGAATCAGATGATGATTTGGATCATGGAAGAAAAACCTCTTCAAAAGAGCAGCCACGTAAAAAGCACGGTAAGAAGTCCTCAAGAAAAGTTGTCATTCGGAATATCAATTACATAACCTCTATGAGAGATGGAGAGAAGGGCACCATCTCTGAGGGGAATTCATCTGATGAGGATGCAGTCATCAATGGGGATTCACTCAAACAACAAGTGGAGGAAGCGGTTGAAACATTGGAGCGAAGACATAAGTCAGCCTCACGCCATCATAAGAAACAAGTGGGGGTCAAGCTTCCTGGCATTGTAGATGGCTCAAATGATCCCACTGATCAGAAAATTAAGAATGGAGTTACAAATACTTCCAAGGGACAAAAGAGAAATGACAACTGGGATGCTTTCCAAAATCTTCTTATGAGAGATGAGACAATTACAGAGCCAAACTCTGTAGAGGTTCAGGAGGACTATTTTATGACTAAGTACTCTGAAGAGGGAAGGGCCGAACAAGAGAAAGCTACAAAGCAAGAAATGGTACCAAGTGATTCCTTTGTTGTAACAGAGAGAAATATGGGTATGGAGGAGAAAACTCACCTTGGGAAATTTGAAGTTGATGAAAATGTTCATCCAGCTATTAGGAAAGCAGATAGCACAGTTGAAGAATTGTTGTTTTTACCGAGAATTAAAGTGTCAGGGAATCATTCCCATGCTATTCAATCTGATTGTGGTACTGAATCTTCCATAATAAAATGTCAAAAAGAAGGAGACTGGTTCTTAACCAACCAACAAGATAAATCATCAAATCGGGATGAAAGCAAAGATCTCAACATGTTTGATGGCGTTTACAATTCACTGGTAGCTGCTGACCATTTTGATGCTGAAAAAAACAATAAAGATGTTTTAGCTGATGACTCATTCATGGTTCAAGCTCGATCATTAGATAATGAATTTCATTTGCAATTAAGGACTGACATGAGCATTGTTGCGGACATCGTTGGAGCTACTCAATGTGAAAATGGGACACCTGAAATTTCACACGATAGGCCTGAAGCCATTGCCACTCATGAGCCAGATGACCTTTACATGCTGCTTGATCGCAACTCAACTGTGGAGCATGCTCTGGCATCTTGGACACCAGAAATGGATTATGAAAATAACATTTTATCAACTGGAGCCAATAAAAGGCATTCTGACAGTGAAACAGCTGGCTGTGTTGATAATAAGCTGCCTTCTAATGGTAAGGGTACAAAAGGTAAACCTGATGCGTCTCCTGAGAGAAAAGGAAAATCTAAACTTTTAAATGGATCCCTTGGAAAAAGAAATCCTAACATTATATCGGGGAGCAAGAAACCATCTTCTGGAAGCCAATCATCAGTTCCAAAGAGCAAATTTGAAAAGGTATTTGACAAACATTTAGGTTCAATTGACGAATATTATGGTTTCCTTTGTTTATAATAACTTTCAGGCGTGGAGTTGAAAGGCTAAATTGGAGTGAATGACCTTTACTAAAGCGATACTAATCTTGATATCTCAAGGATGAGATCTGGGTTCAGATCCTCATCCTGTTATCTGAAAAAATAGGAACTTTCAAGCCTTTGCTTTCATCTTTCATTCTTTCTACTATAAGTGAAGTGACTCATTGATATGAGGCACAAACGCTCTCACAAGGGAAGCAGATGTGAGGGAGCATATGAATGTCCAACAAAACTTGGGAGTTGTTTATAATGTTTGACATGGAAGCACAAGTCCATTATGTTTTTCTTATCATTTAAGTAATCTAATTTCATGTTGAAATTTTGTTAAAGCTAGGAGATAATCTTTATCAAATATCATGAAATGATAATCATGTTTTTCCTACCTCTCTTCCAGTCATTTTGGCTATGGCTTGATTGTATGTTTTGTCACTCTGCAACACAAATATGTTCTTTGAATTCCTGAGAATATTCCAATTTCTTGGGAGTTTTTAGGCAATTAGTTACTATGGTTATCAATTAACTTCTTTCCCTTTTTATTTCTACTGATTTTAATCTCTCTTTTGGCTCTCATCCAATAGGATGAAGAAAAAAGAAAGAGAATGGAAGAGTTGCTGCTTCAACGCCAAAAGAGAATAGCTGAAAGAAGTGCTTCTAGCGGATCTAGAGCTGCAATAACTAAAAGTACAGCTATTGTAAATAAGACTGCCATGGCTTCCACGAAGATTGAGAAGCCTAAAATCCAGACCTCAATCCAAGAGGCCAAGAAACTACAAAAGCCAGTTCTTAGAAATTCCACCATAGATCGCCTTGCAACTGCACGGATACAGGTCTCATCGACTCAACCAAAATCGGAGCCACCCAAAAAATCAACCTTGAAGCCAACTGGTGCAGGTGCCAACACCTTCCCAAAGAAGACTGCTGGTGCAGAGAATAAGAAAGCAAGTCCAAACAAAGTCAAACCTTCAGAGGAGATGGAGGTCCCAAAGAATTCAAATCAGGCACTTTCTTCAGACTCTGATGTCCAAGCAAAGGAGTGCATGAATTCCACTGCAGAATTGCCAGTGAAGTCATCAGCTGCACAGATAACTCCAGCTAATGATGCCCTTGATCTGAAAGACGTTAAGGTGCTGCACGGTACATCTTCAACTGAGAAGAATGGTGAAAATTCGATTTCACATTTGGATAGCTTGGGTGATGGAATTTACAGTGGAAATTCACTCAATGTGCCCTCGTCTGTGCCTACAGATCATATTCCGCAGTTGGATCAGCTAGAAAGTAATGTTGATGGGTTATCTAAAGCATCTTCTGTTCATATTGAAGAAAAAACACTTTCTGAAGGTCCCTGCAACCATATTCCTGATATTGCTATACAGCCTATGCCAGTGTCACTTAACAAAGGTTCAATTGCTTCTGCTGAGAATCTTGAAGCATATGAAGCAACAAATGAAAATGTTCCACTCTCGCCTGGAATTTCTGAGATAGAAATTTCGACTCCACCCTCAAATGATGGCACTGTGTCAGGGACAGTCCATTCCAGGAAGAAATGGGACAGTGATGAGAACTCAACTAAACCTAACAAAGGGTTTAGAAGGCTTCTTTTGTTTGGAAGGAAAAAAGCTGAAAGTCACTCATGAATTGATCCTGAGGTGGTTGGTTGATCTCTGTGCCAGCAGCGTATTTGTTCACACCAATCCATGATACCTTTGATTAGATTATTGTTTATTCATGAGAAAGAAAGAGGTAACTTGCAATAATTGTTTGATCATGTTGCTAATATGTGCCATACAGCTATTGATTGGAAGAATATTGAGAGCTCTCGTGAATCGTGATAATAAGGCTTTGGGTTTTGCTGCCATGTGGGGATTTTGAATGTTGTTAGGTATCTGAATTTGAGGAGTTCAAAGTTTTAAACTGGTGATCTCATATGTATACCTTTTGAATATGCTTGGATATACATTTGGGAGTGTATTTTTTTAATTATGTATTCCAATTTAAAAAAATATGTTTTATGTACTATAAAGGCCAGCAACAATTCATGGTTGGCGTTCTGGGGCTACTTCTTTGCTGGGAGAATCTCTCTTATTTCCATTCAATATATTTATTCCAAAGGTTTTGTCAATCTCTCTTATTTCCATTCAATATACTTATTCCAAAGGTTTTGTCAATCTGGATATGTATCAGGTTGGGATGGATTCAAACTTTTACATGACGAACACACTGGACTTTTATGATTAAAAGGGTGGAAACGTTATAATCATTGAGATGTTCCATATATGACAAGCGATATGCTGGAGAAATGGCCTTCTACCTTGCTTACCATCATCTTTCGAACCTTCTGACATAGCCCATCAAAGGCTTCCCTCCTAGAACATCGCCGAGGGTGTAAACACTGCCTAAAAGTTAAGAGCAGAAAGGCATAAAAAAAGAAATGACATCCATCACAAGGGACACGATTTAAAAAAACTAAAATATCTAAGAAATCAAATCAGGATAATATCTGAATTGATTTGATTATTATCTCCCATATACCCTGCATTGATATCTGCAAGTATAGCCATTAGCCACCACATCTTCATAGTTTGGAAGATTTGGGTGGACATGACTCACGCAATATTGTCTGCTCTTCCGCAGTTCATCATTTGGGCTGCGAAATGGATGGCGATCTTTGACCATCTTCCCACCATTCTTTCCCACGTTATCTCGCTCGGAGCAAGGCCAGGACTGAACGTTGGGTGATGCAGTTTTTTCGCTGGAACATTTGTTGGCTAGACCAGTTCTCGGATCAGTCACTGAGCCTGCATTTCCACCCCATGAGTCCAAACTAGTGCGAGCAATATCAATCTGAGGCATGTTGCAGTGTTCTTGGTTCACTGACTTCTCGTCCAAGTCATCATCAAGATATACAATACTCATCCTAGGGGTTAGAACTAGCAGATAACGCCTCTTTATATTCCACTTTAGGTACATGTACGTCTATCTTCACCCGGTTAGAACTACCTGAAGTACCATTATTATTGCCCGAGTCATTGTCGCTATACATTTCAAATATGTCCAAATCCAAACTTCAGCTTTTTGAGCAGGCTTGCACTCTGTGTGAGAGAGGCTATTTTTCTGGAATAAAGGGCATCAAAAAGACTTTTTAAGTGTAAAAGATACGATAGAGAGAGGAAAACTCGTTCATGTATACTACTGCCAACCTACCTTACGGCATTGCATATTGGAGCTTTGTTGAAAATCCCAGAACCCCAGAAAAGGAGAGTGTTCTTTAGCTATTTCGCTTATCAATTTGAGTTTCTCATCGTCTGGCACCAAATTTCTGCATAGGTTCTCCTTTATCTGAGAACTCACCATATTTTCATGGTGTAATTCAACATTGGCTATTTCGAATTCACGACCATAACGCTCTCTGAAAAAAGCAAAGCAAAGAATGTAGTACTGGCAGTTCATCACATCTGGAGGCTGCAAATATCAAATTCGCCAAGGCTTGGCGAACATCAATAGGCAAGGAATGTACGTCGCTGCATTGATGAATTAGATGATAATATCATGAATATCAGCCTATTGACGAACCTGAATGAAGGAAAATCCTCCTGTAATTAAAAGAATTAGATATGTACCTTTGTTTGCAAATCTGGGCGAAATTGGAGATGATGCATTCACAGTAATCGTTAATTTCATCAAATGCAGCCAATCGATTCTGATCCTTGTAGAGTTTTCCAGTCTATATATAATGATCAGAAAGGAAAAACAAAATCACTTCGGATTATAGTTTTGAAAATACAAGTAATACAATCTTTGGTAAAGCCAAGTCTTCTGTTTTTTAAAAAAAATTACAAAATTTTAACCCATATAAATTGTAAGACCAGAACCAGATTATTTAAATGAAAAATGAGTTTTGATATTTATCATCCTCATACATCACACTCACACTTATTTTTATGAGTGATGCTATATCTCCAGTTGAGGCTCCCTCTGGGGTGTTGTAGCATATTTTTGTATATGTGTTTTTAAGTTTTTTTTTTCATATAATTTTTTTTAACAATTTTAAATATTTAAAAAAAAAAGAAAAATTTATAATATTATTAAAAAATACTTTCTTAATTAGAAAGTAAAAAAAAAATCATTTTCTTAATCATTAAGTAAAATAAAAAATATTTTTTATAATTTTTTTTTCTTACTGCATGATTAAGAAAGTGTTTTTAAATAATATTGTGATTTTTTTTAAAAAATATTAAAAATTGTTAAAAAAATTATATTAAAAAATTTTTAAAAACATATACAATATGTGCTACAAAACTCCCAGCAGGAGCCCTAACGGGGGATGTAGCATTTTCTTATATTTATTTACTTTTATTTTTTATTTTTTTGTTTTCTTCTTAAACTAATTGAATTCATTTACTCATCATACATACACCATGCATTTGGTAAGAGAGAGAAAAAAAAAAGAGATGTGTAGTGTGTAGAGATGATAAGTATAATTTTTTCACAAATATTGATGTATATGTACGAGACGTGTCTCACTTCCAGTCTACAACCGTTCACCTGCTTGATGATAAGAAGTTTTGGCCTGGTTCGCCAAGGAAAACTTCAATGCTTAAGTCAGTAAGTATCACAAACAGTTTAGAATTCAAAAAAGAGATCGATTCCCCTCTATCGAGGGTTATGTTGAACTTTAGCGGGAGAAGCATGGTCATAATTCGTTCGTTATACGATAGATCTGTTTGGTTTAGCAAACATTCCACTAAGGAAGATCCTCCTATCCTCTTCGCCATCTTCTCATATTTTTCTGTTAATTCTTTTAACTCGTCATGCATTTTCTTCTTCTCTGTTCGTCCTAGGTTCGACTCCATATTTGCATGGTTCATCCCTCTCACTTTGCTCATTGTGAGCGAGTATGGTGGTATTGCTATATTCGGCATTCTTTCGCTGCAAGTTGTTGTTCTCCTTCTTCAGAATCTTCATGGCCTCCAACGCATGCTTCAGTCTTTCTTCAGTTACTGCTAGTCGTGCCTCCACAGATGCATCTATCGTTTAGCTTACTAAAGAACGGGTCACAGTTGGCATGTGAGAACCACATAAAGAGAAATGGATCCCACAGACGGCACCACTGTACAAGACTTGTCTCACTTTCAGTCTGCAATCGTTCACCTGCTTGATGATAAGAAGTTTTGGCTTAATTTGCCTGGTATATATAAACTCCGATGTGATGCTTATCTAGTGCAAAGTTTATCAATGTGGATCATTATCCTGTAATCAAACTGATTACATATCTACATGAAATCTCTATCTTTCCGTGAAAGGTGGTGCGTGGTGTGTTTGACTTTCTTGGGTCTTGGACTCTCTAATTTTTTTCGGTTAATCATGAACCTTTTATACTAGGCTCCCTTCATATTAGACTCTTAATTTAGAATGGACCCTCAACTAAAATAGGCCCTCCAGTATAAATATATTTGTTTAAATAGAATATAAAAAATGTAAAATCATATGTTAGTGTGTGATAAGAAATAATAAATAGTATTTATTAGTCAAGAGCCTTATAGTTTAATAGCATATGACCCTATTTTTCAAATGAAAAATCTGGTTGGAAACCCCTCCCCTTGTATATTTAAAAAGAAAAATGGCATTTCTCAATTTAAATGATTAGTTATAAGAAATGGAGAAATTAATATATACCCACCCTGGCTAAGGCTTGGTCGAGCCGACCTTTCCGGAGGAGTTCAGCAATATCCGCACGCGACTGTCTCACAATTGAACATTTCCTGTTCCTTAGGGTAGTTAGACGAAGCCGGGCCAGCTTTATAATTTGCTTACTGGAATTTCACTCACGGCAAATTCTGAAGTAAGAGGAAAGCGTACTTTGCATTCTCTAATAATGACAAACTCTCAAAACTGTTGACTTGCTCCACTTTTTCACAATTTTTTACTATCAATCATAATTTGACTAGCATATTTTATCTTGAGTAGTACTGTTATATTTAATTTTAGTGTATACAAATTTTACATACGTTATTTTAAAAAAATAAAATTTATTATGAAAAAAATAATTTTTCATGTAAATCTCAGATTTATTTATTTTTTTAAGGACGGTGTTACATCCACCGATACGGTATGCTGATACTTTGTATACGTACTTATCGATAGTGTTAATTTTTTTAAAAATAATTTGTTTTGAGTATTTTTTTTAAATAAAAACTAAAAAATAAATATACACAAATGCTTTAGACCAAAAAAAAAAAAGAAATTGATCGGTACAAAGTGTCGGTATACTGTGCCGATAAGAGTATCATTTTTATTTTTTAAAAAACGCATGATCCTAAAACTACAAATATCATTTTTTTTTTTTTTTCATCGATCGTGTGTAAATGATCAAAATTGATAGATTTGATAATTTGAACTCAAAATTAAACAAAAGGTTTCATCTTTGGAATGCAAAAAGTGGTATTATATGCTTTGCCCATCGATCGAATGGTAAAAAGGGAGCTAGCTAGAAGCCTAGAAACATGCAAAACAAGAAGGGATCGAGTATTTTTTTTCTTTTACCACTCTTGAGGCTTTCTTCCACCTTGACGCTTTGGTCCACAGAAGCTCGGCACGAAGTAGTGGAGACCACATGATTGATGATGTCTTGGTTTTCTTTTCTCTTTAATTGATCGCCCCCAAAAGGAGCAGAAAAGGGGAGGGATAGGGGGTGATGCATTGTGTATATATCATATGCATAGTAATCACGAAAGGAATTATGCATTATGCATATGATCACTTGTTTCCATGTTAGGTTCATGATATTGATCTTACGTTTCAACACTTATTGATCATGCATAATAGGTAAAAGAGTCGGGCTACTCGGCAATTTGACCGCTAGGCAAAATGTGTGTTTTTTTTTTTTTTAAAAAAAAATTTTCATATTTTTTCAACATATTTAAATATTTTTTAAAAATAAAAAAATATACCAATATACTAAAAATTATTTTCTTAATTGTTAAGTTAAAAAAAATTAAATATACAAGAGGTTAAAATGAGAGGACGGACTAATATTTTCCTAAATAAAAATATCAATTATTTGAATATTTGCATGTGTAAATTACGTAAAAATCTTTTGTGTATAATCAGAAGGTTAATGATCATGCAAGAATATTGGTAAAAGAATAATATTCTCTGTGGTTATAGGAACATAATATTTTGAAAAAAAGTGTTAGAACAGTTACAAATAGAATTTATAAAATAAATTTATAACTGACATAATTTCATATGATCCCTTAGATCTACTTTATAATAAAATTTACTTTACAATCCGATATATAGTATCAAACTACATCATTTTGTGAATCTACTTTTATCAAATTTTTTTTTAGGTAAAATAAATTCTCTATTAAGAAACTCATATTATGTATTGATATATCTCTACGAGATTACCACTTTAAAGTTTAAACTTTAGAGTTTTAATAAAAGATAAAACTCTAACATGAATTTCAACGTTAAATATGGCGCGAAATATGTATCATGCATCTTATTTTTCTTAGTTACATAAATTGCTTAGAGCATAGAATTATAGAATAGTGATATTAATTGGACAGGTAAGGATCGAGACATTTTTAATTCTGTCTAAATTATAATTAAAGGTAAAAAAAAAATACTAAATGGATCACGTGCACTTCAAGCAACTGTACAGAAGAGCGGATGAGAAAGGCCCAAGCAAAGGCCCAAATGACAGCGAAAGGGTACCTGCAATGAAAGCTCTATGGGTTCGATTTTTCACCTTCCAACTCTTTCGTAAATCTCACGGATCCAAAGGTAGCCCAGACACCAGCCGTTGGATCTTTTTGGGTCGGGTCAATTTTAGAAAGTAAGAAAAGGAATAAACAAAGCCCATCCATCTTACGTCATAAGAAGAAGTAGAAGAAGCATCATCGAGGGCCCCACTCTCTACCCATCTCCCCCGCACCGACACCGTCAGTTGCGTACAAATGCGGTAATACCTCCTGGCCCTGGGAATGTCAAAATACCTCAATTGCCCCTACTGTTCAACTACCCAAATTAAATACACATTATTAAAACATCTACAACCAATACCTACCGCCAATTAATTGAGAATTATGAGACGATTTTACTTTTTTATGAAACTATAACGATAATAAATATTAGATAATATATATATATTGTTGTAAGCAAGGCAACAGTGAATTTGGCGGTGCCACCAACAGAAACAGTTATTCTTTTTGGGGGGCATTTTCGGAATTTAGAAGTTGCAGGTGAAAGATGTATTTTCAATCATTTGGCGTGATGTTGTTGTCCCTTTGCCTCTTTGGTAAATCGTTTGTGTCGTTCGTTTGCCGGGGGTTTTCGTATATTTAGAGCTGGAGAGATGAACTAGATAGAGTAAGAGAAGGGCAGAGAGAAAAGGTAGATCTAGTTGGGTTTTGATTCTTGAAGCTTCATTCATGGCTTCCAAGTTGATTTTGATTACAGTCTTCATCTTTGATATCATCGCTTTCGGTTTGGCTATTGCTGCTGAGCAGAGGAGAAGCACTGTGAGTACTCATTCCTCTCGTATCTGTTTTCTACAGCTCAATTCTTTCTTTGCTACTTTGCTTGCTAGTCCATTAAAATATTTTCGCTGCAAATTTTCGAGGCACTCAGTTCGTTTATGGATGTGTTGATCTCAGTGAATATTTTCTTCTCGGTTTACTTTGTTTCCAAATGGTTTGCATTTTCTTCTCGGTTTGGCACACAACAGTTACGAGAATAGGGTTAATTGCGCAATGAAATTTTCCATGTGTTTTGCTAATTATTTGTTTTCTTATTTTCGCCATAAGGTTTCAACAACCATTCGTCCGTAGGGTAATCTTCTTGCATATGTTCTTGATGAAAATGCCAGATCTTGTACTCTAAATTATATTTTTGCCTGAACTTTTAATATAATTATCTGTCTTTCTTTTTCTATCCCGCACATGCACCCATACAAAACACGGGGTGGAAGATAAGATTTATACATGGAAAGGGAGGCAAATTAGCTATACAGAAATTTTGTAACTGTCAAATGACTAAATTGGTGGGATTGCTAAAATTAAGGGATATTGGTGCTGTAATACATATGCACCCACACAAAACACGGGGTAGGAGATAAGATTGAGATTGGGGTTTCGGGTTTTATTAATTAAAGAAACATGTTTGGGAGATAGTACAACAAAAGAAACAGGTCAAAAATAATAACTTGTGGGTGTCTTGTTTCATAGTGGTTGGCGGTTTGTGGTTTAATACTTATAATTTCCCAGAATACGGCAAATGTCTTGAAAGTCGACATTTGGTTTTTCTTGTGATTTTTCAAATTAATGCTGATTCAAATAATTAACCATAGAACAGATTCAATTGAAATCACTGTCATATAAATGAATAAACAGATGCTGAAAGTACCTCTCCCATTGGTTTGGAACTAAACTTTTCTTTGGCAGGCCACGGTTTCCCTGGATAGTGAAGCAAACTATAGGTACTGTGTCTATGACTCGGACATTTCAACAGGCCTCGGTGTTGGTGCATTATTGTTTCTCATGGCTAGTCAAGTCCTTATAATGGTGGCAAGCCGATGCTTCTGCTGTGGAAAGCCTTTGAGTCCCGGAGGGTCAAGAGCCTGGGCAATTGTACTTTTCGTGGTCTGCTGGTAGGTCTCCAATAGACTTGATGAAATAACTTTAATTGAAAACCACCGTTGCATTGATATGGTTGTTTTATCTATGATCTCTCTCAGGCTGTTTTTCTTGATTGCTGAGATCTGCTTGCTGGCTGGCTCAGTCAGGAATGCCTACCACACCAAGTATGCAATAGCTGCTGCAGATCCTCCCTCTTGCTCAACCTTGAGAAAGGGAGTTTTTGGAGCAGGGGCAGCTTTCGTTTTCTTCACTTCGATAGTCTCTGAGTTGTACTATGTTTGCTATTCAAATGCCAGAGAAAGCTTCCAACCATATAATAGAGAACCTGCTGTGGGTATGGGAACCTACAAATGAACTTCATTAAGTTGATCAATTTGTAGCCAGTACTTTGCAGATAGATGCAACTGTCTGGACTCCCTGCATTGATTTGATTTCTCAATTGCCTGTTTGGGTTGCATTTTGTGTTTTTAGGGTTCAAAATAGTTGGCGATAGCTTGCAATCGAAGTCGATATTGATGTTTTTTTTCTCCCTTTCTGCCCTTCAATGTGTATTTTTTGGACTGTCATATATATAATTATAAGCTGATTGCTCGTGTTCAAATAAATGCAAATAGAATTGTTAAAGATCCATCGAATGCATATTTTAGGTAATTATATAACGTTTTCATATGGAGACTGTTCTAATCCTTCATGTGTTCGTTCAAACGACTTTCATCTCTTATTGGTGTTAAATCAGAGCTACAAGGAAAGAAAATAAAAAGTTATATTAACAGGTAGATTTCGTAATTATCTTCCACGCTGGTTTGCCAACTCGGGCTACAACTATTCTAAAGTAGTATTTTAGAAGCCCATGTTTCTCAAACTGTTGCCGCTATAGAGCCCAAAACACACCCACACTCCAGGCTGCAGCCTGGACTATACCAGCCCAACATTTCAAGACCGAAAACCAAGTGTTAAAGTTGGACCATAAAGAAAAGTGAACATGCAAAACAGAAAGGTCCTAAGGTATATATGCCCAGAGTTTCAGTTTATTACAACATGGCCGAATATTCAGCAATCTTCTTCAAGCCCTTCACCAAGATTATCTTTCACTAAGGTTCGTTTGGATATACAATTCAGATGAGATGAGATATTTTGAATAATAATTAAATAAAATATTTATAAAATATATTTTTTATATTATTTTTATGTTAAAATTTTAAAAAATTGAATTGTATATTATATTTTTATATAAAAATTTAAATAAATTGAAATGAGATAATGACTTTAGATAAATAAACGGGGTCTAAAATAGAGCCGGATGCCACTTTTGAAGACCAACAAACGTAAGTAACCTCAATGGTCAAGGAATTTCAGCTAAAAAAAAAACGTCACATCATCGTAAAAAGACTCAATGGATGTCACTTTTGAAATTTGAAAAACAAAATAAAAAGCACCCTCGTTATATTGAAGAATCCGTCTAATCAGTAGGGATGTAATTACCAACACCTTCAGAACATTTCAAAGCCGACCCTTTCGATTCACTCAAGTTCGAATTTTATTACGTACAATAATATCCATTCGATGGGACGGCTTCCATCAACTGTGATCAATGCATTCCCGTCAATACTCAATGAATAATATTAGAGAAAAAGTCATTATAATAATACATATTTTATATTTATTATGTAATTTTTTTTTTATTTGTTCTTTCGTAATTTTAATTTTAATAATAGATGGTACGAATGAAATTACATATTATATACAAAATGACTGTTATCAATAATAATGACCTCTCTCAAAAAATTTTCATACTCAATATCCTCCCCCTTCCTCCATTTTCCTTCTTGTAATGTATTTGTTCCAAAAATAAAAATAATTTAATTTTAACCTCCTTTGCTTGAGGAAAAGAAGAGTCGAAATCAACTAATTTTGACGAGAAACTGGTGTGGCTGAGCTTGTTAATTAACAGCTGCATGGTGTATTTCTATGGCCGAGTTTTGGCTCTCGTGAATTCTGATCGCCCTTCCCAATAAACTAAAAGCAAAATATTTTTAAGATAAACTATTAGAAAAAATTTTAAATAGATAAATTCTACTCATAAAGGTTTTAAAAAAATGTAGAATTTATTTCAAAAAATATTAGAAAATAATTTTTTAATAAGATGTATTTTTTTAAAAAGAATTATACAAAATTTATTTTTTTTAAATTTATAACCAGCTTTATTCTATTTTCAATAGTCTAGCATCACAATTTTGGGAGAGAATTAAACAAACTATTTCTTGAAGGAAATTCATAGGTCGGCTCCCTAGAAAATCGAACAAAAGCTGGACTTCGTCACGTCGCAATCTCGTATTTCAGTACCAGAAGTACCATATGACACGACCATATCAGTGACCCTCGCAGCAGCTTTTAGAAGAAGAAACTACGTACATGATATCAATTCACAGGGCACTAATTAATGGCTCTCGACTTGGAAATTGAAAGGAACTGAACCGGCTCCCAACCCAAAGCCAATCTGCCTCTCAGCTCCATGGTTCACGAGTGTTCAATGTTCATACCATTTTAATAAGACGGATGATGATTTTATTTTGGTTTGAAAAATATTTGTACGTACCATCTCTCTCAATTGATAACACATATATAAAGCTGCATATATCTGATTCATGGATGACAAAAGATCCAGCCCAGCTCCGAGTACCCAGGCATGCACTTAAATCATCTGCCAAATACTGCAGATAAAACAATACTAATAATATTAGTTTTAGGATACCGTACGATTATGGAGTTCTGGAGAATCGTTTTTGACATGGTGTCGACCTGAAACCCGGTCATTGATTGTGTTTTAAGGAATGTTTTAAACAAAACCACTGTGTAAAAAAAAAAAAAAAAAACTCGATTCTTGCGGTGTTCCAATGCATTTTTATTTGATCACAGGCCCCGGGTTCAGGAGTACTGCATTTTCAATGCAGTTTCTTGTGGTGTAAGTCGGGAAGATCAGAATCAGATAAAGAGGAACTTGGACTCAGTTGCCTTTGTACATGCAGATTCGAGTAAGAAAGAAATTGCCGTAAATCACAAAATCTGGTTTTACTAGCTGGTGGGGTTCGTACCAAAAATAAAATCTGCATGGGCAAATGATGGAAAACCAAATTGATACGAAGGATTTAGGTCTAGATTCTACGTTGATTATATTGAAATATTATCTTAAGAATACGAATCTATATAAATATAAAAGAAAAAGCTTAATATCTGTTTTGGACTAAAGACAATATTAGTTATTTTCCTTCAAATTATATATTTAGGACCATTCTTGTTTTGTTAGTAAATATTTGATTTCAAGTTTTGAAATGATTCTGATTTTGATTTGGACCACATATTTTGTAAAATTCTTGCTTATTTATGTATTAATTTCTCATACAATAATTTCGATTTTTTCATTTTTGAAAAAAACTTCATAATTTTGAATTTTACAGTTATTTAAGTTTGACATGTAAGCTTCATAAAATAATTTTGAATTTTACTATTAATCATAATTATTCATAATTGTTTTCTCTATATTTTGGGAGAATCTATTATCTTATTTTATGTGAATTATTTGTTGAAACTAATTTGTAGAATAATCGCTATTTTGTCCTGCATCAGTTGGCGTCAGAGCTTAAGCATTTTTTCTGGGATTATATCTCATCATTTTCTATAGCTGGTGATCGTGATCGTCGTGGGTAGGTTCCGAACGAGTAAGTCTCGCATCGTGATTGTAGCATTCATTATGTGATGATTGAGGATTTGCATAGACAGAGTGCAGAGTTAACCCGGCGTCTAACGGCGCATGATATTGGTGATCATGAGATGGAATATCACGATTCCAATTATAGTTTTGAGAACCCGTATCACAAGTGTGCTTTAGGAGTACGGTGGTAGGAGGAGTATCATGGATATCTCGGTTTTAGAGTTGATTTACCAAAATTTTCTAATACTCTCCAAGCTGAATATTTTGTTTATTTATTACAAGAGGTTAAGTCGATTTACTACTCTGAGGAAAAAGAGTTTGAAGATGGACATTCTTCCATAGAATGAAACTCTATACCAATTTACGATACCTATATAAAGATAACTTGGTGGATGAGGTAACTATTTTTATTGAAAACATAGATAATTTGAAAAAAAAAATGGTGACAAAGTTTTGAAATTTAAAGATCGTGAAATAACTTATAAGACAATTAACTGTGTTGATTTTCTCGGAATTAATGATATTTTTTTCTACTATACAAAATATATATTTTTTTGGATTTGAGATGTAGAAAAGAAACTTAAATTTAGAGTATAAGATGTTTAATATTATTTTATTTCAAGCCGATTAAATCAATTTTAAAATTTTCATGATCATTAGGATGATACAACAAAAGGAGATAAATATTGGTCTAATTGGACATCCAAAAGATCGAGACAAGAAAGTTTAAAATTCGAAGACGAATTCTCTTCAACCTGTTGAGAATTATGCAAACTCAAATTAATATAGGGTATCTAGGTTCAAATTATACATTGATTGCATTGAAGTACTACTTTAAGAAGATGAATCTATACAAATATGGACGTAAAAGCTTAATATCTTTTTTAGACTAAGGGCAATATTAATTATTTTTCTTCAAATCATATATTTATGATCATTCTTATTTTGTTAGTAAATATTTGATTTCAAGTTTGGAAATGATTTTGATTTTGACCAAATATTTGATAGGATTTTTGTTTATTTATGTATTAATTTATCATACAATAATTTATATTTTTTTATCTTTAGAAAAATCTTTATAATTTTGAATTTTACAATTATTTAAATCCAATTTGTGGATTTTATAAAATAATTTTAAATTTTACTATTAATTAATATTATTGAAAATTTTTTATTTTTTTATATTTTAAAAGAATCCCTTATTATTATTTTTTTTTAAATTATCTGTTAAAACTACTCCATACAATAATCATTATTCTGTCGTCAGACGTTACTAAATATTCTACAATTGATCAAATATAATCTTCTCTAAGGAGTAGCTACTGCCAAATATTAACAAAATATATATATTTATATTTATAAACCGATTCAATTATTGCTTGCATCTTCCGATACTGGCGCAATACAATCGTTTGAGCAACACAATATTGATGCTACCATGATTGACAGCCAAACAAGGACATGATTATTATTGTCGAAAGGTTTCAGTTCTGTTGCTTCTGTTTGTTTATCTTTTTATTTAATGGAAATAGTACAGTGCACATGGAAAACCTTATTAGACAATGTTACGGCCTTGTAATTGCATTCCCCCTTAATTTCCTAGCTGGCCTATCAGTATATACCTGTCATATCATATGCTCCTCCTGGCTTTCAATTACAGTGATGGACCGAGACTTTGATATTATTGCAAGAATCATGTTTTTGATATTTCTGGTGCTAGCCTAGCCTAACCTAGTCTAGCCTTCTGAGTCTTTTCCTAGCTCTTGTGATAAAATCATAAAATGTACCTTATTTTGGTTAATCCGAGGGCCCCCAGCTAGCCTCTCAGCTTTAAGTCCTACATATGGCACATCAAATCATTGTTCAGATACGTAAGACTAGCCTCAGCCACTTCAGCACAAGGTCTTTCTGAAACAGTTCTGAAACCGAGGCTCCTTATTTAAAAAAACACTCTAATATTCTATTAAAAAATTATATACATGAAATGTAAGAATAAATAATAATTAATGTATATATTTTTCTTATTTAAAATTAGTTTATTTTTTAAAATTATTTTATGATTGAAATATTTATCCATAAGAATACTTTGTGTAAAAGTAAAGATTGCTATGCAGTTATGCTTGTTTATTAATTTAATAATAAAGCAACTAAAAGAATGGAGGAGTCCACTTGGTTCTTCCACTGAACTGTCATCACACCAAAAAAGAAGTTTCAGTTCCGTGACTTTTATCAGATTTTGAACATGTTGATCACCTGCTAATAATTCAGTAATTAAATTAACAAGGTTGATCCTTTACAAGCCAATTGTCTGTTGCCACATTACCGTTGATGAAACAAGACTTGGTGCTTCAGAAGTATGGGTGTAAATTTAAACTGAAAATTTGATCTGATTTGGGACCGATTTTGAGATTTTTTGAACTGGTTGATAAAATATATATAAAATAATATTTTATATATAAATTTGTTATGAAATTAAAATTATACAAAATATTTTTTATATATTAATATAATTATATATCATATATGAAATAATTTCATATTATAATTTATGAATTATAACATAAAATTTTAATCTTAAATATGAGCATTTGTAATTTGTTTGATCATATGCTATTAATATAATTATTTATAAGATAATATTATTATAAAATAAAAGTTTAATCTTAAAAATGAAAATGTAATTCATCATGTATTATATAGCTATACTAATATATAGTTTATAATTAATACTAATATATAGTTATACTAATAGTCTAATATTATACTAATGTCAAATTTACATTTAAAAAAAATCAAAAAATTAGACTAGACTGGACTGAAAATTGATAAAACCATAAGTATCGATTTAGGAGAGTAACCAATGTGTAATCAATTTTGAAAAATATAAAACCAGATCAGTTATACCCCTATTCAGAAGCGACTTAAAGATTTATCTAATTAGTGCCACTTGCTTTAAAAAAAGAAAAAGAAAAAGAGAGAGTGATCTCTCCACCATACTTTGTTTGCAATTAGCATATAATTTTAGTATCAATATAATCAGCTTCAAACTTCTCCTTTTGCCTCTGTTCTGTTTCTGCAAGGAATCATTTTTCGAGCTCAAACAGGCGGTTGGGAATCAAGCCACGTGGCGTGTCTTCGGGTGTGATGGATATATATTTATATATATAATTTATTCTTGTGTGGTTTTAAACTTTAATTTATTTATAATGGATTAGTACTAATTTATTAATAATGGTTGCAATTATGTAGGGTATGAAAAGCATATGGCAGGAAATGGACAGGAGGGTTCCCTTTCAATTATGAATGTAGTGTCAATTACAGCCATATTAATCATATAAATAAAAGCAATTGAAGGTATATTATATAGTGGGGCATGTGGAAGTCACCTTGCTTTCATTTTTTTTTCCTGTTTTTTTTTTTTTTTCCATAGAGATATTGAATTAGTCGATTTTCATCCTGAAATGAGGCAGAATTTCAAACAAAACAAAAATCTAAAAATCTCTTATCGCTCTAAAAAAAAAATGTAAATACATTGTAAGAAAACTAATTATTTGTAAACAGTTATTTCCTATTAAAATGTGTATATTTTCGTTATAAATAATCATTTTCGTCACAAATAGTCAATCACAAATGTCCTTGTAGCGATAAAGGACTAACCTATCAAAGATATTTTATAAAAGGAAAATTTTTTACATCAGCCTACTGTTGAGGAGTAGCCACAACACACCTTATGTGTCATCATTCAAACCACTCACATGAATTTAAAATTAACAATTATGAAAAAAAGTTGATGAGAGAGACACACAAAAATGAGAGACACATCAAGTGTGGTATGCATGAGCCCGTGAACAGGGGCTGATGCATAGCACGGCTCTTTATAAAATAAATTTATAGACTGAAGTGATTTTATGGGGTTTATTAAATTATTTTTATTATAAAATAAATTTAATATATTATATAAAACTATATCAATTTATGAATTTATTTTTATATAATACTTTTATGGTAGTAATATTTTTCTATTATTAAATGAAAAATTTATGATCCCCAAATCAGTAAGAACTAAAAAGTGATGTTTGACAGCTTCAATTTCAGTAGTAATGGGCTGGACAGCGTAGTAATGGGGCTGGACTTTTCTGGTAGAGGCGTAGCCCAAAGAATCCGACCTTTTTCAAGCCCAATACTTCACGGTCATTTCCCTAGGCACCTTTTTTTTTTTTTCCTATTTTACGTTTGATGGCCCTACCATAACTCGATGAAATGCTCCTCGCAATCTCTCTTTATGTGGTCTATGATTATTGTTTGATTAAAATAATAAAATTTCAGGTCCATGGCAATCCTTAAACCACCCTTAAATTTGTTCTTTTCTCTCTGGTCTTTATCCAATCCATTTCTCTTTTTTCTTTTTGCTTTTTGTTCGTGGGTTTCTATTGGGAAAGCTCTGCCTATTTTTTTAAAGTGAAATTATCTCATTTTATTTTATTATTATATTTTAAATTTATTTTTAAATAAATTATAATAAATAATTCAACTATTTCAAATCTTAAAATAAAAATTATATTAAAAATTTATATTCTAATAATATTTTACTTAATATTTAACTTTTATTTTATCTCATCTCATTTCAATTCACTATCAAAACTAGTTCTAAGATATAAGGTATTTGAGATTTTAGAGACAAACTAGTTTTGAATAGTGCCCCCATGAATGGTGGTATTTAAAATCTGAGCACTTAAATGGTAACAGTATTTAAGATCATTGAAACTAAAGGAAATTTTATTATTGATAATGATATCAGATGGCTGGCCGGTCACCCTAACATGACTATCGTGTCCAATTATTTTATGGTAAAATAATACTATACACTATACTCTAGTTATATTTTAATCATACTAATTAGTATGTTGTATGTTTATTACCATTAGATGATAAATAAGTATGCAATAAATAATGATTTAATAGTAATAAATATGCCACATCTTACTTAATATGATGAAATTAAAATTAAAATATTATGTATAGAATTTTCATTTATGGGGTGATAATAAGTCAATCAATGTTATGTATGTTTTGAACCTAGCTAATGCCTATCCTAATTAATACCCTTCACATAAAATGGAAAATGTCTCAAATGAAAGATAATATCAACCACAATTGTAGTGGCCCGATGGGTAGGTTGAAGTTATTGCAAAATCCAAAAAAAGAAAAAAAAAGAAAAAAAAAGAAAAAAAAAGAGAGAGCATGTTCTTCGACTAAAAAAAGTGTAAAAGCGAATATGTTGCCACTCCCACTTATCGATTTAGGAATAATGAAATTATTTCATCTTATATATTTTTTTATTATTATAATTTTTTTAAATTTTTACATAAAATATAATAAAATAATTCAAAATTTTCAAGTCTCAAAACAATAATAATATTAATAATAATATTTTATTCAATTCTTAACTTTCATCTCGTTTCATCGCACTTTTCAAACAATACCTTATTATTCCAATTTAACTCTTTTGTCCCAACCCCATTGTTACCATTTCTCCAATCAATTCAAACTTCAATTCGAACTCTTTTAAATATGAATAATGTTAGATATATTTATAGATTAGGTAAGTGTTTAATTTTTTTTATTTATGTAAATATCGTATTTTATTATTTTTAAAAAAAGAAGTGCGTTACACTTACACACTTTATAATTACATATATCATTTCACTTTAAATTATAATCTATTTTAAGATGCATACATTTGAGTAAAGAGTTTTTTTGTTTTTAAATCACACGTCATTAATTATTAAATGTACTATAATTAAACTTGATTATGGTTTTCATCATTATCCACCCATAATTTTGATATAGTATTAGAATTAATAAAATCACGGCTACTTGAAGATGGTAAATAATATTTTTATTTACATCTCCTCCTCACTTCATTTGCTCATCAGAAAGAAACGAGAAAAGAAGTCTCTCTGTCTCCCTCCCTCCCCCATTCTCTCTCTGTGCGTACACAAACAATTTTGCCCAAACCCCAACTCCCCACAGCATAGGACTTCGTTCCCCAACCAATGGTCTCTCTCATTGGATCTGAGTTCCAACCCCAAAACCCATATCTCTTCTTGTCCGATCCCTCCTAATTCCCCAAAAACTACTCAGATCGAATAAACACGCCGCCGTTTCACGGGCAGACAGAGTGGGACTCACGGAGATTGAGACAGAGTCGGCCATTCTGATCCACTCGATCACCCGGGCATTTCTCCATTGAAATGGGAAATGCCCGCGAGGTATATTAGTATCAAACGATGAGCAAAATCCACGACGACGAAGAAGAATACAAGAACGATAACCGCAGCGACGACGACAACGAGTGCTTCTACGAGTCCCTTGACCGCACCGTCTCGTCATCCTGCTCATGCTCCAACTCCAACTCCGACACGGAGGAGAACGACGCCGTTTCTTCTTCGGCCTCGCCTAATCATGAGTCGGTACCGAAATTTCCAATGGGCGCGTCCAACAAGTACGATGTCTGGATCTCCGAACCCTCCTCCGTCTCCGAACGCCGCTCGTGTCTCCTCCGCCAAATGGGCCTCAGCAACGACCCCTCCTTGTCCCGCGCCAAACCCACCCAAGATTTCGGATTCGGTGGAGACATTGGCCGATCAGTGTCGTCCGACCGCTTGTCCAATCACTCCGGTGCTTCCACCATGTTTCGTTCAAAATCAGATGGGAATGACCGTCAACGTGATGCTATAACCACATCCTCCTCAGTTTGCTCTCCTGCTCCTCCAGTTATTTCAATTCCTTGTTCTTCTCCTTCTTCTGGTTCTCTTGTAAATAATAATGATGATAATTACGACTGCAACCACGTTGTTCTTGTTAAGTTCCGGAGCGACAATAGTACCGGAGAATCCAAATCTCCGGTTGCTAGTCTCGCTGCTTCGCCAATTAAGCTGACAGTTGGAAAGAGTAATTCTAAAAAGGTTGAAGCGCTCTGTGGCGGTTCCACCGGGGGTCTAGACGTCAATTTTAATAGCAATGTAGGTGGTGGTAGTGGGGAGGTCGAGGAGGAGGGTTTGGATTGTGATGGCGTTGGGAGGGAAAGTGATAAAGTGTGCTTAATTAAGAATCTTGATAACGGGAAGGAGTTTGTGGTGAATGAGATTCGGGAAGATGGGATGTGGAACAAGCTCAAAGAAGTAGGGACAGGGCGGCAGTTGACTATGGAGGAGTTTGAGATGAGCGTTGGGCATTCGCCGATTGTTCAAGAATTAATGCGGAGGCAGAATGTCGAGGATGGGAATAAGGATAGCTTGGATTCGAATGCAAATGGGGTTGGTGGGAGCGGGGCAAAAACGAAGAAGAAAGGAAGTTGGTTGAAGAGTATAAGGAATGTGGCGAGCTCGGTGACGGGTCATAAGGAGAGACGGAGCAGTGATGAGAGGGATACCTCATCGGAGAAGGGTGGGCGGAGGTCTAGCTCTGCTACAGATGATAGCCAGGATGTCTCGTTTCATGGGCCGGAAAGAGTAAAGGTTAGGCAGTATGGGAAGTCGTATAAAGAGCTCGCGGCACTCTACAAGAGCCAGGAGATACAGGCTCATAATGGGTCTATATGGAGCATTAAGTTTAGTTTGGACGGGAAGTATCTCGCCAGTGCTGGTGAGGATTGTGTTATACATGTTTGGCAGGTTGTGGAATCGGAGAGGAAGGGGGATCTTTTGCAGGAGAAACCGGATGATGGGAATTTAAACTTGTTCTTTGTTGCCAATGGGTCGCCGGAACCAACTTCGTTATCTCCAGGTATGGACAATCATCCAGAAAAAAAGAGAAGGGGGAGGTCGTCAATAAGCCGGAAATCATTGAGCTTGGATTATGTTGTGGTGCCAGAGATCGTGTTTTCACTTTCAGAAAAACCCATTTGTACATTTCGTGGACATCTTGATGACGTGCTTGACCTTTCGTGGTCCAAGTCTCAGGTTAGTTGCTATTTTTTACGTGCTCCTATGCGTCCTTTTTGTTGTGCTCTATCGTTTATTTACATATGTAGGTCCAAGTCTTTTGTAACAAATTGTAGCTCTGGAGTTCGACTGATTCTTCTGACAAGAAAGTTACCGAAATAATTAATATTGTGATCCACTTTTGAAGTCATGCGACTGATTTTAACTCTTGGAAAGTAGTGCTATTCTAGGTGAACTATACTTTTATTTAACAGGTGAAGGTTTGTTGACTGTTAAGTAATTTAGGAACTATTTTACCGTTAGGATTGATGAAAGTTATAAGAGAAGTACATATGCAAAATCGGCCCTCTGTCTCAAGACAATGGTTAAAAAATGTCCAATATTCTCACTTCATAAGCAGAAGTGTCTTTTTTTTTTTTTTAATAGTCAACAAGGATTTTATTGATGATAATAGGGTATAGACCAAGTACGCGGGATGTGTACAAGAGTGACACCTAAGCATGATTATCTAGAGACACTTCATAAGCAGAAGTTACTATAGTGTTTAATTATTTTTATAAGATAGTTTTGAGAGATTTGTATTCTAGTGGGAGCAATGGGCCATTGGGCTAAATAGGATGTAATTGTTGGGATTATAGATATTTTCTTAAAATTACTTTGGAAGTTTTACTCTATGCACTTTGTTTCTGTTATAGGTTATATTTAATTGTGGGATTGAAGGTTCGTTTGGCCGATATTATGGACTTGTGAATTGCTGTTGGGTGCAAGTAGACTTTGAAGTATGATATTTTCCTGTTTCCCAATGACCACCCTTTTGAAGTGTCTGCTAGCCTATACCCAACACCATGTAATGTCCTATTAACATGGATATTCCTAGGCAGCGAGTGTGTAGTGTCCTGGTTCCACGTAACCTGTTTTTAGTGCGACTAAATGTTTAATGTGGAGAATTAATGATTGCTAATGTTCATGCAACCTTCAGCAGAAGCCTCAGTGGATATTTATTGAATAATTATGCATAGGATGAATAACTCTTCTACGTTAAGTAATTGAACATTTTGTCAAATTCTGAGCGAAGATAGACTTACAAATATGTGCCCTTTTCTTTCAGCACTTGCTCTCATCTTCAATGGACAAAACAGTGCGGCTGTGGCACTTGTCTAGCAAGTCTTGTTTGAAAATTTTTTCACACAGTGATTATGGTAAGTTGACGTGGCCTGCCTGTCTTTCCTTTCCCTTGTTCAGCCTCTCTTTAGTACCTGTTGAGTTATAGGCCATTGATGTGGATGCTCCTTTACAAAGTAAATACTTAATCATTTATTGACGCATGAAACTATCTAACTTTTGGGTTCACGAAGAAAATAATATTTCACTCTAAAAGAAATGATAATGGTTTAGTTAGAACTTAGAGATATGGCTTTGTGATTTATTATTGAGAGTTTTTCATTACAAGAAATAAGTTTTTTTTTTTTCTTTTTGTTTCTCAGTGAACTATTTTGTGTACTGCTAATTACATTATGTCCTGGACATGTCTTGACACAGTAACTTGCATCCAGTTTAATCCTGTTGATGATAATTACTTCATCAGTGGATCCCTAGATGCTAAGGTTCGGATATGGAGCATTCCTGATCGTCAGGTTGTTGATTGGAATGATGTGCATGAAATGGTCACTGCTGCTTGCTATACACCGGATGGTCAGGTTGGTCATAGCTAATATGCCCTGTCCTTGTATAAAAAGGCAAGCTCAATTTGTGTAAAATAAGGTTGTTCAATTAGCTCAAGGAACTTTGTTGATTTCTGAAGGGCGCACTGGTTGGTTCATACAAGGGGAGTTGCTGTTTATACAATACATCTGGTACGATCTCATACAACTCCCTCTCTCCATGTGCAGTGTTATTGTGTTGTTGCGGGTGTGCTTGCCTAGTTCTGTCAAGTGCTTTGCACATAACTAATAATAATTCCGTCTGTTCGTGCTTTCAGATAATAAGTTACAACACAAACATCAAATCAATCTGCAGAACAAGAAGAAGAAATCTAATCACAGGAAAATCACTGGTTTCCAGGTAATTTGGTGGTTCTGTATCTGTCCTTTTTATATATCATACATTCTCATATGAAGAGCAGAAGTGATTTCTTTTCCTTTTTAATTGCTCTTTGTTCGGTTCAGTTTTCCCCTTGCAGAGCTTGTTTTCATACCCACTTTGCACCACAAATTTGTGTAATCCTTTCAGTTGCTGATCAGTTTAAATGAACAGTTTGCTCCAGGAAGTTCATCAGAAGTTCTCATCACATCTACAGATTCACGAATTCGGGTTGTGGATGGTGTTGATCTGGTGCACAAGTTTAAAGGTAAGAATAAAATATATCAAATGGTCCTTCGTCATTTCTTCTCTAGCCACATGAAAATGCTTGATACATGAACCCGTTTTGGTTGATTAATACAATGCACTCTTTATTTCTTGAAGTTTTTAATGGTATGTTCTGAATTCTGATTTACGTAATATTAAAAAATATGATATCCTATTCCTATGAAGGACCCTGGGCCAATACTTTGGACAACAACAATTCAATGTTATCCTCTTCCATAAATACTACAGTGGACCACAATAACCTGTTAAGACTTTTTTGATAGCCTGTTTAATTGCAATATGCACGCACTTACTTCACTCTGGTCTTCTTGGATATTATTGACTGATATTGAGTCCTGCTTATATAATTGTATAGTTTTTTCAGTCTATTTTATTCCAGTGCCCTATGCCTGTACACTAACGATGCAGTAAATTAGCACTATTTTTGAGGAGTGCAGTCGTGTCCAAAAGAAATAACGTTATGTTGGAAGGTATCTGTACTGAAATTTTTGCCAGTTGAAAATTTTGAGATTGTTTCTACAGCGAGAAAGGGGTGCCTACCCTCTAAGTATAAGCGTTCCTTAATGAGCAACTACTGCGTGGGAAAGGTGAAAACACCCTATTTAGGGAGTGCAATAGATAAACCTGAGATCTGATGTGAAAAGTCAGTCAAAGGAGCAAAGCATAGAGCCTTGCACTATCTGACCTATGTTAAGTGAGATTTTTCCCTTGCTTCAAAAAGCCTTTTATAGATCCTTCTTAGATGTTCACGAGTTCCTTATTACATTGACCTTGATAATCAAGATTGATAATTGGGTTGATTGGGCACTGAGTTAGGGGTAATCCTATCTTGTGTTGTCATCCATTTCCATGCGTCTCATATTCATTATTTCCCTATTCGTGAAGTTAACTGTAAAATTAGATTTTATGCCTCATTGATGCTGTAAAGCAGGATATGTTTGCTACTGGTAAGTACCTTTTTTTTTTTTTTTTTTTGGGTTACACGCACTTGAAACATATGTGTGTAACAGGTCAATTTACTTCTCGATGGTGACAACTACAAGTAAATTAGCTATCAAGCTCTAGCTCAAATGATGCTTCTTCCCATTTTAAGTAGTGGAAAATGAGGTTGTGGTATCTAGATCAATTTGTTGGTTTCTTACGAGCATTGTTCAGTTTCTGGTTGGGGGCTCATTTGATTTGGAGTCTGGTGATAGAAAATTGTAACCCAATTGTGATGACCTCAACCCTCCTAACAAATCATGGTTGCATTCATCTGAGTTTGGTGATAGAAAATTCAAAATCCTAACAACTTTTGGGTTTAGGACATCCCGAAAATGCAAATAGGAATAATAGAAAAAGGTCAAAAAATTTGAAACAAGTTGAATAGGTCTAAATTAATGCCTAAATGGGCAACTTGTGACGGGCTCAAGCGGGTTAAATCATACTTAAAAACACAGCCCAAACAACCAAACTCACCCATCACCATTGGTTCAACTCAGTTTGGTCTTTGAGAATTGATCGGGTCAGTTCAGGGGTTGAATTCTGCCTATCAATATTTGTAGAGCCATCAAAATCTAGCGAACACCAACAGGCTAGATTGGTGCTCATCTGCAGAGCTAGATGGAATATTGTCAGATACCATAACCCTTCCTTTTGGTAGGAGTTTTGGATGGCCGATTCAGAAATTTAAATTATTCTTGAAAACAAGAAGGTGATCACGTGTACTATTTTAAGTGTTTTATTTAACAAGCTACATGGGATGAGCATGTCTTTATATAAGAATGGTGTTGACAAGCACATGAATTTTCACCTAGGGTTTGAAATAAGCTGGTGTCCTCTGAAAATGATAGGGGTTTGTAGTGCTAGCATAGAAGTTGGAAACAACAAGGAGAATATGAGATGAAAGATAAATCTGACCTTTTTATTAGGTGCTTCGGCATCTAATGAGTCTGCAACGATATCTAAGAGTGCATTGTGAACACCCCTGATAATGAGGGGAAAATGCATGAATTACACGATATCTTAATGTTGATTATAATGGAGTCTTGTGAGTGGATTGGCCAAATTTACATGGATCGTGATGGTTGTGGGTTCACATTCTTGTTATTCAAGCTCATCTTCTGGTGTATCCTACACCATTTTTGGTAGGACCATTTGTGCTAGAATACGTTGTTTAGATCTAAAGCTCAGGTGCAAGTTTTTGCATTTTTGAGTTACTGGTTGTACCAACATCAGATGTTCCAAGGTGTGATACATCCTAATTAGAAATCATTCTCTGCGATTGATCAGTAAACAGAGTAGTGTATGAAACGTTTGCTCAAAATACTTGAGCAGCATTACAGGCCCATTAAAAGTAATTTGTTTGGGAATCTCTGTGTTTTCTGGATACCCATGAGTAATGTTTTTGTATATTGATGCACTGATCTTCTACTATATTGGCACATATGCCTGTTCAGACTCCAGCAATTTTCACAGCATAAGTTGGTGCCTTCCATGACAGGATTTCGCAACCAAAACAGTCAAATATCAGCCTCCCTTGCAGCAAATGGAAGATATGTTGTTTCTGCCAGTGAGGATTCCTATGTGTATGTGTGGAAACATGATGCTGATTCCCGACCTAGTAGAAGCAAATGTGTCACTGTTACGCGCTCCTATGAACTTTTCCACTGCCAAGATGTGTCTGTGGCTATACCTTGGCCTGGTGCCAGTGACTTTTGGGGATTAGAAGATACTTATTGCAAGGAACAAAACGGGCTTGGCCTCGATGAGGTCTCCACAGCCAATCATCCTCCGACCCCTGTTGAGGAGATTCATGGTGGTTCTCAAACTGCATCTGGCTGCTCGAATAGTCCACTTCATGGAACGATTTCTAGTGCAACCAATAGTTACTTCTTTGATAGAATCTCAGCAACGTGGCCAGAGGAAAACCTTCTTCACACTACTAGGACTCGGAGCAGCCCTTGTGTCAGTGTGGATCTCTCCAATGGTGTGGACCAAAGCATCTCAGCCTGGGGTATGGTGATTGTAACTGCTGGCCTTCGAGGGGAAATTAGAACGTTTCAAAATTTTGGGTTGCCAGTTCGAATTTAAGGGGCCAAACCTCAACCTTGATCTTGGGGGAAACAAGTTGATTACACTACGGAAGGCAATTCTCCACTTCCTCCCCCCCTACTTATATGGAAAAATGTACAGAGAATTAATTGGGTGAGATTTGTAATATCTAGCGGTGTTCCATTTCTTCTTGTGCTTGTGCTAGCCGGATATGGAGTGCAGAAGGAGATCCAGTCCGACTGAGCATTGGGGAAACAAAAAAAAGAGAATAGATTTGTTAAAAACAAAAGGAAAGAAAAAATACACCCCGAATCTGGAAACCGATGAATTTCTGTGATCGGGGAATTGTAGAGTTATGAGCATCGAAAAAGCTTTTATTGAATTATAAATTGAAAATTCTTTTACCAGTAATTCTCACTAGTGTTGTTTCATCAAATTCCTGGACTGTGGTATTGCAGAGTCGGTTTGAGCTAGCTTATGGTGCTCTTGTTCGAGGTTCGACGAAATCTGCTTCACCGAGCTTGCTTTTCCGAATATAAACCAGTGTCACTGTGGTTATTTTAAGAACTCAACTGCTAATATGTCGGACGAGAATACCTTAAAAAAACCAGCTGAGTAATTCAGATGGTTAAACGGGTTGAATTCAGGATCGAGAGTTGGGATTTCAATTCAATTATTTTTTAGGTGATGCTAATTCATTAAAATAGACAATCCCCAAATCAATAAGCCATACATTACCGATGAACCAAAGCCTGGCACAATTGCACTTGCAATTATCCTTTTTCAGCCTTTTTACCTCCCCAGCCCCAAAATACCTTTTAGGGAGTCGAGCACTTTGGTGAGCGGACCAAAATATTCCCTTCTATGCCCACCAACTATACCCTTAGAAGCAAAGGAGTTTCCATTTGAACCGGACGGATGGTGCAACCATCCGATGAGGTTGGTTTTGAATGTTTATAGCAGGTCAACAGAGCAATCATGCATGAAGTAAAGAGAAAAGAAGGTTGTGGGCAAGATGTTTGACAAAAGAAAATAAAGCAACCAAGGTTGCTTCTTGGCACCGCACTCTGCCTGAAGGTTTTTCTCTAAACAAAGAAAATAAAGCATTAAAAAAATATATTGAAATCCAAAAACCAAAGCCTCATTGTTGCTGGAGATATATTTGGCAGACTCAAGTGCTGCTAATTATCTCATCCTCTCTGCCCCTCATATCCAAATAACTTGGGTTCCTTTTTAAATGCTTATACTCAACTCCATTTTTGTAACCCTAATCTATCTTTCTAGTAATGTTAATTGCAAGTTCAATATAAGTCTTTTATAAAAAAGTGAGTATTATTAATAAAAACTTTTTTTTTTAGTATTTTTTAAAGATGTCATTTATCATTTTTCTGAGCTTGTAAGAAAAGATTTGAAGACCCAAATCATCGAAGCGGTTGAGGAGCTTTGCTATGCGAGTGCCAATAGCCTCTCCAAGCTGCCTCTTTGGTCTGCATTAAGATGTAAGGTAGGTAAGGTCCCTTTATTATTTGATTAACCCACCCTGTCGCCGTAAATGACAGTCAAACCTGGTCTCATCCTCCTCTCCCCAAATCTTCCGATCAATAAATGAAAGAGAAATGAATCACTCCCTCTCACAGATTCGCTCTCACTGTTGTAATTAATAAACACTCTCTGCATCCCTCTTCTTTAGCACCTTATTATGTCAGAGAACTGCAACTCTCGCCACTTCTCATGGCTCATGAAATCCTGCTTTCCCAACCCTAACCACACTTCCCCCAACTCCTTTTCTCATCCCCATTCCCACATTCGTCTTCCCCTCAACGTCGCCGATCACTGCTCCCTCCCCACTCCTGTTTCCTCTCTTCCCAATGATCTTCTTCTTGAATGCCTCTCCCGTGTCCCTCCCTCTTCTCTCCCTGCTCTCTCTCTTGTTTGCCTCCGCTGGGCCCGCCTCCTCCAGTCCCCTTACTTCTTCGATCTCCGCCGACGCCTCGGTCGCCTCGAGAATTTCGTGTTTGCTGTCTCTGCCACTGATTCCGGCCTTTACGCCGCTAGTCTTCGCTTCCATGACGATGCCGATGCTCTCTGGAAGGTCGCTTTCTTCCTCCCCAACGACGCCGTTTCTCTCGGGAGTTTCCATGGCTTGCTTTCCCACGCGCGGCTGTCCGCTGTCGGCCATAGAATCTTCATAATCGGTCGGAACTCGATGGTGCGGTACGACACGTGGTCGGGGACTGTTGTAGCCAGATCGGCGATGATTTTCCCTAGGAAGAAGTTCGCTACGGCCGTCGTTTCAGGGAAAATATACGCCGCTGGAGGTGGTCCAAGGACCAGCGCAGTGGAGGAATACGATCCTGACTTGGACAAGTGGCGCGTGGTTGCGCACACCCCTAGGAAGCGGTACGGTTGCATTGGGGCCTCCGTGGACGGCGTCTTCTACGTGATCGGTGGGCTCAAGATCGGCACTTCCGTGGACGAGCCCTCGCGAGCCACCAACGCGGAGGCTCACGTATACGCTAGCTCGATGGACTTGTATGACGTGGAGGCGCGTACGTGGTTGAGAAGCCGAGCCGTCCCCGGTGGCGGCTGCGTAGTGGCAGCTTGCGCTGCCGCCGGGCACGTGTATGTTCTCGCAAGCCACGCCGTGGAGCTCTCGTTCTGGAGATTCGACGCGCGAAGAAGAATCACTAGTAATAGCAACAACGGAGGCAGCGTTAACTGTGGATTTGGGGAGTGGTGCAGGTTAAAGAGCCCTCCTCTCCTGGCTCAGGTTAGGCTGGACAGCACCGTGAGGTTCAGCTGCGTAGGAGTGGGAGTAAAGGTGGTGCTTGTTCAAGTCACGGGCTGTATCGACGACCTATTGAGGCGGAGCGGGAGGGGACTAAGAGGTCTGAGAGAAGGGCTAGTGTTGCTCTACGATTCCGCTGGCGGAGACTGGAGCAGAGGGGCGGATCTTCCGGAGGTGATTCGACACGCCGCCTGCGTGTCTGTGGAGTGCTAAGTTACGCTTTCCCCATCCGCGCATGTTAGGGAGTTCAGAGCGCACGTGATTGTCGTTGCGCACGCGTTTGCTTAAAGCGAGGAAAAGCGTTGCTATAGGCTTTTTATTTAATCAAAGAGAGGAAAAGGTTGTTGTAGGGTTATTAAGAAGGGGAAATGTCGATGTTGCTACTTGCCGGTGCCTACCCCGGAAAATGGCACGTAATTATGGCATGCATGCAGTGATTTCCTCGGAGCTGAAAGAGCTGCCAAATCCGCTGGAATTGGCAAGGAAAATTATGCACCTCGGCCTTGATTGCTGGTGGAAACTTTAATGGTGCCAAGGCCTACAAGGACAGCAAAGTCTACAACATGCTCACCATGCAAGAGTTCCACATGCGCTACCACGAGGATAGAGGCATAACATTTTCTGCCCTTTACCCGGGTTGCATTGCAACAACAGGCTTGTTTAGTGAGCACATCCGCTTCATCAGGCTCCTCTTCCCTCATTTCAGAAGTACATCACTACGGGCTTTGTCTATGAAGATGATATATATCAGTTAAGACTCGGTCCAGTCCCGATCGAGTGTGGTGTCTGGACTCGAGAGGCTGTGTTGTTGCAAATTAGCAACTCCTGTAGTGCACAAATCAGCCCACGGAAGTTGTGATTTTTCGTCTTAAATGTTCGAATTTTCCAAAAATATGAGTGAAACAAAAATCGGAGAGGAATGCCATTGCCTTGGTTTCCTCCTTTGAATAAGGCCAACCATTATGTGCCCATGGAAATTGACAAAACTAAACTGCTGATTCTAACCATCGCAAAAGCACCAGAAAAGGATTTTCGATATTCGTTTTGTTCATTGTCAATTTATAGAAACTGAGACTTTGAAGACTTTTCATATTATTTTTTATAAACAATGTTGATGTTATGAAATTTTAAGATAAAATGAAGATAAAATGTTATCTATATTTCGAGTGTCCAATAATTTTTCGTAATATGACGGTAATGTTGTTTTGTTCGTTTTAGAAGTTACACCATTTTTTTTTTTGGTAGATAACATCTTGATGCCCGGGAATTTGATTCAATTTTATTAATTACAATTTACTGCTGAAAAATTAACTCAATCGTCTTTCCAATAAATCACTTTATTAATTAAAATTGTTTTGATATGCCTTAAAAACATTGTATTTTAATAAACAGATTATTTTAAAATTGTTTCGTAAAGTCATTTGGTAAAAATTAGTAAAAGGGAATTTCCTTTTGCGGCTGGTTGGGCCTACTATGGGCCCATTCTAAACATCAGACGGGCCTAAATCATTAGAAGAGAACTCTTGAGTCGATCCAACCCAGCGAAAACTTCATCATCTGGACCTCATTGGGCCGAAAAGGTTTTAGGGTTTACGTTTTGGCTCCTCCTTGCAAGTTTGCAACCGAAAGGTTTATTGTCTCTGTATACGTTATTCCCGCTGAATCAAACCCGTCGCTTCTTTCCTTCAATTCTCTCCGGCTACTTCTTAGGTTTCCTCTTTCTCCATTTGCTCTTAAAAAAGCCTTCTTTTTGCTGCGCTATAGAAATTTCTTTAATTCTTTACTTTTCTATTTACTCTGATTCACAAAGAAGGGCTTGCATTTGTTGTTTAGCTTTGTTTTTTATAATTTTTTTTCCTGGGTGTTGTTATTCTTGTTATAACATGCTCCAGGCTTATTATTTTTGGTGAGAATTTTGACAGATATGCTTATGTTGAATGCTTATTTGTCTTAAGGGAATAACAATAACAAGAGAAAACAATGGGGAAGAAGAGAAAACACAGTGAGACGGAGGTGGTGGCACCGCCTAAGAAGGATAGGAGTGCTGAGGAGAGACCTAAAAGGACACTATTGGGTTGGAAAGACAAGAGTGAAGAAGTGAAGAAAGAAAGTGATTACGCAGGTTTCAGGAACAGAGAGAAGGTCCTGGTGACTTGCTCTCGTCGCATTAATTTCAGGTCGAAAATCTAGTTTCCTTGCATTCCCTGATGGTGATTTGTATTCGTTTTCTGTTTTTGATATTGGTAACATTATAAATGTATTCTATGTAGGTACCGGCATTTGATGTTGAATATGGTGTCGCTCTTGCCCCATTGTAAGAAGGATAACAAGGTCGAGTCGAAGGCTAGTAAGGGCGCCACTTTGAACGAGCTGGTCGAGCTGAAAGGTTGCTCTTCCTGCCTTTTTTTCGAGGTGATTTATTTTTATTTGATTTAGGAATTACATCCATAGATGCTGTGAGCAATTGCTACTAGACATGGTATATAACTGGTACTCAAAGGGATTTAAATTTACGTTTTGCAAGCTGATTATGGGTTTGTTTTAATTCAAGAAGATTAGTTGATTCAATTTTGCTTTGCTTCAGCTGTCATCTACGAATGAAACGTTTTCTTGTTCTTCTATTTCAGTGCAGGAAGCATCAAGATCTTTATCTATGGATGGCAAAATGCCCCAACGGGCCATCCGTCAAATTTTTAGTTAATGCTGGTAAGCTTCTCTTTGATTTCTAACTATATGGGAGTTTAGTATTCCTCCACCGAAAGGGAGGACTATAAAAAAATAGGGGTACGGTTCTCTCTTCTTGAAAAAAAAAAAAAACTATATGGGAGTTTCATTTTTTTTATAAGTAACTATATGGGAGTTTCATATGGGATGAATGACATAAATAAACCACTTTGAGCAATGAGATTATTCAATTCCTTCCATAAATAGATATGAATAATACGTACGTGTAGAAATTTGAGAAAAGATGGGTGACAAACAAGGTGATTCGTTTCCTTTCATTTCCAGTGCACACAATGGAGGAATTGAAGCTTACTGGGAATAATCTAAATGGGTCTCGTCCTATTTTGACATTCTCGGACAATTTTGACAAAGATGCTCATTGGAAAATTTTGAAAGAGATGATAATTCAGGTACTTTGGTTTTTCCCCCTTTCCGCTGAAGCAACAATTCTGTCAAACTAAATTGTAAATCACATTTATATTCTATCTACACAGATTAATTTTATATTATAGTTCCTTGTGTAATGTGAAGTGTCGTTCTTTCAATCCTCAAATGCACCATCTTGATATACATGGTAGACATATTTATCTAATAGCATTGACCAACACCACTATTATTAGCCCAAATTATTTCATTTAACAATGGCTGTTATCTGATATTTCACTTTCTTCTGTCGAATTGACCAACACCATTACATGCTTGTGTGCCAAGTAACTTATAAACTCTGTTTTTTTTTTTTTTTTTACGTGGATATATAGTATGCCATGAATTTGGTATTAAAAATTATCTTAAAATGATTTTTTGCTCAGTTGTTTCTGATCTTAATTTCATGATTCTATGCTACTATTTTATTTTACGGATTATTATATTGGTGTCAATTGCGCAAACTGACATTCTTTTGTTTCACCTCTCCAGATATTTGGAATACCAAAGGAACACAGGAAATCTAAGCCTTATCATGATCATGTGTTTGTTTTCTCCATTGTTGATGACCACATATGGTTCCGGAATTACCAGGTTGGTAAAAGGATAAATTCATAATGGAGGCTTTACTTATTGAAAGAAAAAAAAAAAAAAAAAAAGGGTAATGGAGACTTTAGGCTTACTCTAAGGTTCCAAAGTTGGTGCTGGTTTTTTTCTTATTTGACAGTGAGCATTTCTGTATGTTAAAAGTGTGAAGGGTGTACGTTTAAAAAAAAAGTGTGAAGGGTGTGATATCTGTTTTTATGTGCTAATCATTTCCTGATGATGCAAGTATTTTTAGGGAAGAAACTTCTTATACAGAGAACAAGCGAGTTTTTATCCCTCCCCTTTGTTAAGACAAGGACTGAGGTTGACTTGATGTGAGTAGGACTTTGTGAGTAGAGATTATTTTGTTTGGCCACAGGAGGGAGGGAGGGAGGGACATACTAAATCCATGGCATATATCATATAGTTTTATGGATCTGGATTCTGTTGCCAATAGCCGCCCTCAACTAATCTAGGCTTTGTACCTTGTGATTTATGGACCTGGTGTCTTTTTTAGTTTTCCAGAAATATCAGTTTCTCTCCTGCAAGGATTTGAAAAGACCTTGAAGCTCTCAATTTACAATATCTAGCAACAGTAATACATAGCAAAGTTTTAGTCATGGTATCGACGCATATATTTCTTAATTTCTTTTGCAGATATCTGTTCCTCATACTGAAGCAGATAAACTGCCCCGAGGGGGCCTTGAGAATATGACCCTTGTTGAGGTTTGCAGGATTTGCTTCTTAATATATGTACTGTATCAGGTAATTGTCGTAGTAGTTTAAATCTGAAGATGCTCTTGTATAGGTTGGTCCACGGTTCTGCTTGAACCCAATCAAGATATTCATTGGCAGCTTTGGAGGACCTACCCTATACGAGAATCCATTTTACATATCACCAAATCAGGTATTCATTGGTGTCCCGTCCTCCCCCTCTACCCTTTCTTTCCTTTTTATTTTTATAATTTGTTATAAATCATGGATTATGCTCATCAACTTTGTGCTTCCAGATTCGAGCGTTGGAAAAAAGGAAAAAGGCTGGGAAGTATGCAAAGAAAGTCAAAGCAAAGACAAGGAGAAAGATGCACGAGCTATCTAACCCATTGGAGCCTGACGAGTTTGCAGATATGTGGAAAGAATAATACATTTGAAGACCTCATCCTCTCTGGTAACAAGTAGCAGAATTTCCTCTTCACCTTGCAGCATCCTCTAAACGGCAGATTTTACAAAATGATCCTGCCTTATCTGGTGTTTGATATTGCTCCCCAGTTGATTAGCTTGTGTGTTCAAGTTGGGGCTCGTCCAGATTTTGTATATTCTATTTGCTTCTTTGTTATGATTTATCTTTCTCCTATTGTGTTGCAAAATAAAAATCTAGCTATTATTTCATATCATTCTTTATAGATTTAAAATCCCTTTCGTTCGTGTGTTTCCATGACAAATATCTAGCTATTATTGCTGTCAGAGACCTCTACAAATGGTATTAACATCCAGATCTTGCTGTGTACTTGACAAGAACTACCGAGGCTACAACTATTCTTCCTTCCCGAAACAGTAGTGCGAGTGAATCCGATGGGCAAGTATATTTGGTTTGCTAGCCAGACTAAGGAAGTCCGGAGTAACTGTTTGTGTTCAGATTTGGTGTCGAACATGAAACATCTCGCCAAAAATTAGTACCACTAGTTTCTCTTGAGACAGGATTTAGAATGTTTTGTAGAATGGGACTTGAATTGGCAGCATCTCCCACAAAGTACATAAAAAATTTTCGATTACTCGCTTTGTTCTGTCGAACATGACTGTATTCATCCATTCTAAGTAATGACTAGACCCTTGCAACCCAAGTTGGCGTTTGTTTGAATTGGTGATGTAGTTTGCTTGCGATCCAAAAGAAGACTATTTTTCATTTTTTCTCACCAGTTCTAGTTCAATTGAAAAGACGTACACCTATTAACTATTTGAGCCGTCACTGATCCATCATAGATGTTCATTCATTTTTGTCCAACTTTTTGGCACTTTTTCCTTATTCATCTTTTATTTGGGAGGAAAAAAAACGAAGAAAGACGAACAAACTATACTATAAAAAGACCAAAGCACACTGTCAACATCTAAGCTTTATGTGAATCCCAGTTGGTCCAATTGGCTCCACTTCCGACACGTGGAATGCTGTTGACCCTTGTGTACTTATCAACTTTGAAGTTCGCTCCACACATTGCCCCTTCACTGTCTACCCTGGGCATGGCTTTCATCTTGTTCATCGGATGCTCAAAGCTCATCAAACCTTCCTCGCTGTGGAAAATACACCCTGCACACATACAAACCACCACCATGCGAGGCCCATGTTATCTTTTTGTACGCAATATAGAGAAAAGATACGGTTTATTTAAATTGGCTCTGCGCATCATGTTTATGCCGGGGTGTTTCCATGAAAAACTGATTTCAGCCGTTTTGAATCACTTTTGATTGAAGATGTAAATGGGAAAACCAGGGAACAGAAAAATAATTCCTGAAACTCCCTTAAGTTACCTGTTGGGAAGGGGGCAAATGATTTGGCACACCCAGCTTTGATGACTTCCAAATCATCAGAAATCACCACAGAGCCATCAGCAGCAACACCCCAGTAAAGTTTAACACCACCATCAGAACCCTGCTTCCATAATGAACACTTTTGTGAAGATCATCACAAGCTACTTCTAATCACCATATTGAAAATTATTACTCTTTTCCTAGGGTGGGTGAGATGGGTAAAAGAACAAAGGCTTGCATACCAGTGCAGCAAAGACAGTTCCAGCCTTGCTGTCATAAACAACAAAGGCAAAGCTGCCATCAAGATCCTTGATAACCTGATCAGCAGGGTATGGACCCCTGTCACGAAGTGTGCGGTAGGCTTCGATCACAAACATGGCCTCATTACTGCCCTTTGAAAGCCCATACTGCTTATTCAGTGAGAATAGGTTGTTCAAGCTCCCCAAGAAGAGGCAATATATATCTTCAAACCCACAGAACAACCTGCAATCACCCGCAAATTCAACAGAAATACATCTGACATGTATGGAGAAAAGAAACTTACCTTTGATGGAGTGGACAAGAAGGGTCTTGCCCAGCATAAGCAAGCACGGCTGCATCTCCAAAGGTCATGAAGGAAGTCGTGTTACGAGGATGATGAGAAAGGAAATCGTTGAGAGTTTCCTCAGGAAGCTTAGGCTGCTTAGAGTCATTGTAAGATGCAGGACTGTTAAGCTCCTCGGGCGGATGAGCAAAAGCCTTGTGAAATATAGCCAACATCTCTCTCTCTCTCTCTCTCTCTCTCACTCTTAGATCGATGCGAAGGGACAGTCAGGAGTTATTGGAGTATTTATGTTGTCACCTTTGTGACATTTAGGTGTCAGATTTTATCTTCTAGTGTGATGGATAAGGATTAATTCTCGTACTTTGAAATGCTCTTATCTTTTTCCTTCCTTTATTTTTATTTATTTTTAATTTTTTCCTACGACGACAAATCTGCCTATTTTTCCAACTTTGTTTTGCTTCCGAGGGAAATTTTTGGTTTTTGTTGACACAGTATGGCTGGTTGGGATGTAGAGGCGAATTTTAGATTAAAAATAAAAATTGAATAAAATATTATTTTATAATATTATTATTATTTTAAGATTTAAAAAAGTTAAATTAGAATTTAAAAATTTTAACTATTTATTATATTTTATATAAAAAATTAAAAAAATTAAAATAATGAGATGATATAATTAAACGGAACGTATTAAAAAAAAAAAAGAATGGAAGATAAATAAATAAATAAAAGCAACTGCCACGTGGGAGTTTTTATCATGTTAGGTAGATGTTAATTCTAATATATAAAGCCGTTGTATCCAGAGTGTCCTGTGGGCAGAGTATTGCCATCGTTTTGTTGTTTTGAAACCTAATGAATGATAACGCAACGTCACACTTTCTTTCCCTTTTCTTCGGTGGATATATCGTATTACGTCTTATAATTTTCTATTTTAAATATATATATATATATTTTTTCAATTTAAAAATATATATTTATAAAATTCACATTTTGTATCTCATGCTACAAATACAGTTCCTTGTAAAGCTTCAATGGTATTCCAAAGCGGGTTTGCACATTGAATTCTTCTACGCTGCGGTAAGAGAAATCTATAGCCTAATTTATTTTAAGAACTTTATATATTGTATATAGGTTAGATTTGGAGAGTGAGATGAGAATTTTTTATTTTAAATAAAGGTTTAAAATATTATATTTTAATATTATTATTATTTTGAGATTTGAAAAAATTAAATTAAATTTAAAAAAATTGAGTTGTTTATTATATTTTATATGTAAATTTGAAAAACTTGTAATGATTGAGATGAAATGAAAATTTTGTGTTTGAACTTAGTTACCAAACCTAATTAGTTGTAAAATAGTTATATCAATATCATTTATTTTGAATCTTTCGGTTGTAGATCATTTTTGGTGCATTTATTATCTGAAAATGATTTAGGTAAATTTGGGATGTACAAAACCTCGTGCAGTTTCTCTGTAAATGAAAAAAGAGTTGCATGAGATACTCATTTCTTATGGTGTGTTCAACTTTTATTTTAAAGGATTTACATAGAGTTTGCACCTCCTAAATAGGGTTGATGAATTTTCGGTCTAAACCGGAAAAACCAACCGGATCGGACCAAAAATGTGTGTGGTCAGTTTTGGTCCACCATTTGTGAGACCGAAGGGATTCAGTCTTGTACCAGGGTCTGTAGTTTTTGGATTGGACCGGATCGAAATTGGCCGAATTAGTATATATTTTAAAATATTTATATATAATATTATTTTATATAGTAGTTGTATACGTTAATTATGTAATTTTAATCTAATTTATTATCATTGACCATATAAAATGTTAAATAATATATGCTATCAATTAATAATGTATTATAAATCATATGATAATATATGTAGATATATAATGTATTTATACATACTATTATTTACACTTAATTAAAGTAATTAGATAAAAAAAATTAAATACCTAAGTTGCAAGCAAACATTAATATTCTATATACAATGAAATTATTTGATATTCATTAATTATATATAAAAAGTAAGACATTATTAATAATTATGCATACTAAATAGTAAAGTTTAAGTTAGTAAGTAGTAACTATCAACATCATAAATATAATTATAGTTTAACTATTTTTTTAATGATTTAGTTACATAACCCACATTAATATTTCACTTAATTTTAATTTTAGTAATTTAAATAATTCTTTTATTAATTTATTTGAAAAAAAATGATGAAACAAAATAACTGGACCGGACTGACCACTAGGGGTGATCAATTTGGTCCGATCTGGGAAAATAGTTTCAATCCATCACCCCCCAGACTAGACCTATTTACACACCTACTCCTAAACTTATATATAACATCAATCTTTATTACGAGATTCTTTAACGTTCTTAATTATCTGAGAAAATGAATGATTAATGTCTACATAAGGTGTTGATTATTTGTATTATATTCTTAACACTCTCTCTTACATATGTGTCAGACTTCTCCTTAATGAGCAGATCCAACACACGAAATATTTAATTAAATAAAATGTAGAGTCATAGTTCGAATTTAAGACTACTACTCTGATATCATGTAAAATCACCACTTATTCCAAAAATGATCAAATTATTTGTATTATATTCTTTGACACATTCCAAGGTTTTTTAGATTTGAAGCTGGTTGGTTCACCAGCAAAAGTTTCAATCAATTAGATGATTGGAACTAAAATGAGCAAGATATAAAAACCGTCTCTCTCGAATTTCAACCCTGTTGTTGGACAAGAGAAAGCCGATACTTCTGAAAATGTTAAACAAGATGAGAACAACGCAGAAGTTTTGAAGAAATTTGATATTTAGAAACAAATATCGCTTGAAGAATAAATTACCAAACATTCTCGATTACAATTTTATGCAAATTCTACAGGAATGAGAGGGAAAATAATCTTATGGAGCTCAGTTCTGACTAAAACAAAAAAACTATAACAACCAACATGCAGAAAGCAGATGGTAGCTCCCCCGAGTGTTATGCGCTTTCAGAAACGTCTGTGTCATGATCTGCTGTTTCTTGGATAAAAATTTCAGTAGGTTCGAGGCATCCTCTCACACTGTCGTGACCAAGTTGTGCTCTTTCATTGTCTCCAAATCCAAATAGTCGTCCACGGTCAGTGACCACAACAGTGTGGTATAGCCCAGTGCTAATTTGAGAAACTCGGTGAGCTCTTAAGCATTCAAGGATTTGAGGCCTCGTGACTTTATCAGATAGTCCTCGCTCTGGGAACCCAAGGCTACCGAATGCCATCCACCCAAAGCCATAAACTGAACCGTCGTCAACCAGAACAAAGGTTTTCCTTTTTCTTGCACAGACCTACAGGATGATAAGCATTGAGCATCATCATGGATGGGAATCAGCAATCTCAGTCACAAGAAAGGAGTAAAACAGGCAGTGGACAAAGATAACTCTAGCTTGATGAAATTAACAGTTTTGTAACCATAAATGTTCCATTTCCTTGTTAATAAACTACTACATGTTTTCTTAACGAGAGAGATGGTGGACGACAGTAGTTTTCTCCACACATAATAATGAATTTTCAGCATAAATGATGGAAGTAAATGGATGAACAAACCTGCACGGCAAGATTGCCCTTAAGGTCGTTCAAAAGTTCTGGAGTAGTCTTATCAACCTCATCTCCATGGCCTAACGCGCCACAGTAGCCTTTACCCCAAGTATATACCTTCAACCACCATAGCAGAAAGTTAATTCTTGCAACTATTGAAAGTAAATAAAAACCATGTACATTCCATGCAAGCAACAGGATAAAGGCAAAGGCATGCTCTTAGCCTATATTACAATAATAATAAACATCTTGAATTCGGAGACTAACAAGTCCACTGGAGTCAAGTGCCACGGCATGCTCATCACCAGCAGAGACACGAAGCACATGAATGCTCTTTCTCCGAAATTTCTGAATTGCACGTGGCTGGAACTCATCATGCTGTTCTCCATGGCCAAGACAGAAGTTAGAACCCAATCCGAAAGAGTAGACTGCTCCATTGTCAGTAACAGCTAAGACATAACTTGGACCCGCAGCAATCTGAACTATAGAACCAACTCCCTTAAGTACTTCAATCACTTTGGGAGTTGGTCTGTCTAGGGTATCACCATGACCAAGCTGACCATGGGTGTTGGCCCCACACGTATAAACCTGGCCTTGTCTCGTGAGGAAGACTGTGAAATTATGTCCAGCGGCAACCTGAAACAAAGTTCAACTTCATATTAAAATATTTCTTGCAGGAAGAAAGTAAGAATAATTTGTCAAAATCAATGCTTCAACTGACAGAGGCCAACCAAAATCAACTCTATAACTGAAGGGAGATGGGGAGGGGAAGAGGGGTAGGAGTATAGAAGAAGAGAAACATAGCACTAGGGTGAAGAGAGCAGAAGAGAAAGCATATTATTGCCTCTTAATGGTGAGAGAAAAGAGTTATTATATTCTCAAGCAGGTGTATAGAGTCCACCATCCACATCATTTAAATGGTAAGATTTGATTTGTAAGATTAAAATTTTAAAATTTATCTTCCAAATCAAATTATGCCATGTAAACACTTTCCTAGGTGTGCTCTACACACCGGCTTGAAAATAGAAATTTTGAGAGGAAAAAAAACCTTTCAGTAACTTCATACTGCCCTTGTTAAACTCATGGTGCTTTTTTTTTTTTTTTATAGGTAATAAGAGATTTTATTCCAAGTAAATAGGCATAGCCAAGTACACAGGAAGTATACAAGAGAATACACAAGCTAAAGCAAACAGGAGAAAACACTACAAATATTCATGTCTTACACTAGATTGTTTACCCAAAAAGATAAAGTACTAAAGAAAAGATCCCTAATTTCTTCCACTGAACATTCACGATCTTCGAAGCATCTCCCGTTTCTCTCCAGCCAAATACACCAGAACAAACACAAAGGAATCATTCTCCATTCAGCTTTATTTTCTCCATGTCCCACAACACCATGCCAACTAGCCAAGAAGTCCACCACTTGAAAAGGCATCACCCAAACAATACCAACCCTTGCAATTAACTCATTCCATAAGGCGGTCACCATTTCACAATAAAGAAACAGGTGGTTAACTGATTCACCATTTTTTTTACACATGAAACACCAATCCATCACATATAAACCCCTTTTCCTCAAATTATCAATTGTTAAAACTTTCTCCAACGACACCAACCAGCAAAGAAATGCCACTTTACTGGGCACTTTAGCTTTCCAAATACATTTCCAAGGGTATGTTTTAATTATCATCATATCTATTTAACACCTTGTAATAAGATTTCACCAAGAACCTGAGCTTGGTACCATGAATCCACTGCATCCTATCCTCCCTGTTCAAATCAATTTTCGAGTCATAAAGTTTCACAAAAAAATCAACAGCTTCATTAACTTCCCAATCCTGGAAGTCTCTAGAAAATTCCACATTCCAAATCAGCATGTTATTAGAGAGCGAATATGAATAAGCCACAGCAGCCCCCTTGAATTTAGCAATCCTGAAAAGACTAGAAAAAGCTAAATTAAGAGGTGATTCACCTCACCAAACATCATTCCAAAAGGAAATATTAGTCCCGATTCCCACTTTGAAATTAATGTTTTTAACAAAGTCTCCCCATCCCAACCTAATAGACTTCCACAATCTCACCCCAAAAGCCCCTTTTGCTTCATTAGAACACCAATTCCCCCACATCCTATCATAAATTGTATCAATAATCCGTGTTCACAATGCATTTCTTTCATTGTTGTATCTCCAAAGCCACTTCCCTAAAAGAGCTTTATTAAAAAGTTTTAAATTCTGCACACCTAACCCTCCACTAGACACTGGTGTACAAACCTTATTCCAACTCACCAAATGAAATTTTCGAGCTTCCCCATTTCCATTCCATAAGAAATTTCTGAAAATCTTTTCAATCTTTTTAACCACCCCCGTTGGAATAGGGAAAAGAGAAAGGTAATAGAAAGGTAAATTTGACAAGGTGCTTTTAATTAAAGTCACCCTTCCCCCTTTGGACAAATAAAGCTTCTTCCAACCAGCTAATCTCCTTTCAATCTTCTCAATCACTCTATCCCAAACAGCCACTGATTTATGCGGAGCTCCCAAAGGTAACCCAAGGTATTTCATGGGAAAAGAAGAAACTTTACAGTCCAAAATATTAGCCAAATCACAAATACTACTGACTGAACCCACTGGAACAATTTCAGACTTAGAGAAATTAATTCTAAGCCTGAGACAGCTTCAAAACATAATAATAGGGCTCTTAAAGCGCGAAGATGATCCTTATTAGCATCACTGAAAATGAGAGTATCATCTGCGAAAAGAAGGTGAGAAACACTGATGCATCCCCTAGAAACATCTCCCACTTTGAAACCTGACATAAAACCTCTCTCAACTGCCATATTAATCATACGACTTAAGACATCCATAACTAAGATAAAAAGGAAAGGAGATAAAGGGTCTCCTTGTCTTAATCCCCGGGAACTGCTAAAAAAACCAGCCGGAGAGCCATTCACCAAAATAGAGAACTTTGCCGTCGAAATGCAATGTCTTATCCATGAGCACCATTTCTCCCCGAATCCAAATTTCCCAAGCAAATAAAGAAGGAAATCCCAATTGACATGATCGAAAGCCTTTTCCATGTCCAATTCAACTAAAATACCAGATTGTCCCAACCTTTTTCTGCTTTCCAAACATTCATGAGCAATTAGTACCGAGTCAAGGATTTGTCGACCCTTCACGAATGCATTTTGAGACTTTGATATAATCTTATCCAAAACCACACAAAGACAATTAGCTAACACCTTTGAGATGATCTTATAAACTCCATTAACCAAGCTAATAGGCCGATAATCCCTTATATCAACAGCACCCGACTTTTTAGGAATAATAGCTATGAAAGTTGTATTAAAACTTTTTTCAAATTTCCTGAAGGAATGAAATTCATCAAAAACTTTCATAATATCATCCTTCACGATGTCCCAACAAGCTTGGAAGAATGCCATGGAAAAACCATCAGGACCCGGAGCCTTATCCTTGGACATGCCCTTAACTACATCAAGAACTTCCTCTTCCTCAAAAGGCCTCTCTAACCAGGCTGCAGTTAGATGATCAATGGAATCAAAAACCATCCCATCTAATTTAGGCCTCCATGAAAATTTTTCCCGAAAAAATTTCTCATAGAAATTCCCAATATGAACTTCAATTTCCTCCTTATCGCAAATGACATTATCACCAACTTGCAGAATATCAAAGGCATTGTGTCTACGATGAGAATTGGCCATTGGAAGAAAAGGTATGTTTAGAGATGGCTTAGAATGTTAAAACCAGCCAGCACAAGGTCAGCAGTAGTTTCTCCAAATTTATTTTTTTTGATCGGTAGTTTCTCCAAATTTATGATGTTTCACTGCCTGCTAAGGTTAGGACTTCATGCATATAGTTCACCTCACAACCACTATATACTTGTTACATAAAGCAGACAATCATTAAACTTAAGGAGCAAAGACGTCTTGGGAAGGAAATTTTTGGATGACAACTACACAATCATAAACACAGACAACAACCAATAACTCAAAATTCAACAACTTCCTCATTCACACTAAAATTGAAAACAAAGTACAAACAAAAAGAAAAACAAAAGCATACCAGGATAATGTGAAAAACAACACACATTGGCTTGCCTATATATAGAAACTATCAACTGAAACATATCAAAATCCATTAAATCCAGAACCCAAATAACTAAAATCTAAAATTATTCTTAAAAAATAAGAATCGTAGTATGCAAGTACCTGCTTACAAGAAGCTCCCTTCAATGCTTCAACAAGCCTAGGCCTAAAAATGGGGCGGGTTGTATCTCTGTGCCCACAACAAGATGATGAATTATCTCCACAAGTGAAAATCTGCATCAATAATGGGCAGTGCCACATGATTATGGTAGACGTCTCACAATGATGGGCAGCACAACACACAGATACACGCACGCAAAAAACTTGTCCCACACCAAAATCTATAAGAATGATATGACACATGCAGCATGGTTCGGGCATCCGGATGACGCAAAAGACAAATAGCACAGATCAGATATGTTGCCTGGACATTGCCACATCTAACAGTTCTTCACCCACTTTTATGTTTCATACACCAGAATAATGACCTTGAAGAAAATCTGATATAGTCACCTTAAACGTCTTTGTCCCTTTTTATTTTCTTTACTGATAAGTCACACACACACCTACACACCTATCCATGATAGGAGAATCGACAACCTCACCCTCTGTCCTGTTCTTACAAAGGAAAAGGAGGGTTACTTGAACTAGAGCTTTTTGGCAGATATGGTGCTGGACACTTAACTACCTTGAACATGCTAATACCTAGTAGTTCGCTCAGAATAATTAGACAGTTAAAGTACGAGCAGTTACCAACCTCTCCAGACTGCATGACAAAAGCAGCATGATTTTGGGAGGCCGAAACTTGCACAACCTGTGCCAAAGATGGGAAATCAATTCGGGTAAATGCTACACATTGTGTTGTTTCAGGACCATGACCAAGAACACCAGACAAGCTGGAACCACAAGAGTACACTGATGAATTGTTGATGAGCAACGTGTGATACCTTCCGGTGGTAATTTGCATCTGCTTACAAAAAATTGACAATAAATTACTGCTATGCAACAACTTTTCACCAAAAAGAAAAAGAGGAGCTTAGTATAAAAAATCAACTATCCTGCAGGTTATTATTATCAACATCATTTTCTAAGGAGATTCTTGAATAATAATATTCTCGTAATTCCACAATGGTCAATGTAATGGCGTTTGATATTCCTAAACAACTAAATTTGCAGTACCAAAGAATTTGTGAAAATAGATAAACATTATTCACCATGCTAAAAGGAGAGAGAGAGAGAGAGAGAGAGAGATGTAAGTTTAGACTTATTTTCTATGTAAAGTCATTCAAAAAAAAGCCTGGGATGTAGAAAAAAGCACCCCCAAATATGAGACGAGAGAAACTAAAACTCAATTGTATCCTCTTTCCACATATTTGAGGTTCCATACCAAGTAAAATTCAGGGCTAAGCCTATGTAACCTCTACCTGAATTCCAGTATACTCAATTATTTTTACTTTCCATATGATAGTTAAAAAAGCTCCCAATATTTATCTACACAATTATATAAGCAAGCACACTGCTTCGATCATCCCTAAACCCCACCTCCAAAACGTGCACATAGTTTAACCATGTAAAAGCAACAGCATGTGTAAAAGAAATTGTACATTGCCTGCTGAGGTCTCCACCATCTCAGACGATTGCTCCACCGATTGCAAAAACCTCAACAGCCGCTTCCAGTTCCCAACACAGCGATCAGTCAACATCATCTGAGCCTTCTCAGTCATCCAAACGTACACATTGCTGGACACACATAGCTGAAATGCTGCGAAGTCCACCAATGACCGGAATTTTTTTGGGTATAACCCCTGATTCCCACCAAAGGTTCTAGAAGTCAACTCCAAACAAACAAGATCAATTGCACTGAGTCGGCCACAGGTCAAAATCTCCAAAATCAAATGTGATGGCAATTCCTCGATCAAAACTGACCTAAACCGATCCGCCATTTTGCTAAATTTGAGCTCTCTCAACCCCACAAGTACAAACTCAAATTAGATTTCCCGTCAGGTCCTGACTTTTTAAGGTTAACTTAAACTAAGCAAGCAATTTTACCTATTGAACACTGATGAAATATCAAATTTTTAGGCGGAATCTAAGGCAATTGAAGCAGCATATAAAGAATACATCGGAAGGAAGAAAAATATAGGAAATTGAATAGGATAATGGGGGTCTAGATGAGAAATTCACGGGTGGTTGAAACAGTGATTGGAAATAAATCATCAGAAGAGTCAAATCCACACCCCGGAGGATCGTAAATTCGAAGCAATGCGAGGGTTTGCCTGCCAATTAGGGGAAAAAATCAAAACAACAGAGAATTATAACAACGACATCAACAGAAAGCAAAATGATTAATAACTAATGATACAAAAATTGGCTGAGTCCCGCGGGCCGGGGGTGAGGTGGGGAAGCTTAGTTCGCGATTGTAGCTGATCGAGAATGTAGGTTTTGGAGAACGAATTTAAATCAAAGAGCTGAAGAGAAGCACATAATTGGCGAAATCTTACCGAGAAAAGTGGAAGTAGTGAAGCTTTACGGTGCCGATCACTGGTCTTTTAGCCGACAAATTGCTAAATTAAGCTCCAAAATAATGAATTAGGGGAGCGAACTGACAAAAGTATTCCACCACTAAGACAGAAGAGAAAGTTCTAGGGTTTCGAGCGCTCTTTTATAGCGGCATTTCCTAGCTGTCATGCTTTTCTCTCTCTAGTCTAAGCCCGCTGTGTCTGTGACTTTTTCTCTCCTCTCTCAAACACACACTGACACACACACAGGAATCTCCGTGCGTGCAATTTCGTGGGATTTTGGAGGGGAGCTTCTCCAACAACTTCGCTTCCACTTCCTTTGTTTTTTCGTTTGTCTGATGACAGGTGTGATTTTTGGGTGGCGACACATAGTCAGAATGACGGGACTTTTGCGTCACCGGGTACTATTCTCCATTCCAAGGATTGTGCGAGAAGTGGTCGCGCGAGTACTCTAAACAGTAATGTCGCGTTATTTGGGGAACACGTGTCCCGGCCACCCTGATTAGAAAAGACATTTTGCCAGTGCTTGAGATTTATTATCTTTCTAAACCGTAAAAAAATTATGACTAATATATTTAAAATCTTTTATATCATATATTATTTATATAATTTAATATCTTAAGTGTGGGTAAATTTTTTTAAATAAAATTATTCNTGCTTTTCTCTCTCTAGTCTAAGCCCGCTGTGTCTGTGACTTTTTCTCTCCTCTCTCAAACACACACTGACACACACACAGGAATCTCCGTGCGTGCAATTTCGTGGGATTTTGGAGGGGAGCTTCTCCAACAACTTCGCTTCCACTTCCTTTGTTTTTTCGTTTGTCTGATGACAGGTGTGATTTTTGGGTGGCGACACATAGTCAGAATGACGGGACTTTTGCGTCACCGGGTACTATTCTCCATTCCAAGGATTGTGCGAGAAGTGGTCGCGCGAGTACTCTAAACAGTAATGTCGCGTTATTTGGGGAACACGTGTCCCGGCCACCCTGATTAGAAAAGACATTTTGCCAGTGCTTGAGATTTATTATCTTTCTAAACCGTAAAAAAATTATGACTAATATATTTAAAATCTTTTATATCATATATTATTTATATAATTTAATATCTTAAGTGTGGGTAAATTTTTTTAAATAAAATTATTCAAAAATTATATATTTAACATATTTATATCATCTCTCCAAATTGACAGTCTAATTTTGACAAGCTTTCCCTTACAAGTTTGGCGCGTGTTTGTAACGTTGTGCCGGTGCA
>QEOT01003373.1:0-24852 GCA_003123785.1 Pterocarya stenoptera | reverse complement strand
ACAAAACAACTCAATAGGTTCATTTCAAAATCTTAAGAGATACAAATAAATTAGAATAATGTTCCATAAACTAAACGAATTTTATTTTTCGTATGGATAATGCTAAATCCACCGAGGGTGGCACTGAATGTGTATTTTTTTAAAAAATATTTTTAAAACCCTGTTAAACATTTTAAAAATATTTTCTTAACCATTAATAAAAAAAAATCTAAAACGATACAAACAGTCGGTAATCTTCATCTGTGGGGGTGGCGGTTTCCTCTTCGTATATATAGACCATTAAAAAATTAAAAAATTATAAATTAGGTGTGTTTAAACTTTTTACCATTAATTTCACGGCCACCTATACGAGCATGACAACTTTTAATTTTGATGGAGACAAACTTAATTTTTTTCCAGTTATATTTACAGCTAATTCCCACGGTATATATAAAAGTAATGCTAGTCGCGGAATGCGCAATCTTTTTAAAAAAAAAAGTGTGATTTATTATTAAAAAATTAATTTTTTCATATTGATTTCATATTTATTTTTTTTTAAAGAGATTGAATAACACTTACATACTCCACGACTGTAAATATAATTTATCTCTATATATATAATGATTTTATTTAAAAATCTAATAACTAGGTGGCCATGTCGCATGGCCCCCCTACGCGGGGCATGCATGCCTAATTGGATCCGGCTCCTCTTTTAGATGATGATTAATTAAATGGCGCATTTTTACTTTTTAGGCTAAGAAATTCTGATCTCTATTTAGCTGGGAACGATCCTGGTAACACGACTATAAGTGCATGCATGATCTCATGCTAGTAATTACAATAGTAAATAAGTTAGAGAACACTTATTCAAGAGCTTCCATCCGGAGAGCGAATACTAAGAGTGATTCTTGGGCGATCAAGATAGCAATTTCCTTTTCTTGTTTTGAACGTCCGGCCTCCCAAGCCTTTCCAATATAGGTCTTGTGTGTTGAAGCGTCAGCGTGTACGGTTGCCTTTGATGGCAACCTTTGCCCCTTCGATGGCTCCCCATCCGCGGGGCTTGAAGTTTCTTTAGGTCTTGCGGTTTCCTACGCCCAGGTGGTAAACAAGAAGGTGGAGACTTCATCGTTCAAAATTCCTATGTGTCTCTCTGTGGAGATTAATAGTGAATTGGGCTTTATATTTTCTGAACATGAAATGATGAAGGCAGTGGAAGCATTTCGCTTTGCATTGGTTCTGAAGTTCTTGAAGGTTTGACCCTCGATTGACAAAATTTGGCTGTCTGTGGTAAAAACTTGGGGCTTGCAGGACATACCAACGACCACTTTTATGGATGATTACCATGTTCTTATTCAGATGAAAAACGACCGGGACTTTGTGCACGGATGGGCACGTGAAGGCAAAACAATGGTAGGGATTAACTTTCGGCTTTTCAACTGGTCAAAATAATTCGATGTGAATAAAGAATCACCTTTGGCTCCACAATAGATTTATTTTCCAAGTCTACCGATGCGCTTATACAGAACAGATTTCTTGCAAAACTTGATGACCCATTTTGGTCAATATCTTGGCATAGATAATGGAACCCTTAATCGCACAAGAGCCTTGGGGGTGTGTATTTGCGTGGAAGTAGATCTAACCGTGGAACCAGTGAAATGCTTTCCTATTGTTTTGGCACCTAACACTTGTATTTGGTAGGAAGCAAAGTATGAAAAAGTTGGGTTTTATTGTTCTAACTGTTCCCGCCAAGGACATACATTAGTGGTTTGCAAGTTTGGCCAAAAGAAACAAGATGATCGCAAAAAGAAGGACAAGATGAAATGGCAGCCAAAGAGTAACAAAGATTTATTAAAAGGCTTTACTAGTTTGAATGGACGGGCAATGGAAGGGGACAATAAGGTAGGCTCAAGAAACACGCAGGTGGTGAATGCAGTGAATATTCCGGTGTTTATTAAAAATGCAATGGTGGAAGTTCAAGAGAATGAGGAAAAAGCAGGGGAAGCTATTGGGGAACCACAGTTGCATTTTCGATAGAACGTGAGCAATAATATATCAGAAGGCTACATTGGTTTGAATGAACTGACAACATACGAGAATCATACGGAAGGTCCAAATACTATGCAGGTCATGAATGAAGTGAATACTCTAGTGGTTATGGAAAAGCCTGTGGTGGAAGTTTAACAAAATAAGAAAAAAACAGAGGAAGCTGGAATGGAACAGTAGTTGAAAGATAATCAGAATGTGAGGGGTGATATATCAGAGAGTAGTGATGAGGAATGTGAGGAAGTGTGGTGTGATGAAATTCGAACTCCTAGAGAAATAATGCCTAATTATCTGAGGCAGTCGAGATGTGCACAATGGGTTACATCAAGAGGAATTGGCTCTAGGTTGTGCGTCGAATAGAGAGGAGGGTGAAATACCATCTTTGTTGGGAAAAGAAAAATTGTATGAGTCGGATATGGAGCATCGTTTGATTTCTGGAAAACCAAAGAAGGCAACACTGGTGAGGAAATCTCAAAGGGTTCACATCCGATCTCAAAAAGTAAGTTTATGACTGATACAATTTTCTCTAGAACATTAGAGGTTTGAGTAAGTCTAGAAGCAGGCTGAAGAAGCTTCTTACTAAATTCCATGTTAAACTGTGTGCCATCTCGGAACCCTTTGTAACCAAGAACCGTATGCATGTATTGGGGAATTTCTTACAATATAATTACTTTGTTTCTAATGAAAGACAAGGTGGTAAGCTGTGGTTGTTTTGGCCAGATCCGAATAATTTTGAGGTAATTTCTTGTACTCCTCAAATGATCTCTGGATGGTTGGTCATGGCTAGCCATAAAATTATGATTACTTTTGTTTATGCCAAATGCAATTATGTGGAAGGAAGGGAGTTATAGCAACAATTAGCAGAGCCGCAAGCGGTAGACACACCATGGATGCTGTTGGGCGATTTCAATGTGATACGCATGGACTCTGAAAGGGTTGATGGAAACCCAAGACCGCTCATTTCTATGTTAGAGTTTAATGATTGTTTAGATCATTGTGGTTTAGTTGAATTATCAAATTCTGGCAAATGTATGTCATGGTGTAATGGCCATGAAAGGGTATCTAGAAGCTGGGCGAAGCTGGACAAAGTGCTTATTAATGATGATTTCTTGAGACATTTTGCGTAGGCTCCGTTTAAGTATTTGATGCGAAAATCTTCTGACCACTGTCCGATGGTGGTCTACCTAGAGGTGCCATTTGCATCTTATGGTCCTTCGCCATTTCGTTTTCTCAATATATGGTGTTCACATGAGACGTTCCTATCATGTGTTAAAGATGCTTGGAATATGCAAGACTCGGCTTCGGGTCTTCTGAAACTTGCTCTTAAACTTAAAAGAACCAAGGTGGCTTTACGTGCTTGGAATAAAAATGTTTTCGGGAGAGTGAAAGATAATTTAAGAGTTCTTGTGGAACGAATGAAATTTCTGGAAAATCAATTACAGGCCGATTTCTCAGAGGAAGCTGAGGCTGATTTCCTTGTTACTAAAATTGAGCTCCAGCTGTGGGAAAAAGGGAAGCTGATCGCTTGGGTCAAATTGCTAAAAAATGATGGATGACAGAGGGGGATCAAAATATGAGTTTCTTCCACTCGTTTATTAAACACAGGCAGAAAAAGGGTCAGATATCTCGGATGGTGCTCGCCTACGGAAGAATTCTTGAGGGGGCTGAAGCTGTTCATAATGAAGCTGCGGTTTTCTTTCGTAATTTTCTTTCAGATAACTCGGGTGTTGATGAGTGTGACCTCTCGGATTTGATTCAGAGAATAATCTCTGAGGATGAGAATTTATCCCTTTGCGTAGAACCATCAAATGAAGAAGTTAAACAAGCAGTTTTTTCCATTCCCAAAGATAGCAGTCTGGGTCCGAGTTTTACATGTCTTGTTGGGATATTATTAAGCATGATATCATTGAGGCTGCTAGAGATTTTTTCAGGGGTGCGCCCTTAACCAGGTTCTATCCTTCCTCTTTCATTGTTTTAATTCCGAAAGTGTCTGATCTTTCACGTTTTGATAAATTTAGACCAATTAGTTTGTGTTTTGTGACTTATAATATCTTTTCAAAAAGTATTATTTCAAGGCTAACTGTGGTTGTAGAAAAGTTAGTCTCTCATGAACAAGGAGTGTTCATTCCTGGGCGAAATATTTTTAAAAATATTACTCTTGCATAGGAAATGGTGCACAATTTACATAAGAAAAGTGTCGGTGGCAATGTAATGGTCAACTTGACATGGCGAAGGCCTATGACATGGTGAACTGGGGTTTCCTTTTGGAGGTCTTTAGGGCTTTTGGTTTTTCTAATAATTTTTGTAGATTAATTCAGAATTGTGTGGAGTCCCATGGTTTTCTGTTATGCTGAATGAGACTTTCATTGGTTATTTTCAATCTGCTAGGGGTTTGCGTCAAGGGAACCCTCTTTCACCATTGTTATTTATTATTATGGAGGAAGTACTAACGAGATTACTAAGGAAAAAATTTAAGTCAGGGCGCATTGGAAAATTTCATCATCCGATAAGTGCTCCTCTGGTATCTCATTTTCTCTTTGCAGATGATATTCTTATTTTTGCGAATGGGGGCAAGAGGTCTATGAAAAACCTTGTTTAGACTCTTGAGACCTATGAGAAATGGTCGGGTCAAATTATTAGCAAAGAGAAATCTACTCTGTTTATGTCAAAGCATTGCGCCAACCCGTCAGCGAGGTTTGATGAGACTTACAAGTTTTAAAGAAGGTAAATTTCTTATTACATATTTGGGGGTGCCATTGGTATTAGGAAGATTGACAGCCACAATCGTGGAACCGTTTATTGAAAAAATAAGGAAGAAAATAGTCGGATGGAAAGGTAAGCTTCTTTAGCAAGGAGGACGATTAATTTCATTGAGACATGTTTTATCAAGCATGCCAATTCACTTAATGTCTATGATAAATATTCCCATGGTGACCATGGCGCATATTAACAGTCTTTTGCCTAATTTTCTTTGGGAGGAGGTGGACGGTAAAAGAAAGTTGCATTGGAAATCTTGGGGAAAATTTTTTAAGCCTATATCAGAAGGGGGAATAGGCTTGAGAGAGCTCAAAGATGTACATAAATTGCTTCATATGAATTTGCTTACCGGTTATTAACTACTAATAATTTGTGGACCGAGTTTTTCCAGGCAAAATACTTCAGAAATGTTCATATTCTGTCTTACATTGAGAGGCCTACTAACTCCCATTTTTGGAAGTCGGTTATGTTATGTCTTCTGGATGTAATGGAGAATGTTAAAGTGCTGGTGAGAGGTGGAAATGCTTCATTCTCGTTTGACAAATGGCTTGCTTTGGGCGCATTATCAATAAGTGTTGAGGCTGTGTTAAACTCTAAATTGTGTATTAAGGACTGTTGGCTTAATGATTCTTGGAACTTTGATCAGTTAATGGAATTAGTTGATGTGAAAATAACAGAAGAGATTTTACAAAATGTGTCGGCTGGAAAAAATGGAAGAGACATTTTCATTTGGAAACCTACTCTTGATGGTAGTTTCTCTATGGGAACGGCGTGGGAGGTAGTGAGAAGCAAATGTCCGAACACTTTGTATTATGAATGGTTTTGGCATAGTGTGTTGCCGAAACGAATTTCTGTATGTCTGTGGAAAGTGTGGTCTAACTGTTTAGCTGTGGATGACAGAGTGTAGAGCAAGGGTATTTATCTGGCCTCATCCTGTGATTGTTGCGCATGAAAAGCCACCGAAACAACTGATCACGTTCTATCTTCAGGAGATATGGCCTCAACTGTTTGGTCACAGGCAAGTGCTGTGATGGGAGTCTCATTTATGAAACATTGGCCATGAAAAACCAGAATAATGATCTGGTTTTATTATGCAAAAAAATCCTCCATCAAAGGTACGTTAGTTGGTTTAATCCCTTACCTAATTACTTGGTGCTTATGGAGAAGAAGGTGCAAGGCTAGAATGGAAGGTGTGTAGGATAATGTAGCAAAAATTTGGAGAGAGCCTCGGTATTGGGTAAATTCAGTGGCTGGTAATCTTAGCACTATCTGAAAATTATCCAAACAAGACATTAAAATCTTAGAAGAATTCCAGGTTGAACGTCCAAGGATTGGGGAGAAAGCTGTAATAATGGTCACTTGGTCCAAACCCCCTGCGGGTGGGTAAAACTCAATTGTGATGGGAGTTGTCGTGAAAATCTGAGCAATTCAGGTGGTGGTGGGTTTATCCGTGACAATAACGGTGTGGTTAAAGCAGCGTTTTTAGCTCACTTTGGAAACAGAAAGAACAATGTGGCCGAACTAAAGGCTATTTTGGAGGGCATTCGTCTTGTGGTATTGTTGTAGACTGGTTCCGGAAAGGGAGATACACCTTATGGTATCTTTGGGATTACTGGGACGTTGTAAAAGAAGAGCTTGAGGGAGTAAATTTTGTGATGGTTCACCAATATAGGGAAGGCAACGGTGCGGCTGATTTTCTGGCTAGAGAAAGAGAAATGGGAAAGAACAATATCTATGAAGGGCAAATTTATTTACCATGACGTCTAAAAGGGATTATATGTGTTGAGAAGATGGGTATTCCTTTCTTTCGTAAATGAAGGTGTTACTATGGGTTTTTTTTTTTTTTTTCTTTCGATTTTGTTGGTTTGTATTTTCTTGTGTTGGTTTTGTTGGTTTGTAGTTGGGAAGATTTAGTAATCTCCCAGATGCATGGCTTGTAACCACGGTGTTCCTCTGTCATAAGTGAGGATACATTAATAAACTTGGGACAAGGCCACTATTGTACATGTGGCTACCGGCTCTTTTAAAAAAAAAAGATCTCATGCTAGCTAGCTACCCTTTTTCCCCCAAGGCCACATGATCTGCTGTCTCGTTTGTTTTCACAAATCTTCTCAATGCAAATCATTGACAAAAACTTTAGGGAAGTCTTCTATCGATCCTAGTAACATGACTATAAGTCTCCATCATGCTAGTCATAACTACAAGATAAGCGGCAGCTCCTCTCATCAAACTCTTCATAACTTGTCTGACCATTACTACCGACTGAACTAACTTAATTGCTTCTCCCATGTAATAGATTCTATCTTTGGTGGGCAATTTGAATACCACCTCCTTCATTCGGAAGTCTATCTTGGCGTAATGCCTTGATAGCCAATCCATCTCTAGGATTAATTCGAATTCCATTAGATGGAAAAGGATTAGGTCTGCGGTTAAAGTTAAACCTACAACTTCCAATGGACAATCCTTAACTACTCACATGCACCCAATTATATTCTCGTCTGGAATAGCTTCTAGAACCTTTTGAGACAAAGGTTCCGCATTCAACTCACATCCTTGCACACATCCAAAAGATACAAAAGACCGTGACGCTCTGGAATAAAAAAGAGTGCAAGCTGTGTGTTGCATTAACTCCGGCATCAATTGCCTCAGTAGCCTCCAAATCTACCTCTCCAAGTGTGATGGCATAAATCTTAGCGTTCATGGGGGTCTTTACTCTACCACCTAGTGTTGCTACTCATCTAGGCGTGTTATGTGGACAATCTTGGATCAAGTGGCCGATCTGACCACATTTAAAACCTACTTTAATGATTAATCATCATTCACCGTTATACCTTCGTCTGTCGGACACTTGCTTCATGACAATTAAGATGAAAGTTAAGTATCTTCCTTAGCTCCTCAAAGAGCTACAACACTTCTATAATGAGCTGATTGGTGGCTTCTAGCATCTGCACTATGGATGGTTCCAACAAGCTTTCAAGGCTCTTCAGGGCCTCCTTGACTATTCGGGGTGCTGGTCTCTTGCGCTTCTCCTTATTGTCTAGTAACAACTTCTACCATTTGAGGATAAGAATGGTAGCGGAAACTACAACGGTGAGATTTCGAGAAATCTTAGTAGGCAATGGCAAACCATGAAATGAATGCATAGACATGTACTTGACATAAAATTTGGCTTATGCAACTTAACTTTTAAATAAAACATCTCTTTCCATCTTTGCACATTGAACAATATACATGCAATATATCTTTAACTTATTGTCTTGTTGAGTTCTTGTAACATGTAATTTGGATATCTCATGGCTCCTCTATGCAGCATTGGTTCCCCGCTAGTTACTGCATCATCCAACGGCCCACTTGACCATAGTGACTACGTCATAATCCTTAACTATGCGGCAGTTCATAATTTCGCCTTCACCACATATATCACATATGAGGCACCCACTAGCTTTAGGTGTTATCCCGCTTCGGTATCCTTTCCAGAAGGATCCATTTGAGGTCCGTCGATGATACGTTGTTGATCCAGGGTCTATCACTCCAATTTAAACACTCCAGAGTGGACAAAGGAGTTCCACTAGGACATTCCCCCGTCCTAGAATTTGGGATCGTTATAAAAACATGTATAGACTATTTTCTTTGAACATAATATATAATCCAAATACATGTGACATGAGACTTGTAACACTTCTCTTTTCATGAACCATATGAACACGTAAATGTCGTGAGTCATATAATCATGAAATCAAACATTGAACATCTTAGGTTGCGACTTGAAAATATTAGAACATTCGAATACTTAGTTTACAACATAGGCAAAGCACTCAACACATCCCAAGTGGAAGAACAATGTTTAAACCCAAGCATATACATATAGACATAGCCGAATCATTGAGATGTGAAAAAACATGTTATAACAAACAACTTGAACCACTATCTTCAAACATATCTGAAAACGTCATAAACAAGTAAGCAATAGCAAGATTATCATGTAAATCCCAATTACATAACAAGAGGTTATCATCAATCAACGAGAGAATATGATAGCAGATAAGAATGCAACGTTCATGAGGCATATACAAACATTATCCAAAGTAGGTTGAGAGTCTACTTACAGAAAATCTAAAGAGTGAACAAATAACAAGCTGAAAATATATTGAACAATATTAGACAAAGACACACGCAAAACTCTAATCCGAGTGGGTACATGTGTGAATGTGTCATGTCTAGGATTTTACTCTCTCATGGAAAGTGAAATCCATTTTATAGCTAGAAGGTTTCTTCATGCATTTAGATTTCACTCATAAGGCCGAACTCTATAGAGAAAATGGAACCCTAGTTCAAACTCAAGAGGGTGGCCATGACCTTCTTCCCTTCCAACGTCTCATGCTCACGTGTACAATGCTAGTGGTGTTTCGGTCTTTTCTTTGAGGAGAAACCCTAACTTTTTCCCGAATGTGCATGTGCAAAAGAATACATGGATCCAAACCCTTTCATCACCCTCTTCACTCAAAGTGGTCTCGTGTGTGTGTGGATGAAGACGGGCGAATGGTTCTTACCGTGCCTGTTCCTTCCTTTTGGGTAGATTCACAACTTCCTTCTTCACTCATGGGATTGGTTGGATGAAGGTGGAGGATATATACACGGTGTTTGGTTGGTGAAAAAATGCTTAGGCATGTGGGAGGAGAAGAGAAGCAAGAGTGAGAACTCGAAATTTTCCCAAAACAACTCTTCACCCATCGGCCCCTCCCCTTTTACATCTTTCCTTCTCTCACATTCTATCCTTGAAAATACAAGAGACTCACACATGGGTGCCATGTGGCACATTGGTCGAAACCCCTTCATCTTCCTCATCATTGTGTTGCATTGAAAAAATAAAGAGTCCCATTGACAAGTGGCGTGTGAGACCCTTTATCCGAAAACCTAGTTTCCAAGAGTACCCCTCTTCATGCATCTAGGTTTAATGAATCTGACGGCTAAAAATGTCAATACACAAAAATCTAAATCATCCTTGGGAGGATGAACGTGTACATGCTTGCCACTTGGCATGTGGCATGCACACATGTGTGTTGGTCGAATTGTTCACATAAAAATATATCTGCAAGTACACAGAATCGAAACAAGTAGTAAAACATTTAAAGAAAATGATTATCGAATCCACAAGGAATAATTATGCTTTTAATTATTGAAATTGATTAAATTAATTACTATTTAGAAAACTGAAATTTGAAGAATGATTTATCTAAATTAATTTGAAGAAAAGAACATTAAAATTAAGATTTTAAAAATAATAAGAATAGATATAGAGCATTTGACTTCACCTAGCAAATCCCACAAAATTTATTCTTCCTTGTTATAAAATCCCAATTTTCCAAGTTGATGGGAAAAATCCCTTAACTATTCAATATTTTCTCTCGAACAATACCAAAAATATCTCCAACTAATAACTTCATATCTGTATGTGAATTTAACTAATTTGAGACTCATTTAGTTTTTTAGATTTTTCTTAAAAACCACATTAATCGCGGTAAAGCATCTCTGCTTTCACTCAACTAATGGTGTTTAATCCTAAAATTTTAATCACAAATCACCTCTCGGTCTTATTACAATCCAAAAGATCGAACAATAGTTAGCTAGAAAATTGTAAGCATTAAGAATAAGGAAGAAACACTCAGTTATGGAAATATTGAAAATAAAATAATTTGGAATATAAACTATGTGTTCAATGCTAGGCTACATCAAAGTTCTAGAAAATAGAATTAGTTCATAATGAAATTAAAAAGAAAAAGAATAAAACTGGTGTTCTTCATTGAAGTTAGTTGATGAAGCATTCAGCTCTTGCCTCTGTCCTCCAATTCTGCCTTCTCCGAAGAACACTTCAAGAATAAATTATGGAACTCTAAACTCAGACTTAGACTCTAAAATATAAAAACTCTCGACTCCGATTCAGAACTTTCTCTATTCATCCCACAAGATGGGATTAAATAGATGTCAAAATTCAAATCTGGAAACAAGATAACTGCGGCTACAATCTAACCTAAAGATTTGGAAAATAGTTTCTAAAGATAAATGTTAACATAAAATGAATTATCCCAAGAATAATGAGATTATCTAAAATGGAAGATTCAGTGATGTGCGGCTTGAATTGCGGAGTTCAGGAGGATTCGATCGCCAACAGATTGAAACTTGAATTTGGTGGTCAGCAGCAGATTGATCCTCGTCGGAAGAAATTATCCCACCAAGTAGATGATGTATGTGTTGAATATAACTGGCGTGGAGGTCACGAAGACCACACGGCCCTCTCCTCGCCCACCGAGTGGAAAGTTTTCTGACCGGGATGAAAGACTCCTTTCGCCTTTTCTAGTTGTTGCCCACGATGTTGTTTACGTTGTTCTTTTAAGTTGATCATTTAGACTATCACCCAATCTAACCGCCTAGAGCCTTGTTGCCATGTCTTCACGCCTTCTGGTCGTGAGTCTTCTCGCCTACCGAGAGGTAACTCTTCTCGCCTTTGGGCGAGAGAAATCTCTTTGCTGCCCACGGGATAAGGCTTCTCGCCCAAATCTCATTGGCTGTCTTCAAATCTCATTGCCTCTCATCTGTCTGGATCCGTAATCTCTTCTTTTGTATCAAAATGCTCTCCTTTTGCACTAAATCTTTTCATTCGTTCAAATCCAAGAGTAAATAAAATTATGTAGAAATAAAATAAAATCAATAGTATTGAAGGAAAAATGACACTTTTCATAAATAAAAGAGTAATAAAAATCACATAAAAATAACACTTATCACGAACCTTCTCAGTTCCCCTACAAGATCTCTTCCTCTTCCTTAGACTTGGGTGGCGTGTGTGTTGGTTCCCTAGGCAACCTTTCCTCTGCTCTAGACACTTGGGTGGCATGTGTGTTGGGAGAGTGGCATGCATATGTGTGGCTGAACCTAGGGACTAGGTTTTTGCCTTGTCCCAATGTGCCTCTCCCACTCCTAATTATTTGTTCTTTCTAGAAACTCTCATCTTGAATGCATGTGTGACACTTGGCAAAGGCGTTGTTAGATCTTTTTAGGATGGGTGTGCATCTCACCTTAGCTGAAATCCTAATCCTCTTACTGAGACATGCCTTAGCCCCTTCAGCTCCCCCATATGCCACTTCCCCATGCAATCTCCTTAGAACTCACATGATTTTGACAAGTGGCAAAAGTGGTTGTTGGCTCTTTATTGCTAGGCGCATAACCCTTTGGTCGAACCCTAGAGCCTTTTAGAACCTTGTGCTTCTAATTTTTGCATCTTCTCTAGGTTCTTAATGATGGAGATTCTAGGGAAACCTAAAAGCTTTTTTTTATTTTCGTCTTCCAAGTAGACGCCTCCCATGCCAAAACCCCAATTAGGGTTTTTCCTAAGCTCAAGGCTCTTTGTGGCTGACTTTCACTAGCCCATGATGGGCCTCTTAGTGGGCTTGGACACCTCTTTTCTAAGATGGGCAAGGCCCTTGTTGCTTTTTATGTTCTCTGCATGTCAAAACTTGGATAGATAACTAAGTGGGCCAAGACTAAACATAATGAAAGTAATAGACGAGGACTTGTCTAAGTTTGGGTTGTCACATATATGAACCAAATATGATATTTTATTACATGGTCAGTTTGTTACTCTGTTACATGATTACAAGGTCAATGTTTTGAAAGGATCATGTACAAGAAAGAAGTGAGTTTTTAGTCAAGTTCATGTCCATGTACATGCATTCATATTCATGGTTTGCCTTTACGTGCTTATGTTATTTTCTTGTATGTTATTGGTTTAACTTGCTAAGATTTTTTGTATCGTAGAAGTTGTGAAAGGAATAGACAATTGAGATGGGGAAGCACAAGCGCTTGGTTTCCTCACGAACTAAAGAGGATTTTAGCAAGGGAGGCACTAGGAAGGGTGAGAGCAGTGTGGCTCTAGCTCTCAGCATATTAGGGAAGATAGTCTTGAAGACGTAGTAATTGACTTGATAAGGCTACTTGAACGCATTAAGCAAGCCTAATAAATTTTGAATCATAATGAACGTTGTACTTGGAAAATTGAATAGCTTATTTGTCATCTATGCCCTTTTTTATGATGAACTTGGTACTAAGGGTTGTAGTTTAAACCCTTTGTTTTGTATTGAGAGATATCTTGAACAAATATTTTGGGATTTAATAGTTACTTTATTTTGGTAGCATATTTTAGTTGCTCCAAACTTTACTTGGAAATGAACTTTTTCCGCTTCTATTTTTGCGCATTGCTAGAAATATGGTAGGTGCATTGCATGTTAACTATCATGAATGAGGGGTGTGTTACCTTGAGTTGCATGTCCCAATACTTCAGTCTCTATCAAATCCTGAGCGGGGTATGGAGGCGTCACAGATGATGGTATCAGAGCAATTACGTCTCTCAATAAACCCACAATTATCCTAGGGAAAATGGTACCAAAAGTTAGGATTGAATCTCTCAATTTATAGGCTTGAATCCTTGTAGCTTATAGATTGAAAGCATACGCGCTTATAGACCAAAAATCGGAACCAAGGCTATCATGTTTTACAAATAGGACTAATGCACGTCAGCTTCGTACATTACATGAAAGTAGGAGCTCATGGCACGTGGGAGACATGATGAGAATTCTCCAAGAACTCGAGAACGGGAGAAAGGAAATCCTCCACTGGAAGTAGGTCAAGCTATAGTAGAAGCCATTTGGCAAATGACCCAATGGCAGACTAATAGACAAGAACCAACAAAAGGGGAAGGTCTTGGCTGTCCATTCGAGAAGTTTCTCATATATCGATACCTGAATTTCATGGGTAAAGAAGGAGCTTTAAGAGCCAACAAGTGACTTATTGACTTGGAAAGAATGTTCAATATAAGTGGATGTACGGAGGAGCAGAAAGTCCAGTGTGCCGAACACTTACTTCAAGGAGAGGCCAGTATATGGTAAGACACCAAGAGACAATTACTAATATGAGAGCTTGGGAATATAGCCTCTCTTACATGTGAGAGGTTTAAGGAAGAATTTGATAATCGATTCTTCCCTAAATCTACCAAGCAACAAAAGGTCCAGGAGTTTGCTAATCTGGAGCAAGGAAGTCAAACCGTGGAGTAGTACGCAGCTCGCTTCATGGAATTAGGAAGAATGGTTTCGATGAATTCAAATATTATGGAAAGAATACTCGTCGAAGCCCATCCAGCATCAGATTCGATACATCCAGAGAGTACGATGATGTATAGAGATATTAAGAAGAGCTTTTGGTGGGAAGGACTGAAACTAGACATTGCCCATTTCATCGAGAAGTGTGCCGCGTAAAGGCAAGTAAAGGCTGAGCATCAGAGACTTGCCGAGAACTTGCATCCCTTAGCCATTCCATAATGGAAGTGGGAAGACATAGTTATGGACATTGTGGTTGGATTACCTCGAATCACTAGCGGTAAGAATGCGATTTGGGTAATGACAGATAGATTGACTAAGAGAGCCCATTTTCTACAAGATACTACTATGGACACTTTGTGTAGGTTGACTTGAATGTACAGGAATGAAATAGTTATACTCCATGGAGTGCCTAAGACCATAGTGATAGATTGGGACCCAAGATTCACATCTCATTTTTTAAAGAGCTTGTACGCGGCAATGGACACTAAGTTGAGATTCAGTAATACATATTATCCGCAGACTGACAGACAGTCGAAGAGGACAATCCAGACGTTGGAAGATATGCTAAGGCATGTGTGTTGGACTTTAAAGGCTCATGGAAAAACCACGTCCCACTTATTGAGTTTACCTACAACAATAATTATTAGATGACTATTCAGAAGGCCCCTCACGAGGCCTTGTATGAAAGGAAATGTAAATTGCTAGTATGTTCAGATTAACTTGGAGAGGCTAAGATAATTGGGCTAGAGATCATACAGGAGACGAGAGAGAAAGTTAAGCTAATATGGGAAAGAATGCCAACGCTTAAAGTAGACAAAAGGCCTATGTCGATGTAAGGATGAGAGAATTGGCCTTTGGAGAATGTGATTGGGTGTATTTCAAGGTATCACATATGAAAGGAGTAAGACGGTTTGGGCTAAGGGAAGCTAAGCTTAATATACATTGGACCCTATCAAATATTGAAGGAGATAGACCTAGTAGTGTACACAGTGGCATTACTGGAGGAATATGAAGGGATCCATAATCTGTTTAATGTTTTCTCGTTGAGGAACAGTTTTGGGAAACAACAACCTTGAAATATTAATCCAAATCTAGTTCCATTGCAATCAAATTTCACATATGAGGAAAGGTTAGTATAATCATAGACTAAAAGGAATAGAGGCTATGGTAAAAAGTAGTACCGTTGGTAAAGGTGCAATGAGGAAGCCCAAGAAATGAGGAGTTTACATGGAAAGTGAGCGGGTCACACGAGAGAATTCTCCCCATTTATTCAAGTTGTAGTAGTTAACCTACAACGTAATTAGTAAGGGTAGATTGATCAAATTGAAGGCAGGATTGTGACTATAAATAAGCCTTCAGATTGCCCCATTGGCTACAGTATGTAGGATTCCAAAACTATTATCATAGTGCAAGAAAAGAGAACGGCACGAAAAGCAAGGCAGGAGGGAGAACATCGCCGAATCGAGGAGGAACCTCCGCTAGATGAAGATGATCATCAGAGGATTAGGGCTCTAATCTCAGAGATGATGGATCACACCGACGAAGCTATGAGGCAACGAGGAGAGAAGTAGATGATCCAAGAACATGATGGTCAAGAAGATAACAAAGGTGAAACCTCACCAATGTCTTATAATGTCGAATCTAGTGAAAGAGCTAGGACTTGAGAGAGCAATAGAGGCGGTAGCAATTGGAGCAACCAACGAAGGAGACAAAAGGAGGGAACTCTTGTCCTAATCACAGACTATGAAGGTCCGAGGTGGATTGAGGAAAGAATTAGTCAACATCGTCATCACCTCGATCGGTGCCGACAGAGAATGCCGAAGAATGCCCAACCTCAGGCACATCCCTTGAAAGTTCCATCTTGAGGGATAGTTCCCGTGAGCTTTTATGGACAAAATTTCTTGTTAAGGTGGGGAAGATGTGAGGACCGTGTCGAAGCAAGGGATGAGACTCCCTTCTAGTGAGAAAGGTACTGTGGAAGATGAGACCGCGGAGTAAGCAAAGTGCAACAAGTCGAAGAGATGGGCAAGCGATACTACGTAGAAAGCCTGGAAGACACGGTTCAGCATTGGGGGACTAAGGATGGTTTGTCCGACACTAGGCAACCAAAGGACATGCTGACCGTATAAGGGTGAGAGCAAAGGGTTGAATAGGTTGGTAGTTTTAGAAAATGAAAGCTTGGAGTATATGGGTGAGCAACATCAAGGACAAGACCAATACGGACGTGAGAGCTCCCTAAGACAACATGGAGATGCTCGGAGGTGGCATGTGTCGTACACATAGGCCCATACTCCAAAAGAGTTGTCACGTCTAGGGAGAGCCTGTGAGAAAAAGATTACGAACCTGTAAGCTATATTGTCTTATCACAAAAGTATGGTCTAGCACCATATGGGGGACCTTCATTTGGAGACTGATTGTGGGATTTGGTTTAAGGCAAACTGCAAAAAACATGCACACCTTGCTCTCGTCAGTTTCTACCACTTCACAAGACTAGAGGGCAAATGGATGGATGGGATCACAAGTCTCCTATTTAGGCATGTCTCGAGTCAAACAGGTGTTAGAGATACGACTGATAGTCCCATAGTTTAAAAGGCTTTGGAAAAAAGCCCAATTCTCACTTTTATGACTACTAAGTGTTTACCCTTGCATCTAGTCAAAGTCTTTGAGAATGCAAGTGGCTTCAAAGGGTGAGACAGAAGGAGCGGCGCCAATGTTACAATAGTGTTAAAAATACTATTCAGGTAGGTTAGCTCCTATGACCATACTGGAAATGTAGGGTAAATGTTTGTGAGTACATTGTAAAGTTAGGCATTGCATATTCTATAACTCCCTCTTTTTTTTGCATGAAAATAATACATCTTCCTTATTATGTTTATGGATGATCTTTATGTTGTGATTTTGAGAAGATGAGTTTGATTTATGCAAATTGATGATGATTGTGATTTTCAAGTGTTAAGTTTTACCGTGTGTTGATCATTATAGATGGGTTGGGGAGTCCTCACACCATTCATACGACACGTTGCCACAAGTTTGATACAAGTGATTCCCCATAATGATAGGGTGGAATGTCTTCGTATTGACCACACTCGATAACACGGGTAGAGAGATTTCCTGGATTGATTATGTATGGTGTCTTCAAGCTGGTTAACTGGGTAAAGAGATTCTCTAGGTTGATCATGTGTGTTGGTTTTGGGCATGTTGAGCGGGTTAAGTAATTCCTTATGTCGAACGGTTTGAAATTGGTGAATTAGCTTGCACGTTTGCTAAGTAGAGAGATTCCTCACATGGAATGGTGGAGTGATTCCTTGCTTGTTACTTATTTGATGAGATATGATGGGTTTTATTTGTTTTGATAAGAAGTGTGGTTCCTCACCTTGATAATAACTATGCATACATGAGGTTTAATCATAGGGTGATTCATCGCCATGCTTATATACTTATGAATTATTATGAGGGTGGTTTCTTGCCATAACTATCAATACATGTGTTTCTTCCCGAAGGATGATTCCTTGCCATGCATAAATATATATGCTCACATATTAGCTTACACGAAACCGTGCATGTATATTCATCATCATTGTCTCTCATTAATAGTATTGTTATGGGTGTTTAACCTACTGGAATTTCTTAGAAGTTTCATTGTGGTGGTCCCATCTGCGGCGTCTACTAAAGCCCTAGAGCTTGATACAACTGTAGTTAAAGCGAAGTTTTTCGAAGAAGGAAGACTGATCCCACCCTAGTTGTAGATACAAAGGTTTGTCTTCGATATTAGTCATTATAAATATTATTATTATTAATGGATGAGCTTCATATCTGTTTAGGCCTCTGGTACAATTAACAATTAATCTCTAACTAATCTTTTACTTATTCCATTGCGACTTCTTTTGCTTACTACATACTCAATTCATAATTATGTGCCTAGATCCGACAATAACAACTGGGGTGGTGCCAATAGACTAGCATCCTTGGCACCACAAATCCTCTCTAGGCTCTTTATCGAGGAACGGGGCACCACATCCACCGATCAAATTGGAGTACTTGATTGTAGGATCTCGAATTCTGACCAAATTACTCAGATTACTTTGGTGCTCTACTTCTTATCATCTCACTTGGCTTACGTGGGAGCTCAGTTCCCCTCGATCGGATTACGTGGATCCTCGATTCCATATCAAATCATTCACATGCAATCTAAGCAATATGATCAAGAGCCGAGCTTTCACATCATCTGACATCTCATGTAGTTCAAGCTAAATGGTGCTCTACTTTCGACCATGTCCATCGTTTAAATTGGAGTGGAAGACAGGCTTGGTCTGTCCTCCATAACCAGATTGCTTGCGGTCATAGCGGCGCTTACCCTGAGCAACAAGACTATCCTTGCCCTTCTTGTACTATGTAACCTTATGCAAGGTGTGCTCCCTGCACTCCTTGCTCTTACAGTATGTTTTCTTTTGCTTAGGTACGTTCACCATGGCGACAATTTGAGGTCAGATCTGCTTCAGAAAACCCTCGTACCTGAACAATTTGTTTTTTTTGATTTATTTGAGATATTTAGCAGTATAATTTGGCGAAACGAATTATACCATTAGACTGATATGAATATTTATAATTTTATGTTGTAATAAAAAAAATTCAATTTTTTTAGATAAATAGTAGATTATTGGGGGAGTGCCACGTGACATTAGTAGTTGGTGTTGCATTAATAGTTCAGAAAAAGTCACTGAAAGGATTGTTGAGTCAATAGTCCAAAATGTTGTTACCCCTTTTTATTTGCTCATCTATTAGCTGCAATAATAAATTATGCACTTCGTAAGTTGTATAATTCATAAAACAATGCATGTTTTTCACCCTACACAAATGAGTAAGTCAATGTCAATGTTTTAAGGAAAGTCATTACTTGGTATGGTAGAATCCAGTATGTTCCAAGGTCCTGTTTATTTCAATTATTATCCCAATTATTCCCTTTCATTATTTGATACTAATATCCTATATGCTTTATTATTAAATATCAAAACTATTAATTATTAATTCAATAAATACAATTCACTAAATAGATAATTAACTAATTTGATTAAAATCTTAATCTGCATCTAAGATTAGGTAATTAACTAATTTAACATATAGATAATAATATTTTCAATTTACTCTAAATATTTTATTTGCTGAGATTTTGGCGTCCTTCTATTTTCTACCTTTATCTCATTATATGTAAGAGTGGTTGTGCGCGTGAAGAGAGAATTTAGGTGAGGGACACTAGTTTTTTAATTTTTGATATGTGAGGGATACTGGTTGATCATTATAATGGGAAGTACCCTGTAATTTTATCTTATTATGTTTTAATCAACTGCAAAGTGTTTTTCATGCATAAAATTAGGGTTGTAAATAAATCAGTTTGTTTGATAGTCCGCTCGATACTCACTCGGTTAAATTTGAATTGAATTCGACTCGTGAAAAAAGAGCTAGGCCGTGAAAGTAGATTCTCGCTCGATTAGTAAATAACACATACCCAACTAAACTTGACTCGACTCGACTAAGGCTCATTAAGTGTGACCAACCGCTCATTTTCTCTTGATTAGTCACGAGTCTTGTTTTTACTTTTTAAGTCTTGAATCATTGTTTTTAAATATTGCAGATGATTTTTTTAATTTATCCAAGTATTTAAAATATTCCAAATATGTTAAATGTCCAAAATCATTTTAAATGGGGTAAATTTTAGTATTATTGAACCAAACCAAATTTTCAAGTAAGTCTCTTTACATTTTGGAGCCTCGAAAATAATATAGTTTTAGAAAATTATTTTATTTAAATGATTTTAGTTCTTTAAGAGAATTATTTAATATTCATTATTTTATTTTATGTTAAAAACTCTACTTCTCTAGATGATTTTATTTGTCTTAAAAATATTTAGTAACCTTCATTATTTTATTTTATGATGAAAAATATTATTTTGGGATTTAGAAAACAAAGTTGGATTTTAAATTTAGTTCCATTGCATTTCTATTTTTATTTCTATTCCTATTATTTAGTTAGTTTATTGTCCATGATTAATATCCATCGTTTCTAGGTTAGAAACCCTACGATGTAGGGCCTAAATTAAATCCCCCAAAATCCTAACTTCCCCCCCCCCACACACACACACTCTCTCTCTCTCTCTCTATAGCTGACACCCCCTAGCCCTCTCCCTTCTCTCTCGACTCCTCCCCTCACGGCACAGACCCTCTTTCGCCACCATGATCTCCAGCCATGATGTCGCCGTCTCCAACCGATTGGCCTCTCCTTTCTCTCTTCCCCTCGGCTTCTCACCCTGTAGATCCCCCTCTCTCTCCATCTCCCAATCACTCTTCTCCTCCTCCTAGCCCCTTCTCACGGCAAGAACATCAATGGCTCTCTCCTTCGATTTATCTTTGTTCTCTCCACCATCACCACACCACAAGAAACTCATGGAGCAGCTGAAGCAGAGGAAGCAATGGCAGCAAAAATAGCCATAGAGCCACCATGAATAACAACCATTGCGAGCAGCAACGCTGCCCATCAAAAGCCACCCCATGGCCACTCCTCCCATGTCTCATGGCTAGCCACCTGAAATCGAGGTCTACCCCTGCAACCCAGCACCTCCTTTTGGTCAGTCCCATGGACTCTCAACTCAGCCACTAATGGGAGCAAGCCCACCTATCCATGCTTGATCTCCATTTCTCAGCCACTCAGTTTTGGTATACCTCTCATCTTTGTTTAAATTAAGTTATGTTATTACTTGTGATTGAGGATTAAGTATGGATTTGTATGGTGTTGTGATGAGTACTTGGGTAGATTTATATTTAATTTATGTATCGAATGTGTTGGATGAGGTAGACTGAGGAGAAGCGGGATGTGGTTTGTGAAGTTGTGAAATTGTGTGAAGTGCTAGAAGCAAGTGTGTGTTTGTGTTGAAGGTGTTGGTTGTGTGGTTTGTGAAAGTTGAGTGGATTGATTTATGCATATTGAATGTAATGTGAAGTTTATATGATTATTTGGTTGTGTGATTAATTTGTGTTGAGCTCAAGAGATAGATGGATGTAGTATGTATATCCTTGTGTCAGTTGAATATATGGACAGATTTTAAGTTTAGTTTAGCTTCACTTATATTGGATGTGTGAGCACTGAAGTGATTTCTAAATGCATGATTATGTAGGAGTTGGACTATGTTTATAATTAGATTGTGTTGAGATGCTTGGGGTGAATATATGAAGTATGGATGGAGGATTGTCTTGAAGTATTGGGATGAGATGATGGAATTGTAGTGGAGTTGAAAAGCATGATGATGATGTTGGTTGTTAAATGGACCTATTTGTTTATATTAAATGTATTGAGCATAGATGGAGCTTGTTAAAACAAATTAGTGATTTAAATTGATTATATATTGATCTTAGATGATAAAAAGGGTAGGAAATTGATTGGTTTCACATATTGGAGAGATTTGTAAACTTTGAATGTATTATACATGGATGGCATTTGTGAGAACAAGTAGATACTTAGATAGATTATGTGTTGATCTTAGATGATAAGATGGGTACGACACGTGCATGTTTGGTGAATTATACTTGTACACTTGGTTTTGATTGTCTAATATGTTTGTAGGTAAGGAAGTGAATGAGAACTTGAGTTGATGTTGGATTGGATTGTATGTGTATGGAGATGGGTATTGTGTTGGTAGTTGTGATCTAATGGTTAAGTGTGACTAATTGGTAAAGCTCGTTGAGTGATGGCTTTGAGATTTAAGTGAAGCATATGAGCTCAATTTATTAGATAGAAATGAAGTTGGGTTTTAGGTTTATAGTTTAGGCTTAATGTTTATGAAGATGGTAATGTTTCAAGGATTAAATGGTGACTTGTACAAGTGAAATGAAAGGAAAGTAAGGAGGATGGACTTGGACAATAGAATATGTCTAAGTGAAGGGAGTTTAAGTAAATGGTAGTTTTATGCAAGTTCTAAGTTTAAGTTTCATTTGTAAATAAAAAGGAAATGACGGCAAGTTATGTATGCATGTATGTTGCCATCTGACACCTACATGAACGGACTACATGAAATGAAATAGCATGGAGTCCAGGTAAATATTATGTTCATACTCTTTTAGAGTTTTCTAAAGATATGAAAAGGGGAAAAATGTTTTATATTTTTATGAGAAAAAAGTTCTTTTATGAAATGAAGAAAAAGGAAATGGTGTTCTAGAAATGAAAGAAAATGAAATATTTTCTTAGAATGAAATGCGTTTATGAATCTATGCTAATGTATTAATGTTCAAGTATATGTATGTAATGACCTTCTTTGGCAGCCCCTTTTTATGCACTCAAAGAATAGTTGCATGCATGCAAATGATGTTATTTGTAGTCTGTATTGTATGTATGCTTCATAAAATGAAATGATGAGGTTTTATGCTTTATGTTATAAAATAATATTTTATGAAATGAAAAGACTGAAAAGAAATAAATGTTTTAATGTATGAAGCTATGTAATGACCATGACTGAATGAATGACAGATTGCAATGCTGGTAAGTAGTACTGATAGTGCACCTAGTATTGCCCCTTAACTAAGAGATTCCCAACCCACAGCCACGGGCGAAATCTAGTCCAAAAGATTGCTAACCCTAACACACGGAACGTAACAGTATGTATCAGCCAGAGAAAAATTGAAAAGAAAAATTGGATGAATGAAACATTTTAGTTTGGTGAAGGAATATACAAGGTGAGAAATGTTTTGAGGAATGAAAATATTTTTGAAAGAAAAACCCTACCTTGTAATGTTTTCAAAGATTATTGTTTTTTTTTTTAAATGTAAAGTATGTATATGAATGTGAAATGCATGAATGAAACCTATGTTAGTATATTTTTACGGTATGAAATAATATTTACTGAATATTCGACTCATTTTATTTTTATGTGTGTCCCTCCCCCTTTCAGGAACAAAATTAGTAAGAATTAACGTCAAGACAGACATGGCCCAATGAAAAGGTGACAGAAACCTAGGCATTTTATATAACGTATGAAATCATATTTTATAAAATGACTTGTATTTTAATTAAATGAATTCCATTGCAAAACTCTCTTAAATTTATAAATGTAAGTTTTAAAGTTTAACTGTAAAATCTTTTATATCTTGGGAAGGGAGGGAAAAAGTTTTAAAAGGTTTAGTAGCTCCCGTCTCGTTTTCTAAAATTATTTATTGATTTTTGTGCATATCAGGTTTATAATTAATCATGCATATCTTATCTCTATGCAAGTTGGTTATTTAACTTATTGAGATTTCAAGTAAATCTCACCCTTATGGACCCACTTCATTCCACCTGAAATGATAGAAGTTGCGTCAGGACCGTTAGAGGACGAGCATGATGGACTGCTGGATACAAATGGTTGAAGATGAGCCGGACCTTGAGTAAAAACTAAATATAATTTTGATGCTCAAAAGCAATGTCTCTTCATACTTTAGAGCGTATGAAAGAGTTGATCTAACAATGACACTTGGATTAAGTATTTTTATATTAAGGAAATGCTGTCCTTAAGTTTGAACTTATGGTTATTAATATATTGGGATGTTAATAGTGGACAGGTCTATTTTGATGTAGAGAGAGAGAGACTACATGAAACTTCTCTCTAAAAACTGCCCCAAACCAAAACTAGCTAGAGGGGGTTGGGAGCTTCGGCTCCTCCCCCCTCCCTTCTCTCCTGCCCAAAATTTTCGTCTTCTATCTCGTTCCAAGTCTGTGTTTTTCATTTTGTTTTTGTGTATTTTTTCATGTTAAATAAAGGAAAAATGCAATGGGATTTTTTGATGACCAAAGTCCTACACGCGCCCTACCAAGGGATTCCACAGCCGCCGATCTTCNCAGCATTTGAGCAGCATTTAGGTCTATTTTAAATTAACATTGACAATTGTTTTTAACCGTTTTCATTAATGAAAATTGCACTTTTTATATAAACTTATAGTATTTAGATTTATGTGAATTACGGATTTTAGCCTAAGTTGATTTACTTGTTTGAATTATTTGTCTAGTGAGAAAATAGTAAATACTGGTCGAATTCATACAATTTCAAGTCTTGCTTTATCAGCATTGGTAAACGTGTGCTTAAGCGCAAAGTGCCAAGTGCCAAGTCTTGCTTTAAAAAAGCCCTTCACATGTGATTTATATGCTTTGAACCCAACATAATCATTCATGGTAGCTTTCTGGATGGTTTGATATTTGATTGGTTATGTTAGTGTAAAAGTCAAAAAAATATTTAAGCTTTTTTGGTCATGGCCTTTTTTGGTATATTTTGATCGAACCATGTACTCTAATTTGATACAACTATCAAATATCATAGATTTGTATATTTAATAAAGCTCAAGAGAATTATAGAAATTTTTTTGTTTAAATGTTTGTAATTAGATAATTACTTCATTTTTTTGTGTTGCATAACACATCAATAAATTGAGTGAACAGTATAAACATGTTACCATCATCTTTAAACCATTTTGTTTTTATTTTAACCATAATACTCTAATAAATTGCTTTTAAACCCCTTTTTGATTTTTTTATGTGTTTTGTTGGTTATCATACATCATCTTTAAAAATGTGCACTTTATATTTAATCAGGCGAGTGCTTGGGGTTTGCGCTTTGCGCCTAGGTTCTAGACGGCGTTTGTGCTTTAGTGTGCCTAGAGCTTTCACCAAAACTGAACTTTATAGTTTTTTGTTTTGACACATTTAGCATGCCAGTATCCATGTCCTTTTTAGGATTTTGCAGGTATGAATCATTGGGTTTGGTATCTTATTTTTGTCATATTTTGTATTCCCAATAAGAAGAAGTTTTCTGCACCTTATTTCTTAGAGTATCTCAGAATTCTGTGAATAATAATGAAATTGTTTGAGTTAAGATATTTTATTGAGTTTTGGAAAGGAGAGAGAAAAATTTGAATAA
>QEOT01003371.1:156193-175317 GCA_003123785.1 Pterocarya stenoptera | reverse complement strand
GCGCATTCAACATAGAATCTTGACTTGGATACCCCATATCAGTTTAGATTTGCATTATTCTCACTGAGTTTGAGAGAATTCATCCTCGAATTCTAAAATTTTATATATCGATCTTTTGGATGTCCAATTACACCCATATTTCTTTTTTTGTAGTCCCGTCCCAATGATCATAGCAAAATCGAAATTGATTTGACAAGCTCAAAATAAAATAGCATTGAGCATCTTATACTGCAAAATCAAATTTCAATCTCACATTTCAAATCCAAAAGCAACATTTTGCATATGAGAAATTGAAAGAAAAATTCCCAACTCCAAGAAAATCAACAAAATTAATTGCCTCACAAGTTATTTCATCTTCGAATTTCAAAATTTTCATCATCATTTTCGTTTTTAAAGTTTTTATGTTTTCAATAAAAATAGTTACCTCCTCCACTAAGTTATCTTCGTCTAGATATGCATCATAAACTGGTGTAGAGTTCCACTCAATGGAAGAATATACATCTTTGAAGTCTTTTTCCCAAGAATAGTAAATCCACTCAACCTCATGCATCAACAACGAAACCCCCAGTCTATAGAGTACTAGGAAATTCTGGCAAATCAATTTTGAAGTGTATGTCTTCTTGTTTTTCCTTCCCAACACAATGTTCTCGAAATAGAGCATGATTGTGACATGGGGTTTCCTAATTGGAGTCAGAATCATGGTCAGATTCATATGAACATCCAAGCTCTACGCCTCTAGACTATATTAATTCCATTATTTGCCTCTACAAATCTGCGTCCTATTTGTTATGAAACCTACCTACGCCGACCATGACCTCTAGCACCAGCTACAAAAACTGTTGATAAATCAATTCAAGAAAATGCTAAATCTCTAGTGCCAACTAATGTCAAGCAGAATAAGAATTATTCTAAAGGCTAAAACAATAAAACGTAGGGATTGAGTCTAGAAAAAATATGCCAAATAGAGACAAAACACTGAAAACTATTTAGTAATGATAAAAGAAATTATTTTATGAAACCTACAAGCCAGGCTTAATAGCTTCAAAATTCAAAATTATTAGAACTTTGACAAAAATGAAAAATCTAAATTATTGCATGAATATTAAATATGTAAGTAAACAAGAATCTTACAAAAACTTTGGCCAAAATTAAAATCAAAACCACTTCCAAAACCTGAAATAAAATATTTTCTAAGTATATGCAAAAATGAACCTAAGTAGAAGATTTGGAGGAAAAACAAAATTGATATTGCCCAAATCCAAGGAAAATTAAGTTTTTCTTACCATATTTATGTTGATTCACCTTCTCAAAGTAGTTCGACACATTCAATATAGAATTGAGACCCGAATACCTCCATATCAGTTTGGTTTTGCATCATGTTGTATGACGCAAGTGAAAATTGAGGCATGGTAGAAAAGACAAACAAATTAAGTATTGCGTTTAACTTCGACTGATACGAAGTCAATAAAATTAGAATAAAAGTGAAATGAGAATACAACATATAAGTTATTGCGTCGCCATCGTATCACACCATGTTGATATGGTATTACCCGGTAAGCATTCATGAGTGATATGTCTTATTTTTAAAGCAACAAATTCAAACGTCTATGAATAATGTCACATGAATATAATAGGAAAAAAAAATGATGATAACGTAGCATATAACAGTTTTCTACAAGAGTTATGTCATAGAACACGATTATATGATATTCTTATCTCAATAGGTTGATGTGGCATAACCTATCAACCCTTAGGTCAATTAAATTAAAGAATAGATAGACAATGCTAATTTACAAGTCTCGAAATATCATAATCGAGTAAGGATTGATTCAATGAATCAGGCGATTCGACAATTTGAATCGGGCGATTTATAAAAATTTTGAATCAGTTATTCCAATGATGATTAAAAAAAATGTATTAAAAACCACAGATAATAAAATTTAATTATTTAATCTTAGGTATAAAAGAGTATAAAATATAAATTTATTGACTAGTTTCAATAAAAATATGATATAAATGTAAATAGGTTCAATAGACATGCAATTTATGTATTTAACTTCAGTTCTCTATATTTTTTTGCCTCATATACGAAGAAAATAAGGATCATTAAGTTATAAGCACATGACAAATGTAATATTTTATGCACAACCATAAATTTAATACAAAATACTCATTCATCTCCTTATCTTTTTATTCAACTAAAGAAAATAAAGAATTACATGTTTTATTTTTCAAATTTTTTGTGATTGTCTTTAATACAATAATGGAATAAAGTTTAGTTCTTTCATATTTTTGTGCAAGAATTAAATTAAAAAAAGAAAAAGAAAAACAAAAACAAAAAGAAGATAACTGAAAAACAAAAACATTGGTATAAAATTGGCTAGAATCCGACTAAATCGGTTGATTAAAGCAGTTCAGTGAACGATTAAAAAAATTCATGAAAACCGATTTGATTTCTTATCATTTCAATTTGAATGGGTTGAATCAACCTAAGTTCAACCATTTTTTTCAAACCTTCGTTAAACTTGTTTTCCTTGTGAGACTAGGGTCCATTTAATAACACAACTGTTCTCAAATATTCTCAGATATATTCTTTCCAAACATCATTTAAACACATAACACTTTTCAATTTCAAATTATCAACTTTTTCATCTAATCATTACAACTTTTTTTAAACTTCTAAAAAAAAAATCAATACTATTTTTTCAAATTTCAAAATAAAAATAATATTACAAAAATTTTAATTCAACATTTTTAACTTTATAATATTTTTACTCAACTTTTTCTCTCTCTTTTCTCAAAACTCAATAAAATATTTTAATTCAAGGGTTCTGCTAGTCTACTGCCTAGCTCTTACCACTGGGTATGATCGCTAGCTCATTCTTCTTTTTTCTTAAAAGACATTTTGAACATATTTTAAACATTTAAAAAAATGCACACAAATTCACTAACAGTAATTTTTTTCGACATATACAAAAATATATTTGTGATAACTTTGAGCGGTATACTTGGAAAGGCTAACTAGTATTTTTCTTAATTCAAACATTTTCATTACTATTAGGGGAGTAATCCCCAGGGCCGAGCTCAGGACCAAGGATAAGGCCTAGGCTGGGCTGGGTCGGGTTGGCCAAGAAGAGAAGCAACTAAGCAGAATATACTAACAAGAGGATGAAAGGTAGGGCAATCTGACACTCGTACTAGCCCATAGTCAAGGACACTCCCTGGCCCTGAATCCTTGCGCCTAGACTGGTCAGAGACGTGGACATGCCTGACTGAGACCACGCCGATTAATGAGATGGAGGAAACCATGCCAGGAAGGGGAGCCATGCTGTATTTAATGCATCTCGGGATTCAGCACGCCACGATGTGCCTCCTAGGGTGTTAGAGACAGCCATAACCAGGCCTAACTGGTCTACAATACGGTAGGTAAGTGGCAGGAACACCCGATCCTATATGGAACGACTCACCCACTGTCCCCACCAGAAGGGCCAACTCAACCAAGTATAAATACCCCATTCCACAATCAGAGAAGGAGTTCAGACTCTTGAATACTTTTACTATCATCTCCATTGATTAATTATTTCTCTCTTTCTTCTTATACTGAAACTAACTTAAGCATTGGAGGTACCACAGCTCTCGAACCCCCCCTTCTTCATCTCAACAGGAACCAAATCCGAACCCAACAACGTGAAGTTATCCAGACTGTGAAACATGACACGAACCATTACTATTGGCAAATATACTTAGATATTTTAAATGAAACATATTCTTAAAAACAAACTTGTTTTTTTTTTTTTAATGGAAACTTGTTATTGACCTTTAGCAAGGAGAGAAGTTGAGAATATAAACGCGGTTGGTTCCAATGAGAAAGAGGCGGTGGTTTTTTTAATTTCTATGGATTTGTTGGACTATAATATTATTGAGCTCTTTGCAAAGGCGCAAGCGACACCAACAGTCAAAACCTTTGGCTGCCAGTCTGTACGTGAGTGTACATTTCTGCTATAAAATAATGTAAGAAAACAACTACAAACATTGAAAACGACACACAGAAACATAAAATCGTTGTATTCCACACGTTGCAGATTTTAACCAAATTACAATTACATTACTTTCTTGCTTACACTCTACAAGCAAAAAAGCAACCCTCCGCGAAAGAAAGTCAGCAGCTCAAACACTTTCCAAGCCCTGGAGGCAGGAGCAATTCCGATCCGTTCTTTCTCAAATCTGAAGGAAACCCACAACTCACAAGTGGGAGTGATCTGAGAATACCAGAGAATGCATGCGAAGACAGATTCAGAGGTGACGAGCCTCGCAGCTTCGTCCCCTACCAGATCTCCTCGCCGGCCAGTCTACTATGTGCAGAGCCCGTCGCGGGACTCCCACGACGGGGAGAAGACAACGACGTCTTTTCACTCTACACCGGTCCTTAGCCCCGTCGGATCTCCGCCTCATTCCCACTCGTCCGTCGGCCGGCACTCGCGGGAGTCCTCCACCAGTAGGTTCTCCGGCTCTCTGAAACCTGGATCTCGCAAGATCTTGCCCAAGGACGGGTCCCGTGACGGCCACAGGAAGGGTCAGAAGCCCTGGAAGGAGTGCGATGTGATTGAGGAAGAGGGCCTTCTTGAAGATGAAGATCGTCGAAGGGGAATCCCTCGTCGCTGCTATGTTCTGGCTTTTGTTCTTTGTTTCGTCGCTCTCTTCTCTATATTTTCCTTGATTCTATGGGGTGCCAGTAAGCCTATGAAACCCGAGATCGTCGTGAAGGTATAGCATTTGAGCAAAACATTGTAGTTTCTCCGTTTTTCTATGCAAATCTTGTGAAATGGGTTTTGATTTCCGTATCGATATTCTTCTTCTCGCAGAGTATGACATTTGAGCAATTCAAGATTCAAGCTGGTTCGGATTCTACGGGGGTTGCCACAGATATGATCTCCGTCAACTCCACGGTGAAACTCACGTATCGGAACACTGGCACATTCTTCGGAGTTCATGTCACTTCAACTCCTTTCGATCTATCTTATTCCCAGCTCACAATCGCTTCAGGAACAGTAAGAAAAAAGAACATTTCTTTCTCAGTCACTGCCCAAGATCTTAAGTTATTTGGTCTCAAATTCTTGCACTTTGTCTGATCCGGTGAACTGGGTTATTGCAGATTAAGAAGTTTTATCAGTCGAGGAAGAGTCGGAGATCATTCGGTGTGACAGTGAAGGGCGACAAGATTCCAATGTATGGAAGTGGAGCCGATTTGAGCACTTCCACCGGCACATCGTCTTTACCGGTGCCGTTGAAGTTGAACTTCGTGATCCGATCGAAAGCCTACGTTCTTGGGAAATTGGTGAAGCCCAAGTTTTACAAGAAGATCGAGTGTTCTGTTACATACAATCCCAAAAAGCTCAACGTCGCAATCTCGCTCAAGAATTCTTGCACGTACGATTGAATCACAGGAGCACGGCGGTGGGCAAAAAAACTAAAGAAAAAAAAAATTGGAATACTTATTTATATTTTTAATTAATTGTTGAAATTTTTTCTTGGTTTTTTTGTTTCAATTATTAAAAATAAGTGTGAGAAACAGCTAAGCGGGGGCAGCTTTTGGGTGTGTTTGTGGGAACATTGGGCAGGGAGGAAACGCGGTTTTGTACTTTTTGACTGCCCAATCTGCCCGAATTGTTGACAACAGTTGGATTCCATTGTAACTTTTGGAGTTATGGCCTTTTGCTTTTTGTGTAATTCTCAATTTATTGTAAAATTAATTTACAATTTATTTATTCTTAATGGTGTAATTTCGTGCTTGACTCTATCTCATGACACCATAACACACTTAATAATGATATTAGAGATTAGAGAAATTCTAATTGATGTATCTACTTAGACATTGTACATACAGATCTTTTATTAAATAAAAAAAAATATTATTTTAAGAAGAATATTTTTATAAATTTAAAAAATTTTAAAGTTAAAATTATCTAAACTTACATTACAGTCTTTAAATAAGAACTGTACGTAACATTTCTTGTTAAATATGATAGTTTGGTGAATGAGTTGGTCATTTAAATAATAATTTTTTTTCATATAAATTTTATATTTATTCACTATTTTTAAACGGATATGTAGTGTTTACGTACCCTAAAACTTTATTTAGTATTAGTCAAGATTAATGTTCATATTTTTAGGTGGGGTTGGAACTTTGAGGCTTCAAAGTGTGAATTATTTTTAGAATTTTCGTTATGGTTTTAAGATTTATAATGGATATACGGATAAAGTAAGATTTATAATATTTATTTAAAAGACGAAATAAACATAAGATTTGTTTTATGTATATATCAGATCTTAGAGTTTTGACAAAATCTCTCAGGAAGCTTACATATTTTCATTTGTAAAAAGAAGTAAAAAACAAAAAAATGTCGGTCATGGTTTTCTTATTCATTTAGGTGCTGAATAATTTATTTTTGGGGGCAAAGATGAGATCTCAATCTCTATTTCATCTCATCATTACATCTTTTTTAAATTTCTATATAAAATATAATAAATAATTCAACTTTTTCAAATTCTAATTCAACTAATTAAAATCTCAAAATAATAATAATATTAAAAAATAATATTTTAAACTTTTATCTTAACATTATCTACAAAATTTTTAAAAATTTTCATCTCATCTCAACATCTCAACCTAATAGACTTGATCATCTATAATCTAGCAATCTATGATTTATCAAACAATCACTTGTGAGAAAAACTGGGCAAAGCAGTAGTACGTACGAAACCCGCGCGCCCCCACCCCCCCGGCACACACACACACACAAACAAAAGGGGCCCGCGCAATATCAAGGGCTCGAGATCTGATTTCAAAGGGGGAGGAGGCCTCCCTCATCCCTCCTTTCACCATTTTATCTATTAAATTTTTTTTTTTTACTTTTTTCAAAATCGAAAAAATAGATCTATAATTTTTCAGTAACTCCCGAGAGACACATACTGTACAAGCAGATTTACAAGTAAAAAATTATTAGGAGGAAAATTGTGGTTTTGCAAAAATCATTATGTGTGGTTCTCACGTGTTGTCCACATATGCGTGTAGTCCTCACGTACCACCCTTTTTGACATTTCTTCTCGACACACGCGTCAGCTCACTGGACTCGCTACTAGCAAACATTTTAGATCTAACATTTATAGCTAAAAAGAGACAAATTTGTTACTTTCACGGGTAGTCATAGATTTCGAAGTCTACTTGAGTTGGTTCAAATTATAATCATTTCTTTTTTACATCTATCTTACTGCTTTCCTTATTGTTAATTCAAATAATAAAAGAGTTTATTTCTTGAACTTTTGTCTATAGATGTTGAGTTATCTTTTTCTATAAAGGGTGATGTTGAGTCTCTATTTAAGCAGAAAGTATTGTCTTTTATACATTTGTCTATTGAAAGTATCAACAATAATGAAGACCAAACCGATCACAAAAAAAAATAGTGTACTAGTAGAGCTTCAAATATATTATTTTGATTTATGATGTCATTTGTGATATGAGAATATTCCAGAATATATCCGGTCATGAATGATTACAATTTCTCTGATGAATGAATGATTACAGTTTCACTTAAAAAAAAAAAAACAATCACTTGTGAGAAAATTAATTGGTAAATATGTTCTAAAAAACGAAGACTTTATTGCTGGATTCATGGGTCCAATAGCAACCAGCTTATCATAATTTTGATGGACTTTAAAGATCATTAATTAGGTTCACGGACAATGGGGTGTATACCAACCAATTACTTCCAAGATTTATGAAGATTGAAGATAGAATATTACAAGAATCCTTGGGATCATGATTTTATATTTTCACACATTACATTTGTTTCCTTGTCTTCGGTTTGATCACTTAGTATCCAGAATTGGTGCACATTGGCAGCACCCCCACAACAAAAATAATGAAAGCTAAGCAATTTATTTGAGTCTAAAATCTAAAGAAACACACCAAGGGTATTGGTCTGGTAGTCAGAGATTTACTATCGCATTATTTGATGGATGAAAGATCTTGAATTCGAGTATTTATGAATACGATACTAAAAAGATGAGATTCAAATTTAGTATCTCTATTTACTGGTTTAACACCATTTTTCCTTTCAGGAATTTTTTTTTTTTTTTTTAAAGAAAATGACAGTATCCCAAGTTTATTGATAACCCTTACTTGTGACGGAAGAAAACCGTAGTTACAGACAAAGACTTGGGAGTTATTTCATAGTGAGATATTTGTTTAATTGCATCTGTTTTAGTTTGATATTTTTCTTATTGGTGTGCGCTGATGTTTTTCTGTAGGGGTTAGGCGAAACTATGGTTCAAGTCCATTTGATAGAATGCTTGCGACAATTTGTCGATTATGATCTTAATGTAGACTCTACAATATATATATATATATATAGAACCAGGGACCTCTAAAAACCAGGGACTCGTGACCTAAGATTATGGTACAAATTAGCAAACAATGGTTGGCAATTATCAGGCCAGGCTGAAAGAAAGAATGTGTCGAACTGGACTCATGCTTTGTCAGTGACAGTCAGTCCATTTCTCTCACTAAGAACCTAACAATGGAGGCCACTCAAAAGGCAGCCCAACTTGAATATATATTCGTTTTCAGGATCTTTATACTTTCAAGCCCAGAGGCATATCCAACTTGAATTTGGGTTGCCTTTTGGGTTCTCTCCATTTGGCGGACTTTTTTTAAGAAAACTTCTGGGATTTGAACAATAGCTCCCTAAATATGGGAGCTACTGTTCATCTTTAACTTATTTTTTGTTAAAATTTTATTTAACAAACAAAACAAATTACTCTTCTTCTAATTTTCTATACTTTTTCTCATCCTCATATTTCTTATAGTTGGAATTTGGCAAAAATGTCACCATTGAGATTATCCAATTTTTCTTAAAATAATTTGACCGTTTGTGCATATATGATTTTTTTTTTTTTAAATATTGTTGTTGCAAAAGCACTGATTTTGAAAACATTGCCATTTAGAGAGATAAATAGTTTTAAAAAATTTCATTACAAATGAAAAGTCAAAAACACAGGCACAACAAATAATTAAATAATTACAAAAATGTGAAATAAATAAGTTCAAGAATTTTCTTCCGCTCTTTTTTCTGAAAGAAAAAAAATTGAATAGTTAAAGATGTACAAAGAAATGAGTAAAAAAATTAATAATAAAAATATAATAAAGAAAGATTATTTTAATAGAATAAAAAAAATAGAGAGTACGTAAGAAGATGTAGGCCAGCCGAGATTTTGGAAAGATGAGTAGATAAAATAGGGAAAGATAATTTTTGAGTAAAATTTAGGGAAAATTTTGATCATCCCAATGTGAATACTCTTCGTGAGAAAAATGGACTGAATCATCTAGAGTGTGCAAGTTAAAAGTAAAGACATTGAAAAAAGTGAGATCTACCATAAAAATTTGAGTTTTTTTTTTTTTTTTTTTTTAAAAGTGGATTCCATTTTTTCTTAATGGGTCTCACATTTTCTCAAGGGAATTGCACGAGACTTGCACCCGGCCTAGGTCTATACAAATAATATTTTGAGTTTGTCTATAGATCAGCCTACTATAGTGCATAAGCCATCACACACCTTATGTGGATGTACTTTTTTTATTTTTTTATTTTCTCCTTTCTGCTGAAACAATATGGTGTGTGATGGTTGCTCCTACTGTTAGGCTGGATGTCTATATTTGAGAAAGAGAGGCAGTTGAAATGATCAGTCGTACTTGGTTGAAATTCGCGCATTCTGGTTGATCTCGATCCTTTGTCAAAAAATAAAAGATGCCTTACCATTAGGGTGAAAAGCTAGAAGGGCAAAGGAAGTTGAATAGGAAAAACCGTAAACATCCATTTTAATAGAGTAAGTAACAATGAGAGAATCGTAATGCCAATATTACAGTGAAATATTAGACCATACTCAATCAGTGACCGATCGAAGTATTACATGCATGCATAAAAAGATTTCATAAAAGTAAACTCACAAATTCACGTGGTTTCTTGTGATATGTTAGATCTATATTTATATAATAAATTAAGTACTTTATAATATGACGTACAATATCATGAAATTAGGTCACTTTGTAAATTTGTTTTTATAAAATTTATTTGTAGATAATAAAGTATATTTTTTCTTAAAATTCACCTATAAAGTTTCTTTCCTCTAATCAATATTCTATTTAGTGCGGTAGAAGTCTTGGGAAGCAAGCTTTTGTTTTGGTGTTGTATTGAAAAAAGTGAAAAACATGAGGGGTGTGATATGGGAAATGCTTTTCTTTAGGGAAGGGAGAAGATTGATGAACTTTTTTCTAATCATGCCTTAGAAAGTGATGACAAAGAGGAAAGTGAATATGCTTCCCCCATGATTACAAACTCTCTTGCAATCCACTATATATTATATGATTATAATAATAATTATTATTTTTATTTTTATTTTGTATTCCCATGCCACCACCCTCCACTTTCACCATCTTCCACTGCAAAATCCAGCCGATCGATCTAAGTCATGTCATACTCATGCCCTTTGCCTTTTTCTGCTCATGATCTCTTTTCTTTCTGAAAAGGAACCATCTAAAAAACCCTATTCCATAATATATATATATATATAATTTTATTCCCCAATCAATAAAAACTGATCAAGAAAAGGAAGAGTATATAAGTTTACTTCAGTTCAATCATCCAAAACTCCCCTCCATATTCCCTATAAAGCTGTTTTCTCCTTTCCTTTCTCTTTGTGGGGCCTTTGGCCCGCCATGCATCTCAAAGGCTTCCTTCCACTTTGTATCTCTTTTGCCTGCTTTTCTTAGATCATATTGCATGTACATCATGATGCATGAGTGAATATATTTGGTACTCCTCCAATACTATATTTTCGTTTGCCATACTCTTTTTTAATCAAATTCAACATGATATTCATGTGAGTACGTACTTCTATCTGTTAGTTTTTCAGTAGTATTTTTTTTCTGCCATTTCTCTACTCTTTTTCCATTTTCTCTTTCATTATAGAAATTAGAATTGGTATCATTTATCTTGCAATTTTTGCTGTTACAAGAAAAACAAACATTTGTAACAGATTATTTGTAACGATAATGACTATTTACGACAAAAATAAACTCATTTTGACAGGAAACAATTATTTTCGCTAGAAATAATTAGTCACAAATAAGCAATTTTCTTACCACAGCTAACTAGCTGATCTCTCTCTCTATATAATATAATATAATAGACACTAACTAATGGTCCAACTCATTAAAAAAACAATAATCGTCTGATCTCTGCATGCATAAATCTTCACGAACTAATTAATAATAATTCATCCGCCACACATACTATATTATATATATATATATTTATATAAATATACAGTACCTTTGAATGCTCCAATTAAGCTTCAATCAGCTCCCTGACGGTTTGTCTCATTTGCTTGTATGTATCGCGTGTTGATCTATGGATCTTTTTGCTTTTTATTATAGTATATATAGTACTACGTACGTACGTATATATGATCCATTCGATCTTCTGGGTGGGACGTGATCAGAATATATAGCTTCATGATCGATCGATCCTTCATATGTAAATAAAGCCAACAGCACATGAGATGCATGAGTCGTATACCCATTGGCGTACTTGGTTCCACTTTTGGCAAACAGTGGTACTGGTGGCCCTAGAATTAGAAAACCCACCACCTTAACTTTCACGTCCTTGACCCTTAGTCCTCCAATTCTGATCACTTTCCTAGAAGAGTACTCATTTGTATTAATCACACTGATCTTGAATGACTAATTTATTCTCTCTTCAGTCTTCATAAAGCTAGCTAGAAGCATGGTAACAGTTGTGTATATATATATATATATCTATAGGCCGCGTAGTGGGCTATCTGTTAGTTAATTATATATACAGTTCTTCTACTTGCATGTCGGTGTAGAAAACGTTAATTGATATTATTAGGTAAATACTTAAGCCACAAATTGATTATATAAAAATAAGCTTATAAACTGATGTGTCTTGATGTGGTACGTCAGATTGTAAAATTACTTTAATTATAAAGTAGATCTAACGGATTCTATGAAGCCACATCAGTTTATGGGTTTAGTTTGTATAATATATTTGTATCTGTAGCAGTTCTCTTGATATTATGCTCCTCGTACAATCGACGGAGCTGATTTGTTGGAGAGTTTAAAATTTAAAATTAATTTTTTTTTCTCAGTATGATGATATATATATATCATGTTCACCACACCGACTTGTAAATAGAAGAATGATAATGATTGTTTCCTTCACGATCTCAATCGATCGATATATCTATCATGATGAACTGAGTGTTTGATGAGGGATTAACACCTAAAAGGTTAGTCTTTGTTAAAAACAAAAGCATGGTAATATGTAGTTAATCCTATTGATGTAAAATCGTCTTACAATATGATTGGAAAACAAGAGAAATAATAATGGTTGTTCCCCTATAATTGGGGAATCCTTAAAATTACAGTACCCTCTCCCCCTAAAAAAATCTCATACTATTAATGGGGGAATGATATCCTAATTAGCACCCCTGTTAAGGGGCGAGTGAGAAGAAAACATGATCAATGGTAAAGGATCCATTGTGGACCTTTCAGCTCTAGTTGAATGATCAGCATCAGATCGTGACTTGCAGAACTTTATGCTTGACATGATTGAGTAGCCAAAAAGGGGTTTCTTAGTGGATAATTAGTTGGCAATAATATTAGTATGATTATGGAAATTATATGTAAAACTAAAATCAATGAAAACTAGGCACGAGTCGGTATCAACCTTGCAAACAAATGCAAATAGTTTTACGAAAAAGGCATATATGCATGGTAATAAACCGATGATCAGTACTCATAATTGTGATAATTTGCACCGAATTTCGAGGAATTCTATCGATCTAATGGATTGCCATGCATTTTTATATATCTTGAATTATTGGCTGTCATCAGAACCGAAAAATTGCAACTTTAAGAGCATTTGCTTTGTAAGTAATGGGCGTGAGAGGTGGGTCTTCTATATATGCATGAAATGATGGCGAAGATGATGGAGGGACCCAGATTGGCTTGATCATCACACGCAACCCCTTGGATTATATATGCAGTAGCTAGCCTTGAACATTGGGACCCCTTTTTTTCTAAAAACACTTTTTTTTTTTTCCCTTCTTTCTTTCTTTCTTTAACGTTCATCAGCCACAGTATAAAAAGAAGAGAAGAGAAGGAGAAAAAGAATGTGATGTGCATGTGATCCAACAGCCTTTATGTTCCCTTCTTCTTTCTAACCAAAATACAGGCACGAAACCACCATTAATCCTTCTTCTGTCTTTTTTGACATTCGGTGATCACTAAATACTACTTTTTTTGGTTAATCATGTTTTAGGTCATATATAGATGTCTATGTTTTGTACTATAAAAACTTCATTTTTGGGTCCCATCTTTAGACATGCGAGGTCGGCCATGGTGTCTGATCATCGACCACACCGATTAAAAAGCATGTTATTAGTGGAATTCAAAGGCCCCAAATATCACGTCAAGATGATCAGGATTATGTTTATGAAACTTCTTTATTTTGGAGCAAGAGTACTTCTACATTTCTTCATGTACTAGAATATACTACTGATCATGTATTGATTGCTGCAAAGATTCTGATGTTTATAGAATTAAGGATATCCTAATTTTTCTCGTCGAAGTTTGAATTGGTCCTGTCTTTAACAAAGAGAGATCAGGCCGGGAAAGGAAAAGGGGATCATCGAGGGAAAAGAAGAAAGAAAGTGAAGAAAGATAATGGAGGAAAGACATCTCTTGTTGTTCTCTCCTTTTAATGCAACTCTAAAGTGAGTTAAAATGTGCTTTATTTATTGACATGAAACCATATGCCATGCAAATCTACAATATATTTATTTTTCTTTAATATTATAGCTAGATATTATACTTTGAGGAAGCTGCTTTTGAACGTCTTTTTTAAGGGGGGGAAAAAAATATACTTTTGCATGGAAACAAGATCTATCCTCCAATATTTATAAATAATCTATTCTTTGAAAAGATGCCTTCGAATTACATAATTAATTAATTTAATTCCCTCCTTTTACTTCATTTGAGACAATGACTTTGTCAAAAGTGATAGCTAATAATTAATAAGTAGACAACATATGTTCATCATGTGGGAAGAACATGAATTACGTAGACTACAACAAATTTATAAGGTAATCAAAGCCACAAATTAATTTAGTGCATGTACGTGTGTGTGCAACCTCTCATCATTATGAGCTTCTAATTGATCATCATGAGTAAACTTGCATGCAAACAAATGTGGACATTATGATCATTGGTGTAAAAATTTAATTAATTAGTCTATAATAATTTAATTAGTGATCATTAGTGAGTGGTTAATTTGTTTCGGCTTCTTCTTTCGGTTTTGAAGGAAAGCAACTTTTTTCTTCTTTTTGCTTAATTTGATTGAAGGTGACTAATAGGGTAGGAGCTATATATAGTACCCTTATCTTTCGGTCAACCTCCTCCTCATTTACAATGATCACTTTATTGAGAAATGCATGATGTCCTTGGAGTACTCTAACTCACATGGAGGAATTGGGTTTATTTATAGACATTAATGTATATATGAACAGATATAAATACTCTTTTGCCGATTGAATCAGAAACTTTGCTTAAAAAATAAAATAAAATAAATTATAAAAATTGACAGATAATCATGAACATGTGAATATTTTTACATTTTTGCATGTATAAATTGCAGCTGCCTTTCCTCAATGGGACTGGATCAAGAGGATTATTGGCTGATCATCTAGAAGTACAGAGATGCCAATCTCATGCATGCACATTGGACAAAACCTGGAGCTGGGTATACATTAGTGCACACAAGAAGGACAAACAGGTATCTTGTCCCATCCATTATTACCGGATGCCATAATTTCCTCATGTATGTGGGATCCAAAACTCAAATCCCCTCGTGAACCCTTAAACGTTGTTTCTCTTACTTTCTTACACTCAAAAGTTAAAAGCCTCAGCCTGAAGAGTTTGAAAATCTCTGACTTGCCCCCACTAATTTCTTCCAGGCCTACGTACCTAGCTATCTCCATTAATATAAGTACGTACCATAACCACGATGAATAGATATATATATATATAAATATATATATATATATATAGCTAGCTTTGCTTTTGATCCTCAGTTTAAATATTAACTATATATATATAACAGATCATGAGAATCCGAGAAGAAAGAAAAAAAAATAGAGAAAGAAAAGATCGATGTTTGTGTTTCTCGTATTGCAGAAAAGGGTCCAATGAAACGGACAAAAGGGATTGCAAGAAGAGACAGAAGAAAGAACCTTGTAGCTTGTCGTACGTGTAGAATACTTGATTCTTTGATCACTTTAGAAAGAGTGAGAGATCATAAAGAAAGTGTAAGTACTGTAATATAATATATCTCTGCCAATATTCATTTAGGTCACCGATTGTTTTTTAATCAGTATTCGCTCTATTTTTCAAGTTGTCTCTTCTTGAAATTCTCATTCATATTATAGAAATACAGTAAAGCTGGGTCATGCCTACATACAATTAATTTATTAGTAGAGAGAGAGAGAGAGAGAGATGTATTTTTTGAAAGAAAGGTATCGGCGGTGGTCATGCATGTGAGGGGGGCGGGGGGAGGTGCATGTGTGGGGTTTGGTTTTCACTTTCACTGCGTTTTAGAAATTAGAATAGAATCTTCCTGACTCTCAACCCTGTGCATGGAAAAAGAAAACAGGGAAGGGTTTTTTGTGTTGTTTTGGGTGATTTTGCTTGTGATCATCATCGTGGTCGTGGTGTGGGGCTCTTCAGGATCGACTGTGTGAGCTGCATACTGACAAGATCAAGCTGTGAGGGAAATCAGCCTTTGTTTCTAGATTTCCATATTCTCATCATGTGGACCCTTCCATCACACTCCAACACAGATGTCTTGCATTATTCAGGCAAAAAACACTTCACAAATTTAATTACTACTCGATCGCTAGCTTCTGATCATGCTTGCTAGCTGCTCATCATCATCATCATCATCAACTGTATATTCATGCTTATTTTAAGTGCACCACGCTTGCTTGCTTGCTTTCTTTGGTCACCATCAATATTGAGGTCATCATGTATAGAATATGATCTTTTCTTTCTCCCTCTCATGATTAATATATAATGGAGTATCATCCATGTAGCTTCCATGATGGTTATAAATTCGGTTCAGAGCAAAATTACCAGAATGTGAAAAGATATTATAGGTCATGTACTACAAGAAAAACGAATATTTGTGACGGATTATTTAAGAAAAGAATGATCGTTTACGACGAAAATAAATTTACTTTAGTAAGAAATAATCATTTTTGTAGGAAATTATAACCGATCACAAATAAATAATTTTCTTATAATATCCTTTTATAAGTTTATTTTTAGAAAATTTATCTACGAGAACTGGTGTTGCATGCTCTTCTAAGAAATATTAATAGATAATAATACTCGTGGAAATAAATATACATGTCGTCTTTGGAAGAAAAAAACAAAACAAGAATCACGAGAAGGGCATAGTTGCAGATCCGTAAAATTTTAAAGGACTGGGACTAGTACCACTACACCATACTGCCTCCTCGAAAGCCGCTGCAATTACTCAGTACTGCATGCATGCAGATGGCTATGGGTGTGAGTCGAGAAGTTAATAGCTAGGGAAGGAAAAAGAAAGTAATCTAAAGAAACCAATAGACATATATAATTAGGAGAGATTATATAAAAAATTAATCATTAATTACTTAATTTTATATGATCGGCCATTAGATATATTTATAATAAAATTTTGTAAGATTCTCTATTTTAGATTAAAAATAACTTTATAATATGACGTACTGCATTAAATTACGTCAGTTTAATTTGTAGATTTATTTTTATATAATTTTTTTATAGTTAAAATATTTATTAAAATTACTATACATATAAAGAGATTACATAAAAATAAAATCATAAACTAACATGACTTTAAGATCCGTTTTATATTTATATATAATATAAATATATAATATATATATATATATAAATATAATACACGTATGTCTACTCCATTTTTCGGTACCATAAGTGAATATCGGAACTTGAAGCTGACAGTTGTGACTTAAATATTTGTGCAAGCTTCTCTCTCTGAAAAAAAAATGTTACCTCATGTTAATGCTTTCCTGATTGAACAAATTATATATTACTGGAAAATTCTATATACTATATCATCATCTCACTTTTATCTCATTATTTATAATGTGGTATATTTATTATTAAATAATCATTTATTAGATGATTTATTATTATCTAATAATAATAAATATGCCACATCTTACATAGTGGGATGAAAATAAGATGGTGGTGTGGTGTATAGTATTACTCTATATTACTTTATAATTTTTGCTCAATGATTTATGCATGTGGGTACTTGTAATTTCTGGCTTAATATTAATTGTATTAACAAATATATTGCTTTAGAAATTTCGTTTTAATGATATTTATGCAAATGATTGGAAGGAAATTACCAAAAAACTTGAACGTTTTATTCTTGAAGTACTGCTTCCTTAATGATAATACACGCACAACCATTTTTACGATCGACCATATTTTAAAACTAAGTATTTATGTAAAGATATTATTTTTATAAATTATTTTATAATAATATCTCACATTTTAAAACATAATTGTAAAAATAATTGTATTATATATATATATCTATTATTTTCTCTATTATAAGTTATTAGTACTGTTTCTTTAACCACGTATCATTATTGTTGAGGTAAAGAAAAGTCTGGGCTGATCACTGTATAATATTCTTCAAATGGGTCTAAATGGGAGACTTTAATTGGGATATAATTACTAATACCAATATCATTCCAAGTTTGATTTTTGAATATGGAAAAAGTGCAGAGAACATGTAAAAAAGTGCGAAATTTTATGGTGGGGAACCGGCCGGACAGTTTAACTTTGTTCTTCCAATAATGAGAATCACAGGCATGATCAAAATAATCAGTTGAGTATCTGCGTGAAATAATTAGTCATCATTTTCAGCTTATTCTTTTCACTCTGGCTTGCTTCTCTGTCCCTACACCCGGCCATGGCCTCTTACTACTGTTACTCACTTATCACTCAATGAAATCCATCTCCTGTTTTTATTGGATGATCCCTCATTAATTAATCAGTACTTATTGCGATGGTTTTCATGCAATCTTGTTCAAATTGTGCCACCTGTTGCATTCTGAAGCAGAAGTTCTCTTTCTCATAAATAATCTGTCATTCTATGATCATTAGAAGGAGTCCATGCTGCACTGCCTCATGATATATAGGGGAAGAAGCTGATCAGAGAGATGGGGTTGGATCGATATATATGTCCTGTGTACGTATAAAAAACCAATATTTCTTGGGCCATTACAAAGAAAAAAAGAGCTGTAAAATTTTTTACTGTCATTGGGAGAAAAATAAACTTTTAAGGCCAATAATTCAATCACCTACTGGCAGACACGTCAGCAAAAAAAAAGCCAAGCCGATCGAGGAAGAGCCAGATCTAGTGCAGTAAGAGGCAGGCTTAAAAGGGTTAGAGAGAGAGAGAGAGAGAGAGAGAGAGATATTGTAAGTTTGTGAGTAAAGGTAGTGGTGGCCAGTGAGCATGACCCTATCCCATATATGATACTGAAGTTTGGAATATTGCGAGAGAGGGAAGTAGAAGAAAGAAGGAGAAGAAAAGTTGAGAGAGAGAGAGAGAGAGAAGCAGATGGAAGAGAAGCATTAGAAGGTAGAAATGTCGTCACTGAGAATTACAGGCTTTAAATCCCATCACGTAGTTCGATGTATTTTAGTTTGTTTTCATCAAATTTTTCAACCCGCTTCATCTCATTTGAGCATTATAAATTTTTATTTAAAATAAAATAAAAAATTTAATTTCTTTAAATTTTAAAATAAAAATTATATTAAAAAATTATATTCTAATAAAATTTTATTTAATTTTTAATTTTTATTTTATTTCATCTTATTTTATTACAAAAACAAACGATATTATTGCTAGAGAGAGAAAGAGAGAGAGAGAGAGAGAGAGAGAGAG
>QEOT01003371.1:140859-154177 GCA_003123785.1 Pterocarya stenoptera | reverse complement strand
GAGAGAGAGAGAGAGAGAGAGAGAGAGAGAGAGGGGGTAGGCATTATCCTCAGTTTTATTAAAAGGAAAGAAAAAAAGGCTGAGAAAGTTGCAGGCTGGTTCATTGACAATTTACTCTAGGGCTTTCTCTGATTAATCCATAAATGGTTGGTACGTACACGCATGAAAGAGAAGAGACACTTCGTCTAAAATTCAAAGACGAATACAAAAAATATATTATAAAATAAAAAAGCAGCTGACACCAGATGTCGATGCGTCCCTCAAAATTCTATATTAGCCAGCAGTCATTATTGTTTTTATCATCGCTATTATTGTCATAAAAAGAGGGTATACAATGATTTACTGAAAAGAAGGCTATCATGTTGTATAATCAATAATAATGAAGGTTATAAACTCTATTTCTCGTTTCTATGAACTGTCAGTCAAGAGAGAGAGAGAGATCATGAGAACTAGAGAGTGTGGGTTATTCGATGAAAGCGAAATGTAAGAAGAGAACTGACTAAACATGTGGTTTGAAAATGTTACTGTCAAGGCTTCTATGCTTCTTCTTCTGATCAGGACCAGAAACGTTTGCCTTTTTCTACTTTTGAGTACCTGACCAACATCTTCAAACAGTCTTTGGATCCTATATATCCTGAGTATCCACCACTTTCCTTTCCCCTTCTTTCACCAATTCCGAACACTTTCTCCGCCTGCAACGTCCAAGCTAAAACCAGAAAGAAAAGCTATAAGAGAGCGCATGAGAAAGTCTTGAAATATGGTAGATAAACAAATTACTTTTGCTGATCCAGAACCCCATCTCTTTTACTGCTTTGTGCTTGTCCGTTGTCCAACATCTCTATTCGAGTAAAGTTTCATATAAAGTTTGGCTTTGCATTTCCACTGGTTTTCTTCCCTTTTCTTGACCCTTGTTGATAAAAGATCATATAAATATATATTTATATAATATACACGGGAACGGCCTCTCGTGTGTTAGTCTCGGGGTGCACCTGATATAATGATTTAGATAAAAAAAAGTAAAAAAACCAGTAACTTATTTGTTTGGAAAAAGAAAATATAAGGTTAAAGAAAGACAAAAAATCAAGATTAAAAAAAAATATATAAACTTCAAGAAAGTATGAGCATTGGTATGCATCCATATTGGATTATCTATTTATTCTCTATATAATAATTAAATATTATTTTTTTAATTTTTATTTTTATCACATTTTATAGTTCTACTAATTAAAATATTAATAATAAAAATATTAATAATAATTATATTCTAATTAAATTAATAATTAACATTATATATTGAGTGTTTTAAGTATTTTATTAGTTAAATTTACTTAAAGTTGAATTTTATAATGAGAATGCTTTAAAGCGTTTCTGTTCTAAAAAGTAAAGTAAAGTAATTTTAATTTTTTTATTTTAAAAAAATTGAAACAAAAAGAAAGAAAAATGAGTTTACTGTCAGAACAAAAAAGACATGAAAAAGAGACGTCAATTTATGTGTGCATGGGGCTATTAATAAGGACCTTTTGGTAAAACATGATCATTCATTAAATTCTACAAGAGTGCTACACGTCAAATAGTCAAGAGTCTTAAGGGCTTTTTGGTAAAACATGACTTAACGAAAAAATAACAAAAGTTACTATTTACAGTTAGATAGTCACTTATTATAATAGAGTAGATATATTTATATATAAGTATGGGGATTGTCCTACATCGGCTAGTAGTGATCCTGCTAGTGGCTTTACATTGAAAAAGGCACATTCTCCTTCACAAGCACTTTTATGGGATGAGTTCTACCTTGATTGGTATCAGAGTCAAAAAATGTGTCCGTGTTGCTTGGTCCCTATTGACATGGGTCCCCCAAGGTGTAAGGGACCCCCAAAGGAGGGAAGGGATTGTCCCACATTGGCTAGTAGTGATCCTGCCAATGGCTTTATATTGAGAAAGACAATCTCCTTCACAAGCATTTTTGTGGGATGAGTTCCAACTTTTTTTTAACATGATCTAATTGTTGACCGATAACATGAAGATTTTTATTGAGAAAATTGTTTTGTTTAATAATTTTCTTTGTTTCAGTAAAAGTAGTAGCATCATAATCAACATTTGGTAATTTAAAAGGAGAAGCATTTATATCTGCTCCTTTATGGAAAATAATAATTATCTTTAAAGGGGGTGAGTAGATCTTACAATTGTTTTTCCTTTTTCTTTGACAAAATTTTTTTTAACAACATTCAAACTCTTGTTTGAAACATAAAACATTTCAACGAAGTCAAAGAATAATATATTCTTTTGTAAGGCATACATTTTGTCTTTCCATTTTCGTTTAACATGTAGTTTTTCTAAATCAGTGAAAGTAGTATGATAAGATTTTATCTTATCACAATTTTTAATAGAACTATATTCATAATTATACAAAGCAATCAAATCAATTTCAAAGGCTCTATTGATCATAGTTAATTGGCTGTTATGAATATGAGCGACCATATCTCAATCTGTTGAGGATAAAAAGGAAACATCTTCTTCTTCTTTATCGGCTTCTTCCTTTATGACTTTCCTTTTGGATACTTCTATATATTTGGTAGTGTAGTAAGTAAAAGTTACTTGAGAGGATGTAGAAACACCTTTCAATTTTAAATCGGGTTTAATAGTTTTGACTGAATCTTCCATAAAGTTTATGAGATTTTGGCCTCTCCTTTCGGGATTGTTAGCAATAGCTCCAATAAAGGACCTTCCATAGATGAAGAATAGTAAGAAAGCCAAATATGAAATGGAAAATTTTTGTAAACAATTTGGCATTTCTCCTATTGCTCCTTTTAAACAGAAGCACAAGCATTTTGATAAATCTACTAAAACTCACACCAAGAAAATATATAGTAAGCATGATGATTTTTATAAAAAGCCTTTTGATTTTTATAAGAAAAAATCTTCTTATAGGAAAAAGACTTTTCAAAATCCTTTGAAAGAAAAGTGCTTTAACTGTGACAAGTATGGTCATTTCTCCAAAGAATGCACCAAAAATCCAATAAATATCAAAACAAGCTTAATCAATTACAACTTGATAACAACGATCATGAAGATCTAATTCGAATTTTAGAATCAAAATCATCTGAATCTTCTGATATCAATGAGTTCAGTTCAAGTGATTCTAATTATCACTCTGAGACCGAACTATCTGATTCTCTAAATATTAAGCTTAGATGTAATGATTTTTGTTGTAAACTTTTGGGTAAAACAATCAATATTTTAACCAAGGTCGAAAAATAAGAAAATTTGTCATTAACTTTAACTAAATTATTAATCCTGAGCTTAAAGAAGAATGTATTCAAAAGCTCAAGAAAACTATGGTTCGACAAGAACATGAGATTTCTAAATCCAAAATTAGTTTTCAAGAAACTTTGGGAAGATTTGAAAGGAAAAAATCTAAAGAAATTTCTACTAATAATTTACAATGCGTAATTATTTCCATTAAAAAAGAAATTGCTGAGCTCAAAACTAAGATAAACAATATCAAATATGAAAATAATTCTTTTAAACAAGAANGTCAAATGGAAGTGTCAAATAAAATTGACAAAGTAGTTTTTTCTTTTTTTTTTAATATATCATATGAAATTATGTGATTAATTTATAAATTTATTTTCATAATACGTATCATTTCTAAGTTATACATTCTGCTAATTTTACAATTTAATATATGACGATAAAATTATCGTTTCCGTGTTTACTTGGCTAAAATATTATTTTTATATAATTATATATGATAGGGAAAAGAAAGAATTTTGTTTTGTTTTGTTTTTTTATTTAAAAAAAAAAGGAAGATAACATGCATCGTGCATTTTCGCTACATGTACTTTCTTGACGTTTTTGTTCCTTGCAATTCTTTTCGGTACGTAAGGCATGACTTTAAATGTTAATGAGTATTTTACATGAGTATTGGTAATAGTCTAGTTAAAGTTAAAGTCAAAATATTAATTGTTTTGCACAAAGGCAAAGTCATTCAACATATAGCCCCATTTTTTTATATTGGATTGTCTATATATTAGTCAAAATATTAATATAATATTATTTTTTAAATAATATTACCAATACATGAAAACCTAGTTTTCAATTCACACAATATGGAATAACACAGCACAGTAAAATAGTCAAGGCAAATAATAATAATGATAAAAGTGCATATGTGTAACGCCTGTCTTTGGGGTGGACCTTTTTAAAAAGTATTTTAAAAAATAGACGACGGGAATTACCGTCCAATTTAAAACCTTTTACAGTCCTTCCCAAGGTGCAAGACTCTACGTTATAAAATAAAAAGTGCTTTTATGATAAAAGGGTTTTGGAGTGGAAAATAAAATTTTTTAAAATAAAAAGACATTTTCGTACGTTTAAAACCTTCATGCTTATACCTCCGTGCTCTTTCTCTTTGGCTGTGTCCCTCTTGGGCGTACTGTCCATTTAGTTTCCTGTGGGGGGGAGGGGCACACATAAAAACTAAAATGAGTCGAATACTCAGTAAGCGTTACTTCATACCGTTAAAATATAGCAACATAGGTTTTCATTCATGCATTCATCATTCATACATACTATACGTACATGCATACATGCTTTCATTAAAAACATCAGTGGACAGGGGCTTTCATTCTTAAAACATGCTTTTCTTTTCTTTAAAACGTTCCCCCGTCACTGCCTTCATTTCTTAAAGAATGCCGTGCATTCATACATACATTACTTTTCTTTTATTTTCTCTTTCATAGGCCAGTGCACGTTGTTAAGCCCCCCGTGCTGGGGTTAGCGGCCTTTTTGGGCCGATGGATTCACCCGTGGCCACGGGTTGGAATCCCTTTCCGTCAGGGTGCAGAACTAGATGCACTACCAGATACTACTGCCCGGCATTGCAATCTTCCCATTCATTCGTTGGGTACCCCTTTCTGTTCATTCAGTCCATATGGCCGTTACGTGTTTTCATACATTCATTAATGCCACATGCCGTTCTTTTCATTCTTTCATTCATTCATGTCGGCTTTAAAGAGCCGAGCCATTCATTCATTTCATTTCATAGGCATGGGCATTCATTTCTTTTCTTTTCATTTCTTTTCATGCTTTCATGGAAAAAACATCTTTTCATGAGAATAAAAAGCATGGCTTTAACGTCATCCTTCATGGCGTTGTTTGAAAGCATCAGTTCGTAGGGATATCTTAACATCTTTTCTCAGGGACTAGTTTTAAAACACTTTCTTTGCGTCTATTTAAGCATCGTTCTGAAGCTCGGGGCAAAGGTCTCGAACTTCCTTTCTTTTCTTTAGAAAATACGTACAATAAGTACATCGTATATTCATCTATTCACATGCATACAATTAATACTTTTGGGTACGTAAAAAGGGGCTTTCATAGATGGGCCGTACATACTTATACCATTCAATACTTAGCATGCTTTTCTTTAAAAGCATCTTTCGTGTCATTTCTTAAAGCATCTTTCATGGAAAAATAATTCATCTTTCTTTTTCTCAAACTTTAGAAAATTCTAAAAGAGCATGAACGTAACACTTACCTGGACTCCATGCTACTTTCATACCATGCAGTCCATTCATGTGCGTGTCAGATGGCACCTACATGCATATATAACCTTAACGTCATTCTCTATCTAGTGTATAAATAGCTGAACTAGAAATAGAACTATGCTTTACTTAGAACACTCTCCTGCTATCCCGTGCTCTTTCACGTTCCTTACTATGATAAAACCCTTGGAGACCCATTACGGTCTCTACTTTCTTCAACCTTACGTTCTATCTCGAGTGCTTACTCGCTAAGGTGAACTCATGATTCCCCTTAGGATTAAGACACTAAGACCTCTATCTCGTTCTTCTCATTTACCACTTTCCGACGCATGACTTAGACTAACTAAGTCATGTATCCCATTCTTAGACAGTACTCTCATCATTAACCTCATGCATCTTAACTCACTCTACTTCTCATGATCATCCATCTACACTACACGGCTCCAAGCCACTTTGAGGCTCGAGCACCGTGTAACCATACTTAGGACAGATTACCCATTACATATGGTAAATCCGTCTGACACGTGCGTCTAACCAGACAACACACGTACCTAACTCCTTTATCTCTTAAGATCATCATTTAATACATTGGTCACGGACTCGTATGGCGAACACCATACTCCGTTACCAACCTTCTCATACCCCGGCTAGCACGACTCTTCATGCTAGCCGTACCTCATGACAGTTCATCCCAATACTTAGCACGATGGGACTGTGTCCATGAACACAACTTACGTCACGCCACATAGCTCAAGACTAAATCCCAAGCTATGCCGTGACCCTGTCACATCATCTTTTATACATTCTAACCCATCACAACACAGCTTCATGATTGACCACGTCATTTCATGACGTAGCCCAATCATGCTTCCGCTGCACTGCTCTGATACTTCTTAGCCACTTAGCACATACTCATGGCCATAAGCCGACTACACGGCGACGCTCATCGCCGTAGGCTACAGCAGTATCAGTACTACGGCACATACCTCAACACTTTACATCATGCCATATAGCTCGAGACCATTCTCAAGCTATATCGTGACCTTGTCACGTCTTCTGACATTCCGCTACGTCACTTCCCAACTCATCACGAGTATGGTTCCTCACGTACTCTAGTCACAACGTGACACCTCGTCATATTCCCGCTACATCACTCTTACGCTAACTCTTTACCCATCGCAAGCACGACTTCTTAATCGACCACGTCACTTAGTGACGTTGCCCAATCATGCTTTCGCTGCGCTACTCCGATACCTTCTAGCCACTTCTCACTTACTTCTGGCCATAAGCCAGTTACATGGCGACACTCGTTGCCTGGGACTACAAGCCGTAACTCACACTTCGAGACACTGTTCCATAGTTCCCGACACCATACATCAAGCCCTTCGCCCATTAACTACGCAATCACCTTTATCTTCGCAACACACCATACGGTGTATCGCTGCACCTCATGGAGTACACTCCTCATGTACTCCTTTCACAGGGCTACGCTACGTCGTCACTATGGCACTCACGCCATATGGTGCGTCACTCCATTACAATGGAGTACACTCCACGTGTACTCCCTTCACAGAACTATGTTACGTCACCGTTATGGCGTACACGCCATACGATGCATCACTCCATTACAATGGAGTACACTCCTCGTGTACTCCATCCACGACGTTCCACCATATCACTAATACGGCACACATGGCGTACTGTGCATCGTTTCCAAACATGGAGTACACTCCACATGTACTCCATTCACGATATTACGCCACGTCACTGCTATGGCATACAAGCCATACGGTGCACCATCTCACTACGCAGAGTACACTCCACGTGTACTCCTTACACGGCATTAGGCCACGCCACTACTACTGCACATACGCTACCACCACATTTCACAGCACAGTCCACAACACTACATAGCACACTTCCCAACTACGCCCAACACTTCATCACCTCATGTCACATCGCCACTACACAGCGAATCCTATAATACTAGCAGCACAGTCCACAACCTATACTAACAGCACAGTCCACAACCTAGTCAACTAGCTAGCATCTAACATTTAATATAAATAGCGAGGGATAGAGAGTTATACCATCGACGGAATAACCCATGCGTTGCTCGTTGATCATCACAGCGATAACGCCGGAGGAACGTACGGGGTGGCTACACCACGTACAGTGGCTGTTTAAGCGTTTGGATAGCTAGGTGTGGTCTTGGAAGGGCCTAAGGTGGCCTTGGTGATGCTAGAAAGGGAACATAACACGACAGCTCTAGCCGTGTGCAGTGACGGTCAGTCACGCGCAGTGACTAGCCATCACGTGCAGTGATCAACCCACCACATAAAATGGTGGTTTGGGCCTAAGGCTGGGCTAAGGGAATTGCCGGAGGAGCCGTGGAGGCTCGGTGGTGGTCGGCACGGTGGTCCGTGGTGGTGGCCGTGCACTGTGAGGGGGATAGGTGCCGTGGGAGAGTGAGAGAGAATGTGCGTGCATGGGGGACAGATCGGGGCCATGGGTGGTCCCGTTGGCTTCGTGGTGGCCTGAGGAAGCCAGAAAGGGTGGCCACTTGCCGTGGGTGGCGACGGACGGCGGTGGAGGAGGGGAAAACCGTGCGGTGGAGAGGGGGACTTCAGGAGGTGGAGGAGAGGCCTATTGGCCGTGGGTTTGCTGGAGGAGGAAGGGGGAGACCTCAGGAGTCTCGTGGTGGTGGCCGGTGGCCAAGGTGACCGCGAACAGCGGCGCTAGGGGGCTGCACAGTGAACCTGTGCATGGGTGCACCTGTGCTCGTGCATGGGAGGCTACCGGCGAGGAGAGGGAGGCCGGGGTCATTGGAGGAGGCCGGTCTGTGGCTGGAGGAGCTACCTTGGAGGTGGTGGCGCCGGAGGACGGCGCACGGCGGTGGACGAGCCATCAAGCCCGTTCAGGCTTACACCGTCGAGGGAGGAGGAGGAAAGAGCGTGGGGAGGTAAGGCCGGTGCTGGGGGACTCGCCGGAGGGAGGCGGTGCTGGTGGTGGTGGTCGTGAGGCTCACCCGCGCACGGCGGCGCCGGGCTGGGCCTTGGAGGAGATCAGGCGAGAGAGAGAGAGAGAGAGATTTCGTGCTATGTAAACCGTAGGGAGGAGAGAGAAAGGGGAGGGAAAAAGTGAGGGAGAAAGAGAGAGGGCTGGGGTTTTATCCTAAAACCCGACATCTGGGGGTCCATAAAATAGTCTACGATGACCTTTAAACACTACTTTAAAAACAAGTAAACGTTTATTTATTTAGAAGCATCGAGAGGAATAAAGCTAGAATATTATTTAAACTAATATTCCTTAATCATTTATAAAATGATGAAGTCTTACTTAAAATATTTAAAAGAGTAAAACTATTAATTAAATTAAAGATTCCATCATTATTTAGATCACATAATATTTTAAATAACTGGAATCATTTATATAAAATGATTATTACAATTATAATATTTTTGGAACTCTTCAAAGATATTATAATTTAGTTATTTAAAATATTCTTTAGTTAAATAATAATAGAAATCTTCCATTTAAAATACATAACTTTAAAACATAAGATAACTTTAGAAATCACGTAGTATCTTTAAAAATAAGCCATCAAATCTGGCATGCATAACGGGACTCTTAGACACTAGAGGGGAGGAGCGGGCTATCACATCACATCTGACGTAATTGCTTACGTCAGAAGAAGGAAGGAAGGAGCAGGGTGTTACAATATGCATGACAGACAATATATTGGATAACATGGCATAACACACATTAATAGACAATATGCATCATCACAACAGTAACATTTACACAGATTCACAACCCAAGCTTCACGCGTAATCCCATCCTCCATCTGGCCCATGGCCCAATTCCCAACCACTACTATGATATTTAGCCCAACACTTTATTAGGCCCAAAGCCATTTTTAACACAACCAGACTGCAACGTTAGTGATAAAATTATGTTCTAAACTCAAGAGTCGCATTGGAGACGTACTTACGATGCTGAATGTGAGAATTTTTGGATGATCATGTGTGATGATTTTACAGTGTCCCGCGATTGAACAAGTGCGTGCGTTGCTGCGTGGACAAAAAAGGGAGTCGAGTTAAAACATACACAGATTGATGAAAAAATAAAATAACAATAGAATAGAGGGCAGATAGCTTACTGCTGTGAAGTCTAGAGGGGCAGAGTTGTGGCGTCAGGTCGCGACAGAGAGGTAACTAGGTGGAATAAGAGCTCAAAAGAGGTTCTTTTAAAAGTAATAGATGTTAGGGAGGATAGAGGATGGTCGAAAGAAACTCAGGGTAAAAGGTGGTGGTGGCGCACGGTGAAACAGATCCCTAAAGAGGGATTTTGGCCACTGGTTGGTGGGAAATAGAGTGGGGAAAACTTACTAAAGGAGGGAAAGGTTCGGATGACCACTGCGAGGCGACTCACAGTGAGATGGCCCGTAGTGGCGCATGGCGGCGTAAGGGTAAAAATTGCCCTAAAGGCTTCGAGAAGAAGATCAAAGGCTGAGGGAGAGGTTAGAGCTTGGTTTGAGAGAAGAGGGGATCGCTTGAGGGACGATTTGTGGGAGAAGAAGCTCAACCTAATTATAGGCTGAGTGTGGGTCCTAAGCAATTGCAACCGCCGCAGCGATTGGAGGTGGTGGATGGCGCGAGGCTACAAGAGACCCACGCGTGGCACACAACCGCTGGCCTCCAATGGCGGTGAGCCATTTCCATGGCTGAAACAGTCACGGGTTGTAGAGAGGAGGGGAAGAAGTGCAGGCCGAGGGGCTCACGAGTTAGGGATGATGGTGGTGGTGTAGGCTGGTGGTGGAGGGGCTCTTAGTGGACGATGCGTGGCATGATGCAGATGGCTAAGAGGGTAGTGATGCAGGGGCTCAGGCATGGAGGAGGAAGAAAGAAGAAGAAAAGAGGAAAAAGAGAGAGAGAAGAGAAAGAGGGGGGGGGTTGCGGCTTTGGGAGAAACTAGAAGGGCTAGGGTTTTCAACCATTCAAACATGAAACGACGCCATTTCAGGGGTTGGGGAAAAAGGTTCTCCTTACCCAAAACAACGTCTTTTTAAAATGGTAAGGATGGGCTTCCCTAGTGCACACGAGCTGGGCTCGAATTCCACACTTAAACTCGGCCAAAAAACTCAGAACACCACACACACAAGCCCTCTTTCCTAACCCACTACACCAAAAGGCTCAAACAAAAAGAATAATAGAAATAAAATACAAAGAAGTAAACTAAAAATAAAATAAAACAACCAATAATACTATTAAATAAATAAAAACACACAAATTCTGGGATTTCACATCCTCCCCCTTTAAAAGAAATTTCATCATCGAAATTGGCAAGTTTAATCCATTAATTCCAAGACAAGTTACAAGATACAACTCAAAACATGCTTGATAAAGACATACAATCAATAATACCCAAACAAATGTGGGTAATACTCTCTCATGTCTGCCTCTCTCTCCTAAGAGAAATCCTGAGCCAACGAATCTCCCCATGACACCATCACCAAAGATATTGTCTCGGATGTCATCCTTTGCTCTTTCCAATCTATAGTTTGCGTTGGCGCAACTTCATAGTTAAGGTTAAATTGTAGGTGGATGCTATCAGGGTCGACAAAATGTGGCTCCTGCTGTTCGAAACTCTTCTTTCACGATGATACATGAAATACATCATGCAGCTCCCCAAAATATTCTGACAAAGCGATCCTATAAGCAGCAGGCCCAACCCAACCTTCTCCATTATCTGAAAAGGGTCGACATACATTGGGCTAAACTTTCCTTTCTTCCCAAAACGACGCCCTTCATGGGTGAGACTTTGTAGTACACCCAATCATCTTCTTCGAATGACGAGTCTCTTCTTCTTGTATCTGCATAACTCTTCTGACAATTCTGCGCTGTTGCTATCCTGTCCCTTATGACTCGGACTTGATCCTTCATCTCTTGAACTATTTCTGGCCCAAGAAGTTTGCTTTCACCAACCTCATCCCAAAATAACGGTGATTTACATTTTCTCCCATAGAGAGCCTTATAAGGTGTCATTTGAATGGATGCTTGGAAGCTGTTTTTGTACTCAAACTCTATGAGTGGCAGGTAATTCTCCAAGCTACCTTTGAGTTCTAAGGCATAGGCCCGCAACATATCTTCAAGAGTCTAAATGGTGCATTTAGATTGGTCGTCTGTCTAAGGGTGATAAGCATTGCTAAACTTCAACTTAGTGTCCATGGCCGCCTGCAAGCTTTTCCAAAAATGGGACGTGAACCGTGGATCCCGATCTTACACAATGCTCTTAGGTATCCCATGCTACCAGACAATCTCTTTCACATACAACCACGTTAGCGTCTCCAATGTGTTGGTATTAGTGACGGGTAGGAAATGAGCACTCTTGGTCAACCGGTTGATAATCACCCAAATTGAATTTTTCCCACTGGGAGTTCTTGGCAAATCCACTACAAAATCCATTACAATATAGTCTCACTTTCACTCTGGAATTGAGAGGGGTTGGAGATTACCAGTAGGTCTTTAGTATTCAGCTTTGACTTGTCGACAAATGGCACATTTCTCGACGAACATAGCGATGTCCTTTTTTATCCCTTCCCACCAAAAATTTCTCTTTAAATCTCAATACATCTTTGTTCTTCTGGGGTGAACTGAATAAGGGGCCACATGCGCCTAAACTAAAATCCTCTCCTTAAACTCTAAATTAGTGAGAATTACCCTACGATTTTTGAATAGTAGAATACCATCCTTACCTAAACTGAAATGAGCAAGTCCTCTTGACTTTCTGACTCTCTTCCAGATATTCAGTAGCTTCGGGTCCCTCCTTTGAAGAGTCTTCAATTCTTCAAAATCAACAATTCAGACTTCATGCATAAAGGCTAACACTTCCTCTTGCTGTGAACTCTCTACAAGAAGCATTCTCATCCAGCAAAGGAGAGAGACTAATCTCAACGACTCAACCTCATCTACCAAATGGGACTTTCGGCTTAGTGCATCAGCAACTTGGTTCGCTTTCCTAGGATGGTACTTAATCTTGCACTAGTAGTCAATGATCTTTTTGCGTGATGAGATGCTTTAAACTCTTATGGTCAGTAGAGACCTCATAGGCCTCTCAATAAAGATAGTGCCGCCAAATCTTAAGAGCAAAGATCACTGCTGCTAGCTCCAAGTCATGGGTAGGGTAGTTCCTTTTATGATCCTTCAGTTGGCCGGATACATAAGCTACTACACCCCCCTCCTGCACGAGAATACATCCCAATCCAAACTTGGAAGCATCACTGAAAACCATAAATAGCTTGCGCGGCTAAGGAAGTGCCAAAACAATGGTCGAAGTTAATCTTTTCTTTAGCTCCTAGAAGCTTCTCTCGCACTTATGTGTCCAAACAAACTCAACATTCTTCATGGTCGGGGTAGTGAGGGATCCAGACAGCCTAGAAAACACTTTCACAAATCTTCAATAATACCTTGCGAGTCCCAAGAAGCTTCGAATCTCATGCACCAATGTGGGACGAGGCCAGGCCAAAACAGCTTCAACCTTACTGGGATCTACAGCCACACCTTCCTAAGAGATGACATGCCCAAGGAACCTGACTTCATCCATCCAGAACTCACATTTGCTGAACTTTACATATAATTGATGTTTCCTCAGCTTACCCAGAACCAATCATAGGTGACTAGCATGGGCCTCCAAATCTCGAGAATAGAACAAATTGTCATCAATAAAGACCACCACAAAAGAATCCAGATAGGGCCGAAACATCCAGTTCATCA
>QEOT01003371.1:66374-93426 GCA_003123785.1 Pterocarya stenoptera | reverse complement strand
TTTTTTTTTTTTTTTTTTGCATTTTTCTTGATAATTTATGTGATGTAACCTTATTTCCGCCTGCGCTGGGAAGAAACTCAAATCCAAGGGATGAAGATATAGACCTTAAGAGTATCATTGGTTTCTACTCTAGTTGCAGAAATCAGTTGATGCTTCATACTTCAATTCTCATGTGATCGATAATCAAATCAAAGAAGTTCAGGTTTTCCAATGTATGTTTCTGTGTATGGTTGTACAAGTATATTTTACCATTTCTAGTTACATCATTTGTAACCTAATTACAAAGAGAAAACTCCTATTTCTTTTGTATGGTTGTACTTGCATATTTCACCATTTCACTTATTGTTGAAAAAAATTCGTAAACTCTGCCTGAGACTTGGCTGTCGATCTCTTTTCCCTAACAGGTGCAAGTTTAGAGGTACCATTAATATATGGTACTTCAGATAAGAAGGACATATTCTTTTGTTCTTTTCTTATTGCAGAAAGTTTTTCTTAATTATATTATTATAGGTGATTGTTCTTCAATTTGACTTTCTCTCTGTCTCTGTTCTGTTCTAGTGTTGAATATGAACTTTATTTTGTTTTTAAAGCCATACTAAAGTCATCACTAAATCCTTCATATATGAAGTTTTGATTGATGAATAATTATTTACTATTAGAGTAATTACATTAAAGTCGAAGTGTGCCTGATAGAAGGTACTACTGTCAAATGGTTTCAATTTGTGCAAATTCTATGATGAACCCCAAGAGATTGGCCCAAGTGGTGAAGGACTTGGTCTTGAGGTATCACTTCCTTCAAGGTCTAAGATTCAACACCTCATGGGTGTAAACAATTCTTTGGGGGCTACACCTCTGGTGAAAACCAGCCATTTAACCAGTTCCGTGTGGGAAAACTTTTGAGGGTGCGGTGCACAGGACTATGGTTTACTCTTCAAATGTGGGTCTGAAGGGCCATGCCTTGGAGAGGTTTCCTGATATTTAAAAAATAAATAAAAAATCTATAATGTTTCTAGTATTGATAAGTTTCCTTTTCTCTAAAATTAAGATGTTATACCGATTTGATTTGGATTTTGAATGGTGTAGAAGAGGTGCTGCAAATGTTCTATCACTTTATAGTTTATACCTTTATTCTAGTTTTATTTTTAAATTTGCAATTATGTGAGAGGTGTGAATGTATATAAGAGTTTTAACATTTGCACATATGGTCTGCATGCTGCTGTAGGCCCGGTGTATTCGAAAGGAATTATTGTTTATTAAATATGGAAACTATTCGGTACAGAATGCATGATTCTTACTATTCAGCAACATTTATATGAATTGTACCAAAAGCATGGAACTGGTTTTTGTCTCCTATTGTTGGTACATTGGCCATAGCCCTTGGTATAGATAATGGCCTATTGCATGCATCCGTTAAAAGCAAAATGATTAAAGAGACTACTCATTTTTGTGTTGGTGGAATTCAGACTTTACCCCATTTCTGGGTCACAGTTGAAACAATTCACCCGGCCCGCTTCATAGAGGAGAAAGGCAGTTTGCTGGTTTATAAACACGTGAATTCTGCTTCACTATCCTCATTAATCCGGACTGACTTCAAGGAAGTAGTCCAAAGCCCAACACTTGCTTCTTTTATTACAAAAGCCTTGTTTGTTTTTCTAGATAAGATGAAATGAATGGAAATTAAAATTAAAAGTTGAATGAAATATTGTTAAAATATATTTTTTTAATATTATTTTTGTTTTGAGATTTAAAAAATTGAATTGTTTATTTTAGTGCGTGAGAATTTGAAAAAATTATAATAATTAGATAAGATGAAATGAGATGATTTGTAAAAACAAACGAGGCTTAACTTCCAGTGTAGCAAAAATTACCAATCAGAGTCTCTGCCCAACCAAATTCCACCCTACATTCTTTTCCTTTCTTTTCCTTTCCTTTCCTTTCCATTCAAGACCTGCATTTTTATATTATATCTAGAATTGGATGCACCAAACAACTGGCTAGATGCCTTTCATTGTCTGACCTGCACCAAAGAAAACGACCCAGGCTGAGAGATGATGAAGATCATGTTGAGAGAGAGAGAGAAGGTGATCAGAGATGGGACCATTTCTGTTTGTGGAAAACTATTATTCAAAAGACACTTTTTTTTTTCTTTCCTTTTCTTTGGTGTTTTTTTTTCTTCCTGTCATTTCTCTGCTATATATGGGACTGCTGTAGTTCCCGATGAGTGAGGTGGGAAGGAAGAGCAGAGAAAGTGGGAGAAGAATGAATTATTATACTGTGGTTGCAGTATTATATTTTATCTACACAAGTATTTTAAATGTGCTGTGGGGAAGAGGAGATAAGGTGGTGCAACCGTACATGATAATGCAAAAGTAAATTAAAGGAGAGACACCCCCACCCCCAACAGCAAGATCTCCCCCTCCTGGCTTCTTTTTTATCCAATCCAACCTCATTCTCAGAGAACATGTTCCTGTATTCATCACTTGTTGACAAATAAAATAACTATTTTATTGTGTGTAGTGAAGAGAGAAGATGGTGTACTTTTCTTGCTCATCGATCTGTACAGTGCCTTGGAATCAGGGTGCTGGAGTGGTTTTTCTTGTTTTGAAGCGGTTTTTGCAGGCTAGGAGGGAAAAGAAACAGAGAGAGGGCAGGAAACAGTACCAAATAACACGTTTTCCTCTCTCTTTCTCTCCTCAATTCTCCAAACAATTTGATGAAATTTGGTCAAATTGGCATTCAGTGGCAATTAATATTCATCTCATTTTGTTAAAAGTAGTAAAAACCAGTCTTCATAATGATTAATGACCTGTTTGGATACAGCGATAGTTTTATTTCATCTTATTATTATAATTTTTTCAAATTTCTATACAAAATATAATAAAAATTTAACTTTTTCAAATTTCAAAATAATAATACTAATATTAAAAAATAATACTCTAATAATATTTTATTCAACTTTTAACTTGCATGTCAACTCACTACCAAACTGCACCTAAATATAGTTTATGCATGACTTGGTCGTTCTACTACCTTGTTGTAAGCATGTACGTACATTAATATAAATATATATATATAGCATTTGTTAAGTTGATATACGTAGCCTTGAATTAAATTCATTGAGTACTATGTCTCTTGTATTTTTCATATATATACTGCTTAATTCAACATGTAAATTTACATTGGGCATAAATGAAAAGGGATATATGAATTGTTGAGCCATGATTTCTGTTCTACCTAATACAATTATTTATCTCGATCCATATTTATTTTTTAATATTAAGATCATATTTTTGGATTTGTTATTAATATTATTACTAGTATGGTAGAATTTTAACAATTTGCAATAAAAATAAAATTATGATACCATAATTTGAGGGCGCCTAAGTTGGAATTATGTCATATAATTTACAACCAATTGATATTAAAAAAAAACTATTTTATTTTATTTTAGATTTTATTCTCTCCATAATGCAACACTTTTAAGTGATTTTTAATATTATTGAGTGACTTATAAAACCCTTTAAAATGTAATACAACAGTCGACATGATTATTGAACATCAAAACCATAATAAGATCAGTAGCATTAATATTGTTGATTGGTACAATATTATTCATTCCAAGAAAAATGAATTTTTGTGACTATTTATTTGTGACAAAAAGACTATTTGTGATAAATTTAATTGTAAATATTCATTTTGTTAAAATTAACTAGTCACAAATAAATAGTTTTCTTTTAATAACAATCTCTCACTAGCTAGCATTGATCAACCTATTCAGCTAGAGCTAGCTCGATCCCTTGTAAAACAAAAAAAGAAAAACTCTTTTCGATCGTTTCTTAAAGTCGACCCAATAGACCGACCCTAGCTTTATAGCTTCGACATCCCATGATCATGATCATCATAGGGTGGTCCAGTACTAGTACTCTTGATGGGTTGATTGGGGTCCACAATTAATATTCAGACCCGGCCACCTCTTTAATTTGGTGATATTGGAGAGATCGGATGAGGCCATATGAACAAAATAATCTAAATATAGTGGGAATTAGAAAATTACAATGAAATTTGATAGTTGTTGAGACAGCTAGCCTAGCTAATTAGATTACAACCATGTACGTACGTACTTTTGATCTACCTTTTGCTTACATTCCTTCCACGATCGTTCAATATCCCTTTACTACGTACCTTTTTGTAAGTTTTCAGCCTTTGCAGCAATGAGCTTAGGATTCTAGATCGAGTGGAGTAAAGACAAATTAAATCATGTAAAAAATTGGACTTACATTAACTTTTGTTGTAGTTTGTACGAGTGTTTTTTTAGACATGAGTAGTAAGACATTAATTGAAGAGAACTGATACAGACATAAAAAAAATTATATAAAATAAATCTACAAAATGATGTGGTTTTATAGAATCAGTTAGATTTACTTTATAATAAAAGTAATTTAACAATTTGACGTACTACATCAAAACACATCAGTTTGTAATTTTACTTTTGTATAATTCATTTATGGTTAAAGTATTCTCCTTAATTAAATACCATGGGACGCATTTTATTTATGTATTTTTCTCGTACTTTATTCTAGTCTAGTATAATATAATATAATGAAATCACTTCTTAATTTTTATTCCAAAACATATGGAACTTCACTAACCATAATTAACACTAATTAAAAATAATTAATCCGTAATTAGTTCTATGGATTTACTTAAATACGTAAGAGAAACGATACATGAAAAGTTGCGATGAAAAACGAACTTGTTACCCTTACATAACACTTCAAGTATAAAACCAACTCACACCACGCGTGTTAATACATGTCATGATAGTAACTATCTCTAAAAAAAAGTAGAGTGATGAATTACAGACTTAGTTCATTGATATCTTTGGAACATTCTTGCAGTGATTAATGTTAATTTTTAACCCTTATGTGATAGATGAGGTCTTCTTCTACACGTACAGATCTACTTTAGTTTACCGTGATTCCCAGTATCTTGGTAAGTTTGTTGGCAATTCCATGCAGCACATGAAGCAGGTTGCATCAGAACCTGATCCATCTCGAAAAGCGTTCCATTTCAACGGGGAGGATGAGCCCTATAAAGGCTTTTTCTGCATGCTGCTAGCTGCTGCTACTGCACATTGGGATATATAATGGGAACAAGTTGAACAAGCTGCTACGTACGCCACCTGTACATTTCCGGTGGATCCAACGGAACCGGATCCCGGCCACAGCCAACCGGGAAAAGTAGCAATCTTTCATTTAAAGGAGTCTGGTGAGATTTCTGACATCTGTCATGTGAGTGTGGGGCTTTTGGTTTCTAAAAGATAGAAAGCGACCATTTTTAGAGTACTACTCCAACAGTTTCCCACTGGCTTTCCACTCAAATGTAATGTATATGCCATTTACCCAAATTTCACAGCAAAATGATTCACATTGCACCCATCAAAACCAGTACTTATCATGCTAGTCCTGCCATGTACAGTCGGTACATCTGAAGTACCCTTTCCATTTGGTGGCCCGCAAAATCTCTGAATGTGCAAAAAAATTTCATACCTACCAAAATAAAGGTTTCAATGGAGTGTGTATAATGCCATGTTAAATTTCAATTACCATTCCCAAATCAGAAATTTTCAGTAAAATGATCATATTTCTATACTTGCTACTTGCTAGCAGATCTCTGAACAGATCTAATTATTGGTCTGCTAATATATTGCAGAACTTGGCCCCACAAGTTTAATATTGGCCTAGATCAATATGATCAGCCAGTTGGCTGTGATCGATGCTCTTCCAGGCAGCAATAATCATGTGCTTGTTTTAATCTTTATATCTGAAACGATAAAGCTACTGGGAGTGCGTCTGATTAGAGAAAGATAAAAAAAAAAAAAGGTAAAGGAAAAGGAAAGGATCTTTTGCGAGAGCAAGGGTAAGATCAGATTGGGAAGAATTTATTTCAGTATATAATATTCATCCACTTGTTATATATAGCTTTGCCACCTGATTGATGGTCTGTTCCCGATATCACTATTTTATTCCTTTCCTTTCTTTTCTTCTCTTCCTTCTTACCCTTACCCTTTCTTTCTTTCACTGAACATTCTGATAAAACTCTCATCAGTCTATCACTCTTTCTTTATATCTTTCCCATCCCTCTGTTCATCTGCTGATCCTCAGTTCTGTCAAATAATTTTTTTTTTTAATAGACAGTACTACTGCTTATTAATTCATGGATGTAAAGCAGTTAAGGTCTGAGAACCAGATGGAGATGATGATGATGATGGAGATGAACAAGCTTCTTCCAGTATTCAGTGAGGCCTACAACAGCGTTGCTGAATTGCCACCGCCGGAACAGTTTTCTGGTGCGAGCAGCGGCAATAAAGTTGGTGCCATGCCGCAGTACATAGATATTGAACCGCATATGGCTTCTCCCTCGTTCGTAAACCTCCCATCCAGTACTGTTTCATTCACTAACACTAACCCAATTCATCAAGAGTCATCAGCACCAATATCTTTCTTATCCAGCACCTCCATTAATGGGAAGTGGAGAGGTGATTTATCTGGTGCAGATTCGTTTTCTGCACCTTCCCAGAAGCGGAATTCCATGGCTGCAATGAGGGAAATGATCTTCCGGATTGCCGCCATGCAGCCAATCCACATAGACCCGGAGTCAGTGAAGCCTCCCAAGAGAAGGAACGTGAAGATATCGAAGGATCCTCAGAGCGTGGCCGCGCGCCATAGGAGAGAGAGGATAAGTGAGAGGATAAGAATTCTGCAGAGACTTGTCCCAGGAGGGACCAAAATGGACACTGCCTCCATGTTGGATGAAGCAATTCACTATGTGAAGTTCTTGAAAACCCAGGTGCAATCCCTGGAACGAGCAGCGGCTAATCGGCCAACTGGGATAGGGTTCCCGGTGGCCATGTCCAGTGGGAGCTACCTCCCGGCCATGGCTAAGGCTTTTCAGGCTCCTCCTCAAAATGTGCAGCCTTTCGAAGATGCTAATTAATTAATTAGCTGATGAAGAAGACAACTTGGTTTGAGTATATATGAAATGCATTTTGTCGAATGATGCTGCTCATTTGTGGAGGTTGTAACTGTTGTAAAGGCCGGGCCATGCAAGCTAGCTAGCCGCTAGGTTCATAGAATCATATTCTCTCTATCTTTTAGGCTTGTATCCCATGCTGCATTGCTGTATAATAATTTAAATCAATCACTGAAAATCAACCCCAATCCCACAGTTCTTCAATATTATTGCTTTGAGAATCTCTCTCACTATCTATAGCAGATACCCATGAAGCTGACTTCAACGCATGGCTTAATTAAATATCGAACAATTCATGCAAAGAGAAAAAAGAAACGCAGGCTATTTATGTGTAGGAAAAATGCAGTCCAAAACTGAGAGCATATAATGGTTATGACGATTGAACAATATTAGCAAATTAAGAAAACTTAGGTTCTAAACTTCTGATAATTGGAAAGGACCCTGAGAATCATGATGATAATATATGTTTGCGGCTGAGTACTGCAGACTAAGCAAACAATCTTCTTAGAGTAGTTCTAGGGACACCGCTCGGTGTCCCGCTCCGTGTTCCGTTAATGTAAATTTTTATATTTTTTATTTTTTTTATTTTCAACATATATTTTTTTAATATATTTTCATATTTTTAAAAAATAAAAAAAAATTATATTTTTATTTAAAATTATTTTCTTAATAAAAATAAATAAAATAAAATAAAAAATAAAAAAAAAATTTCCAGCGGGAGCCCCAGCGGAGAGAGTAGAATTACTCATCTTCTTATATATGCATGCTATGAAAAATCTAGAGAGACTGACATGAGATGACATTGACTAGTGTCGAGGGACCATGCGTAGATGAGAGAGGAAGTTTGAGAATTATAGGTACATGGAAATTCCAATGCTTTTCCCTTTGAATGGGGACACCTGTGCGTACCATGAAAACCTGCTAATCCGGTCTTCGAAACGCAGAATGTGGAAAAGCTAATCACAGAACACAGAATATTGCAATCGGCTGTATAACACGTGTTCAGGTCTAGCTCTGCATTTATAATCAATCACTCACGCGTCCGAGACATTCGCGCATACAGGATTGAAATCAAGAGCACTTACGAGTTGTTTATGTAGTGTCGACGGGTGAGTTTATCACCCTGTCATGTTTCCATATATGTCAGGAGCTGAAGATCATCAGCAAGAGCTAAAGAGTAGAGAATGCATGGGAAATACGCGTGAAGGTCTGACATTGCGGAGGCGTTTAAACAATCGGGCCTTCTCTCTCTCTCTCCCACCCACCAACCAAACACGTGATCTCAATCTACGTGGTCAATTCATTTCGACATTTACATCTTAGGTGGCTGTCCACATCAGATTTTCAAAATTACTGGTTTTTTCTAATTGGCCATATTGAGAATAATTCAATATTTTGTATCCCTTTGTTTTGGGTATCCTAGTATTAATCTATATATCTTACGATAACGTTGATGCATGGTGGAATGTTGGAAGCATTTGTTTCGTAGTTTATAAGGTATGTTTGGTTGTTGAAATCAACTCAATTTAATTCAAATCAATTTTTGATAGGCGTATTGCTTTTTTAACTTTCTATAAGAAAGTTAAATTTATCTCAACCTATTTCATATATTTAAAAACATATATAAATTTATTTACATTCAAACTTATCATCTCAATGAAATCCACATAATCTTACTATTTATAAATAAATTCAAATCATCTAAGATGATCTTATTTACAAAAGAACTTGGTTCTGACTTGTTCTGAGTGCTCATTAATTAATAAAATTGTGAGGCTTCATAAAGGAGATTAATTAATTGAATTTGAAGGATGAGCAGTACTGGGCTTACCTGAGGGCTGACACAGATCAGCATATGACATTCAAACTGGAGAGAGTCAATATATACGGTAGTACTATAGGATAGTCCGATAGGAGCACCGATAGAGAGCCCTGACTTCGTCATAAAAAATAAAATAAAATAAGTGAAATGAGTCATGAAATGGATAACATCGCATATTCTATTTAATAAAAAGATATAAATATAATATTCATATAAAAAAATTAATTTTTTAATAATAAATTTTTTTTTTTAAACACTGCACAACATTTACATAAGTTATGACTATATCTAACGTAATGCCGCGGCAGCATCGAAACCCCAAGTAGGGCCTGAAGTACTCACTGTGAAAAGAGAACAAGAAATTTAAAAACGATAAACCTGATGTTTTGGGAAGAAGCCAGTTTGACAAACATGCATGACGCCTTTCTTTGCTTTCACTCAGTATAAAATATTTTTGGAAAGCTTGAGCCGAGTTCTTTGGAAAGCTTATATTCTATTAATTGAATGGATTAAATCCACAATATTAAGAATGGTAGTACCAAAGAGGCGATAGTGCTTTAGAGTAAAATGCATACGTTATTAAATCACATTACAAGAAAAATAAACTTTTGTGACTATTTATTTGTGGCGAAAAAATTATCTGTGACTAATTTTAATTGTAAATAATCATTTCGCTGGAATTAACTAGCTACAAATAGACAGTTTTCTTGTAGTGTCATTTGCAATGAGTCTTTAGAGTAAAATCAACTTCATTAAATTGTTTCTTCATTAAGATGCATGCAGGGAAGAAGGAGAAGAGCAAGAGGAAGGGAGTTTCAAAAATTAAAAAATTAGGAAACCAATTAATGGTACTCGTTTGTCTATGCATGAGAGCAAGAAGTAATATTAAATTAAATACTTAAGCAATAAGAAAGATAAAAACGAGCTTTTAAGAAATTAATGTTTGAGTTATAAAACTAATATTTAGAGGAGTGGTGCTAGCTGTGGCTCAATAAAAATCAAAGATGTTTTAAAAGTTATATAGACAACAGATTATTTCCTTATTAAGTATTATATGACTTAAAACAAGCACCTCGTGCATGGTTTGATATATTTAGTAACTTTCTCATTTCTTATGGTTTCTCATGTAACACAACCGATCCCTCCCTTTTTACTTATGTAACATCCGTCCTTGTAGTAGAATTTTAGAAAATGAGACGAGAATTACTGATCATTTTAAAGCTTTTTCCTTTTCCTTCTCAGGATATGAAAGGTTCTAAGTGTAAGATAAAAACCTACGCTATAAGTTAAAAGAGAGTTTGCAGAGGAAATCTTTAAATTAAAATAAAAGTCCTTTTACAAAATTACCCTTTCATATGTTACAAAAAGGTCGTCTAGGCTTCAGTCACTCTTCCCTTGGATCATGTATATCCTGAAACTTCTTTCTCACTTTGTCCCTGGAAGGGGGAGGGATATACATAAAAACTAAGGTGAGTCGAAAACTCAGTAAGTATTACTTTATATGTCAAAATATACTAACATAGATTTAAGTCATGCATTCATATTCATTTACATACTTTATATAAGCATTCAATTCATTTTAAATATTACAATGTAGGTTTTTCTTTAAAAAATAAAAAAAAATGTTTTCCTTTCGTAAAACATTTCTCATACTTTGTACTTTCATTCATAAAGAAACTAGAGCATGCATGCATTCATTCGTTCTCTTCACTTTTCTTTTGGCTGGTACACACTCCGTGTATTGGAGTTAGAGGTATTTTGGATTTGGATTCTGCCCGTGGCCACAAGTTGGGCATCCCTTTTAGTTAGGAGTAGCACTGGGTGTACCGCCAGTACTACTTGCCCAACATTGCAATATGCCCAGTCCTTCGGTACCCATTCATTTAGTCATGGCCGTTACGTATTTTTATACATTAAAACATTCAGTCATTTCAGTCATTTCCTTTCATTCATTCATTTCAATCCTTTCCTTTTCATTTTTTTTCATTTGTCAGTCCATTCATTACATAAACATCCTTTAAAATCGTAAGTTTAAACATCATCATTTAAAACATCCTAAAGCATAAGCATGAGCATCATTGGAAACATTAGTTCATGGCATCATTTAAAATCGTTTCATAGCCTTGTTTAAAATCCCTTTCATAGTGTCAGTTAAAAATATACTTTCATCACTTCACTTTAAATATTATTTAAAAGCACTGAGCATAAACCTCAACATTTCATTTCATGAAAATAAGGACAATAGCTACTATGTATAACATCTATTCACATGCGTATAACTATTACTTTTGGGTGCATAAATAGGGGCTGACAAGGAAGGCCATACAGATATATAGCTTTAAACATTCATACCTAGCATATTTTCATAAAACATCATTATTTCATTTCATAAGGCATCATAAAGAAAACATTTCATTTTCATTTCATTTCATATCATTTAGAGAACTCTATAAAAGTATGAACATAATATTTACCTGGACTCCATACTATTTACTTTTTATGCAGTCCATTCATATGCATGTCAAATAATAACCTACATGCATACGTAATCTTAACATCATTTCATTTTCAATTGCATAAGTAATGAATCTTACAAAATACATAAACTTATCTTCACTAGAACTTCCTTCACTTAGACACACTCTATCATCCAAGTTCATCTTCTATGCTTTCCTTTATCACATTTCATAAATTTTCAACCCTTAGCTTGGGACCCAATTGAGGTCACCTTTCAAAATATAACATTCTACTTCAAGTGCTTATATTTTAAAGTGAACATTTATGATTTACTTTAAAGTTAAGACACACAATCACCTTCATTATACTCTTCCTACCAAACCATCCATCCCGATGCATAACTTGGACTAACCAAGTTATACAATCCAATCCTAGTCAATACACAAATTCTCTTCCCTCATCCATACCAATAACCAACACTTCATCGTAATCCTAACAAAGCATAATACACAACTTTAAGCTAACATTGAAGCTTAGATATAGTGTACTCATGCTTTAGGCAGACTATCCATTATATATGGTAAATCTATGCAGTACATATACTCAACCAAATTACACATGTACCCTACCCCTTTTATCACCTAAGATTAACATATAATCCACTAATGACCGCTTGTGTAAACAAGCTCAATACTCCAATGCTAACCTCCAACTCAAACCCATACAATATGGCACTTCATACAACTCATCCAACTATTCAGCTTCTCCCAGCACTTCACATGACCTACATGACGTACAACCACATCATAATTACACCACACTGAATCACTTCACATGGCACTTCAAAGTACATGGCTCATTCCAACACTTTATACAATTCCCAACTACTTCTAAATCGCACCTTGATCCCATCACTTCACGTGGCATTCGACCACTATACAACTACTCAATCACCCAATTATTTTTACAGCACAACTCTACATTTAATCTCATTCACTTCACAACATCACACCATACCACCACTATGTCACATCTGCACAATAAACCCGTCACTCTAAACTATGCACAACCACAATACAAACTACTCCACAGAGCACCGTTCACAATTCCTAACACTTCACAACAACAACACACACTTCACATACAATCCCATCACTTCATAACTACATCACACAGTTCACAACACTGCACACTTCACAATAACATCCAGCTTCACAATAAATAACTATCGAGAGAAAGGAATAGAGATTATGCCATGCATCGAGTCTAACCCGTTACATCGCTTGTTGTCCGGCATGGTCCCATTATGGTAGCTACGCATGTACAAGGAGGGGCCGGTTGAGGTACAGTGGTCACTGTCATGAACTAAAAATAGGACTAAGCTAGAGTTTGGAGGGGCTTCGTGATGGCGACAGGAGATGGAGAGGGGTGGTCCATGGCTAGCTTGGCCGCGAGGGAGGGGTAGTCATCGAGGCTCGACAGCGAGCTCGTGGGCTGCTTGCGGTGGAGCAGTGGTGGCACAATGAAGAGAAACTGAGGGAGAAGAGAGGGAGAGGGCTACAGGGCTTCGAGGAGGAGTTGCGGGATCTGTGGAGGTGGAAGGGGTCGTCGGTGAGGTGGTGCAATCAGCATGCGACGGCGATGAGGGGATGGTCGCGGAGGCTGAGAAGCTGAGAGGGAGAAAGAAATCGAGGGAGGTAAAGAGAGAGAGGGAAGGGGAAAAGTGTGGGAATTACGTTTTCCTTGGGGTTTTAATCCTAGCCCTACATCCTAGGGTTCCTAATTGAATCTAAGGGTGGAAATTTAAACACTTAAGATGATTAACTATATAGTAGGGAAATAAAATAGAAATACAATGGGATTTAATTTAAAATCTCACTTTGTTTCCTTAGTCCCAAAATAATATTTTTCATTATAAAATAAAATAATAAAGTTCACTAAATGTTTTTAAGAGAAATAAAACCATCTAAGTAAATAGAGTATTTAACATAAATAAAATAATGAATATTCAATAATATCCTTAACAAATAAAATCATTTAAATAAAAATGATTTTCTAAACTATATTATTTTTGAGACTTCAAAATATAAAACGGTTTACTTGAAAATTAGACTTTGTTTAATAATACTAAACTATCTCATTTAAAATAATTTTAGACATTTAAAATATTTTGAAGACTTTAAAAATTTTGGCTCTATTTAAAAATCATATGCTATATTGAAAACACGACTTTGAGATTTAAAACACAATATAAGACTTATGACCAATCGTCACAATTTATCACGCCTCTTATAGTACCTTCTATTTTTCTAGGTTGATGATATTCTTTTAACTGGCCCGAACCCTACTCATCTTAATACTTTCATTAGTGTTATTGGTTAATAATTTCCTATGAAAGACCTTGGTCCACTCTACTATTTTTGGGTATCCAAGTCACCTACACTTCAGATGGTGATCTCATTTTGTCACGAGTCAAATATAATCTTGACATCCTAGATTGCGCCCAAATGCAAGCTTGTAATCTCATGAATACTCCCATGATGCCTAAAACAAAAGGTCTCGCTAGTGATGTTTTCTTCTCCAATGCTACTTATTATCATAGCATTGTTGGTCTTTTTCAATATCTTACTCACTTGTCCTGGCTTAGCTTATAGTGTTAACTTTGTATGATTGTATCACAATTTAACCCTCCATTACTCACCACAAAAATGGTGAAATGCATTCTTCATTATTTATTAGGCTAAGTCTGCATGCATGGAGGCAAATGTAAAGTATGATTTAAGTAAGCAGTTACAACTCTAATGTGGAATTTTATGATATAGATTATGCCTTTTGATGAATAATGAACAAGCATGTATGTGTTATAGTTATATAAAAGATTTGAGATTTTAGTTTATTCTGGAACAAATTATAATTGGATAAATCTTCCACTACGATTTCATATTGATATATGCATGTTGGGTGCATTATATATTATTTGTTGTGTATGGAGTATGTAACCTTGTGTTATGGGTTTTGACGCTTCAATATCCATTAAATCCTAAATAGAGGTTAAAGGAGTCACATCAAGCCCTATCGATCGTAGTGTTGCAATCATCAATGGATGGACCAAAAGATTAGTTTGGGTTTAACATCGATCATCAATCAATCAATATTATATTCCCGAATCATTAAAATTGCTATAAACAATCAAAATTCCTCAATTATATATCACTACAACAAATTTGATCTATTGTAATGGATGAAACCAACACAAAAAATAAGCAAAAAGGTGTTATAGAAAGTATTTTGTGATGGTATACTCTACAACCGTCACTAAATTTTTTTTATATTTTTGTGACGGTTGAAAGTCTTACATGAGATATAACGTTTGAATATTAAGAGTTTTTGTGACAGTCAAATTTCATCATAGAAAGTAACATTCGTACATAAAGAATAATGTTTGAAGGTTTACCCAACTGATTAACATTTGAACGATAAATATCTAACATTTTGTGTTTTTCATTCATACATTTGATTTTTATGTTCGAACATAGACACGTTCGAAAGTTTTTGCTACGAAGTTTGAATGTCACATTCGCACGTTAATGGGAAATTGTTTGAATGTCAAAGACTTAACGTTCAGATGGTTAATCAGTCCGTTCGAATGTATACTTTTTAGTCATTCAAACATTAACTGAATAAACTTAAACGTTTGTGGAGTGTGTACGTTCGAACGTGTTTATTGAACGTTGGTGTAATTATGTTCGAACGTTTCTTCGAATGTAAAGCTATGTTCGAACGTTTTTTCTTTATATTTGAACATACCGATCAAAACTAATTATTTCATAAAATTAAAAGCATACAAATTGTATCATATTACACCACTAATAGTATCATCTGATGAAAATATTTTATAGAATTGCAAAATTAGAAAACAAAGGTTTTGAACAATAATAGGTTTATTTCTTTTTCTTTCCTCACCCAACGCGATCCTGCTATAGTGATATAACATATTCCATCTGGACTTGTATCTCCCTCTGGACTTCTTTTTTAATTTCAATGCATATTCTTTCCTCCTGATCTTTTTGTCGTTCCTACAAATGCGTCTCTAAATCGGACAGTCGTGATAAGAGAGCCTCCAACTCCTGCTGTCTCAACTTCATCTGCTCAATTTCTTGGCGTCCAACGTCCAAATCTTTGGTAAGATTATTAACTTCTGAAGTCAAGTCATGGAGGATGAACCGACACGCTTAAAAGAAAGTCCCAAACCTCTTACCAAACCAGACTTGCTCCTAAGGACTTGCATAAATATGTTCATGTCACTAGGAGAAGATTTTTTAGAGGCTGACTACATCTCAATAATTGTTTTCTACAACTAGAAAAAAAACACACAACAAGTAACATATTAAAAGAAATAGTAACTAATCATAATATCTGTTCACATGTTAGCATAATTTATTTACACAAAATGGCCTCACTTATAAAATTATCTTTAGCAACAGGATCAATGTACTCGCTGTGTGCAGTATGAGTAGTAGCATAAATATAAATGAAGGAGAATTTTTCAGGATCATCACGTTTCTAACAAAACCACATTAGTAATTTTAAAAAATTATGTTAGTACTTAAATAAAGAATATAAAAAATGACTAAGTTTTGACAAGTTATTAATTACCATTTTATTGGCAAGACGTTGGAATGACATTGAATCAACGCGATGGTGGATTGTCAAAGATATTCTATTATGTGCATTGATAGAACTTAAATACTGCAGGAGAAATTAACAATGTTAAATATAATATATGAAACAAATATAGACGTAAATAAGTCATAGGGAATAAATCTAGAATACCTGATAATCTGGGCTTACAAAAAGATCACAGCACTTCCTCTAATCATCTAACTTCATTTTCTGAAAAAGGGACTGAGTAGCCTCTTCCAACGTCTCAAGTCTCTTGAAGTGGTCATGACATCATCCCTTGTGACGCCGAAATAATGTAGCCATCAACTCGTTCACAGTTCGTACTTTCTCGCTACAACCAAAATTTTGGTCGATTTCTTCTTCTGACTCTTCTTCTTCTTCTGCTTCTTCTAATTCATCAAAATCTTCAACTAAATAATCATTTAATACGGATGGGTTGAGATGTATGATTGAGATATCATCTCTATATAAGGGAATTAGTTCGAGTGCACTAAGGTCAATAAATAAATTAATACACTCTCCATCTCCCTAGTATCTATAATCGGAGTGTCATCTTCATTTCCACTATAATCGTGATCCACTATCAATCCTGCATAATAAACATTCCGAGGAATATTCTATACGACTTGCCAAGTTATCTCTCCACTATCTTCATCGGCTCCTTTCATTGGATCAATCAAGTAATAGACTTGGGTTGCTTACAAGCCAGTATGAATAGATCATCTTCATATCATTTACATGTAATATTGACACTCATAAAGTGACTATCCTTATTTATCAAAACCTGACCACCGCCTAGATCCCACCAATCACATTTTAAAACATATGTCACATTCTCACCTAGGTATTTCAATTCGATAATATCACGTATAACACCATAGTAGTCAATATTCTCTATTCCATGACTTCCTTCAACCAACACACCACAATTTTGCATCTTTCGATTATGTTCACGGTCTATAGTATGGAGCCTATAACCTCGAACCATGAATGCAGTGCATCGAAGTGCTCTGTTTGAGGGACCACGGGTCAATGCATACAATTCAGAAGAAATTGATGCTAGATCATGAGCACGTTGACAAAATCTAACAAGTGAAATAGTAGCAAAATTATTAAAATTTACTAAAAATTAAAATGGTTTACAAATATTCTACGTTATGGGACATTTAAATGCATATGCGTTATTCAAACTATCCTGAAAATTCATCTTCGTGTCTTGCCTCTATATTCTCTATGCCTTTTGTCCTAAGTTTGTTCATGTGCTCACTGTATAGAAGCAAAAAGAATAGAATAATTAAAAACATTCGATATAGTACTACTTTAATCAAATATATATTAATTAGAATGATTCTAAATATGGATCGGCATACCTAAGATAGTCATAAATCTCTCGACAATTATTCAACATGTACCACTGAGTTTTTCTAACTCTCTACTGATTAAGTCTCGTACCCCGTTTGTGCAACCAAGGGCCGTAGATTCTAAAAAAACACAGATAGCTCAGAAGGGTCAAGGGTAGCAAAATCAGCAATTTGCTCTTCACGATTAAAGTATGTCTCAACCCCACAAAAATTATATAAAGAGCAAAATGTCAACCATTCATCATGTATATAAGTCTCTGTTATTGGACCTTTAGCTTTAGCTTTATTCCCAACAATGCGCTTCAGTCTACTGGTAAAACCCTGCCTAATTAACAATTAAGATTAACCCTTTAACACTCTAGATTAAACTTATGATTTTGGGTTTTAAATTTGTTGTTAAAATTTTTAAAATTTTAAATTATTTTATTTACCTACTTCAATGTTGATAGTGAGATTAGTTTAGATCTTGGCACTTAATATCATTAAATAAAGGGTTAGAGAAATAAGCACATTAGTAATACTTCTCACCTTTAGGACCTTAGAACATTTATGGATCAAGCCTCAAAGGCCTTTAACCAAACCTCATAGAAATTCAAGATAGCATTGGCCAAAGTATAAGGAAGGCTTAAGGCCTATGGACCAAATATGGTATAGAATTGACTTATGACCCAATTAGATCAAGACAAGACCTTTCATGCTCACCTTTGTGGACTTGAAGCCTCTTTTTAGTCCCTCAAAATCTGGAAAAAAGGCCCCCTCTCACTCAAGCTCAAAAGCCCATGAGCCCTTGACCCACACTCATGGCCCTTTTAAGTCCATCAAGGCCTAAAAGTCTTGTGTTCTATTTTTACACTTCCAATTGAAAGTCAAATGCATCATACCATGGGTTTTCTTAAACCCATATCATAACCTAAATGCTCAAATTAACTTTTGAAAGTTGGCTAAGACCATTAATCAACATACATGTGATTAGTGATCTTTAAGCCATGTTTTGAGACTTAATTTCATCTTAATCTTTTTTTAATATTTTAATCCAAAATTTTCTTGATTTATTATTCCATTTCATCATACATAGACCATAATAATACTCTAGATAAAATTTTCCATATGTCATTAAGGAAAATGACATATCAAACCGCAAACTTGCATTAATCGGCTCATGTATATCCCCTTTGAGTGCATGGACTGTTTTGCCCTTAACCCAATAATTTTGTACCATTTCCTCAAGGTTAATATGGTTATTTGATACCTCATGAGACCCCTTCAAACCCAGAATAAGTCTTAGACGAAATTGATTTCACAAACTAACCAAGAAGCCAGACTGATTACACCTTTGTCTAGTTTGAGTGGAAACCGGTTGGATTGAGATATATCCAATCATCTGCCTTGATTGAGCCACCACCCCACACCACCTCCATCACCACCCAATCCCCAAGAGGTCTCATGACCATCATGAGAAATTTGACTCAAATTTTTTTACCCAAAACCATTCAAAATCGAAGCTTAAATCTGCCAAGTGAAAACCACTTGAATCCACCGGTTTGCATGGGTGATTTGCTTGACTTTTTTTATCTAAACCATGACCCCATGACCTGGATACCTTTATAAAACCATTGTAGCCACAGTAAAGAGAAAATTATGGTGGTTTCAGGCCACTATTTCCCTTACACAAGGGGATACGAACTGATGAAAGCAATCTGAAATTTCAGCAACCACCCTCTATTGCATCGTTTTCTTTGAACTGCACCTCCATGATTACTTGACAACCAACCATCCACCTTCTACCACCTGACAAAACCTTCAATAAGTGACCTTGCACCTGCACAAATCAGCCATGAGTAAAAAAAATGAGTCAAGACAATGAATAAAATTGTCAAAAACAAAATCACTTTGAACCTGTCAACCCCATGGTTGGTTTTCCTTCTATTTCTTCTACACCACGACTTGATCAACCCCCATAAGAGTAATGTAGTAACTTTAGAAGTGAAATCATGGTGGTTTAGGGTAATGTTTTGGTCTGCACAAGATGACACAAGTTATGGAGTGCAAATCTGAAAATTTCAACTTCTTATACCACCTTCCACCAATCACCTTGGACCAAGGCCAACGTCTCCACCCTTTGGTTGCCTATAAAAGGCCCATTCACCCCCTCATTTCCTCCACACCTCAGCTCCAAGCTTTCTCATGAGTCTTAAGAGCATGTCTCCCCCTTAAAGAGCAATTGAGTGAAACCGAGTAGATTTTTGGTGAGTTCTTTAGTGTTCTTAAGCAAGGTTATCTTGAGCTTTAAAGGCCACAAAAATTGTAAGTTTTCTTGCTCTTGATCTTAGTTTGCATATTAAGTTTTGTTTTCAAAGTGTTGGTATGAGATATGGTAGAATTTAGAGAAGAAGATCATGCTTAGTTCAAAATAGAGTCATTAAAGAAAGGTTTAAGTGTTTAAAATGTTTTAAGTAGGGATTTAGCTATAGCATGTCTTAATTATATTTTGATATGATTTATTAATTTTTTAGAATAATTATGAAAAGTTTGATTTTTGGTTTAAAAGTATGTCATGATAAGTTTTAATTATATCTTATTTTGATCATCATAATATGCATAGGTTTTAGTAAGCTTGTGATTAAGGCATTAAGCTTGATTTGTCCCACATAGGATTGATGATTAAACATATATGGACCTTCTGATTGGGATAAGAATGAAATTTTCATGTTTTGGATGAAATTTTATAAGCATACCTTGATGATTTGCACTTAGAATATCAAACTTGATTAATGAATGATTATTGAATGGTTCTTTGCCATGATTAAGTATTGGGAAGAACTTGATTATCCAAGAATTAGCTTTTATCATATCATTAGAGACTTTACTGATTGTTTATGGTTAAAGAAAGTTACTTAAGCATACATTCATAAGGATCAATAGTTAAAAACACTTAAAGGCATCAACTAGAGTGCATGTCACGGATTTAAAGTATTTGAGATAGTTTCACTTTGAATTTTACAAATATAATAGTTTAGATGATTTTCGAATATAAAAAACATGAGGTCCATAAAGTTTGGTTGAATTTGAAGTTTGTTTACAAATAGTAAAAATTTAGGGTCTTAATGACAATTTTGAAAAGTTTAGGGGTATTTTTGAAAATACTCATTTTTTAAGCCCTTGCCTATGAACCTCACCCATAGTAGTATTAATCCTAACTTAGTACTAATTTGATTTCAGCCGCTACGGCATTTATCGAAAACTAAGGAAATTTGTAAGTTGGCTTTTAACTTACACCTTTATAGATTATTTATGATTTATTGATAAATACCTCATTCATATTTCAGTTATCACTTTGAGTATAAAATATCATATTATATGATATATTGAGTTTATATTTACATAACATATGATATTTCTACCATTTTAGCATATCACATCTATAAATGTCATTTCCACATGAAAAGCTTACTACATATGCACATGTCATGAAATACATTTTTCAACTTAACATGAAAATAATTTTTGTTATGTCCCCAAGGACTAGGATGGAGAATTATCCTAGTGAAACTCCTCTATCCACTCTGGAGTGTTTAAAAATAGAATTGTAACATCTGGGTTGACGAAAATAGTCAACGAGTTTCAAATAATTTCTTTTTAAAGAACGCCGGAGTGAAGTCAGAATTTTTATGACACCTAGGGTTAGTGGATGTACATGTTATGAAGTTATGTTATATTATCAATGCATTGAGAATGAGTCTGTAGACAACTTAGTTTCAACGCAAGTTGTACTACAGTCACTAGCAGGTACTCACAGTGCACATGGAGAATTGTGACGATACCACAAGTTATGATTAATTTATAAATTGCTAAAAATGATGAAATGTTATGATGAAAATATTATCTTTTAACGATTAAAGTAAAAATGTTCTCTGAACAAGAATATGTCTCTGTTTTTTTGAAAATGTTGATGAATCTAGATTGGAGACACACATTTTTCTGCATTTCATGCAATTTATATTTTTCATTTTTCATGCATAATTTATCCTTGTACAAGTTAGTTGTTAATTTAATGAGATTTCATGTAAATCTCACACATTATGGACCCACTGTGAAATGATAGAAGTTGTATCAGGATACGAAGATGACGGATTAGCTGGAGCACTAGATTAGATTGATTGAGGAGGAGCCTGACCTTGAGAGGAAACTAGATTTGATCATAGTCTTTCATGCTCTAGAACGCATGAAGCGATTAATTTAACTTAGAAGACTTTAATATCTAGTTGTATTAAGTTATGCTACAATTTGGCTTTAAACTTATGATGGTCAGTAATGCATTGGGATGTTTTAGTTATTCTGGCATAAGTTTTGCTTTCACCATTATATCTGTTGTGATTATTGTATACTGCTAGTTACATTCTAGGATGCATTGCATTTTAACTATCAACTATCATGAACAGAGGTATGTAACCTTGTGTTATATGTCCTGACGCTCGAAGTCTCCGTCTCATCCTAAGAGAAGGTTGAGGGCGTCACACTACTCAAATATCTTTCAACTGGATATATCCAACGAAACTGCACCAGTCCAGCTAACAGTACCTTTCGAGGTAAATACATTGCTAAATAGACCATTAATGCATCAAATATAATGGTGGAAAGATCTGCTCAAATTTACATAGTATTATTACAATGTCCACTTCCATCTTTCATAACATATCTTGATTTGCTATCCGAGAACACAAATACTTAAAAATATGCATAGTTCAGTTATGACCACACGTACATTAGAAGTCAGCTTCCCACAAATCTCCACCGGTAACAATTTCTGCAAAAATATGTGACAATTATGACTTTTCAATCTACTTATTTTTCATTCATCAGAGCTCAAGCATAAGCATAACCGTTTGACAATGTCACACCTTGCAACTATTTGCAAAAGCCTATCATCTCATCCATTGTCATCATAAAACATGCATGCAGCATAACTACCCTATTGTCTTCCTCTCACAAATTCTCAATATCTTTCCTCGTCTTAATCGTGTCATTCGTCTTTTTGTTAATGTTCATCAATGTCCTTAGTATATTATCACAAATATTTTTCTCTATATGCATTACATCCAAGCTATGTCGCAATATGCATGACGAGTAATACGGCAAGTCAAAAAAAAAAGACTTCGCTTTGTCCAATTCAATTCCGATGTGCCTCGTTTTCTCTTGTTCTTTCCTAAATCTCTGCCAAAATTGTTTGCTCCAAGTCAGCATAATATATAATCTAATATATTGCAGTATATATAGTTAGTAATCTATATAGTATATATATAGACTATAGTGGTCTATATAGTTAGTATAGTAATCTATATAGTTAGTATAGTATATATAATATATATACTTAATATAGTAATCTATAGTATATAGTTAGTGATCTATAAAGTTAGTATAGTATATAGCATATAAGTAAATTGTAATTTATACTTTTAAGTAGTTGCTATAGTATATATATATATATTATAGATTAATATATTATATATTATTATAATAATATATTAATAATCTATAATATATTATATTTTTTTTTTGGCCATTAATGGATTTTTTTTTATTTTAAAGAAAGAAATTCTATTCATAAATCAAAGAATACATAATTTGTCAAAAATAACAAATGGGGAAACCTCAAGAGGTTCCTTTTCTATCCAAACCTTATCAAAATTTAAAGAATAACCTAACTTAGCAGCAGCATCAGCTGCTTTGTTCCCCCCTCGTGCCACATGCTGTATGGACCAATTTTGATGAACCCTCATAAAGCCCTTAATGTCCTCGATGAGTTGACCATTCCAAGAATAGTCTATTAACTCCTTTTTAACTACATCTATAACAAGCTTTGCATCGCCCTCAAATTGAACAAAACCCAATCCAAGTTCATCACAGAAGTTAATAGCTCTACTGAGAGCCCAACTCTCTACTACTACAACAGTTTGAATGCCACACCTGGAACCAGCTAAGACAGCTTGAACTTCACCCAATGATCCCTCACTACCACCCCAATTCCCATCCTCCCCGTTTCTTTAACAAATGAGGCATCAACATTAGCTTTGAAAAAGCCTTCACCTGGTGGAATCCATCTTTGATCTTCTGCGGTCACTGCTATATAGATTCGTGCAGCCCCTGTGGAAATGGTGCATTAACTGCACTATCATCCAGAGATGCCAATTGGAATATCGATGAATGACTCCTGAACTTGTCTTTGAACACAAAATTATTCCTTCTATTCCATAAACTATGCAAAACCTTGACCACTTTAGACAAATTTACTCCATCTAGTCTAGAAACCATATCATTCCAAAGAGATTGAAAGTCACAATAGTCCTGGTTCCATTTCTGTAAAGGGCTGTTCACCTTCCCCTAAACATCCATTGAGGTAGGACATTGCTGCAGGACATGTAATACAGACTCCTCTGCTGAAAAACAAATCGGGCACATAGCATTCTCAACTATCCTTCTTCGAAACAGTTTTTCTTTCGTTGGTAGAATATTGTTGAGAGCTTTCCATATAAGTTGTTTCACTTTTCCTAAACAATCTAACTTCCAAACTTTCTTAGCTTCCACAACATACCATCCGATGAAGAGATTGAAGACTGACCCAAACTCTGATGCTTGCTATGATAGTCAGCAAAATAGGCAGACTTGACAGAGAACACCCCTTTTTCAGCTAAGCCCCATATCACTTTGTCTTCCATTCCCCTAGAACTAACTGGAATGCTATTTATGCAATCAGCTTCCTCCCTTCTAAAAACTGAGTATAACAAATCAGTTTTCCAGGTCTTAGACTCATCATTAATAAGAACATCCACTGTGGCCTCAGCATCTAGATTGTTCATAGGGGTTTGAATCTGAAACGTAGAGGGAATAGGGATCCACTTGTCTTTCCAGATTTTGATACTCTTGCCATTGCCCACTCTCCAAACATGCCCCATCTTTACCAGGTCCATCACAGAGCATAAGCTTCTTCATATATGTGAGGGGCAGTACCCGGTTTTTGCCTCTAATACGTGCCAGTGGAGAAATATTTTTGCTTGAAAATCCGGGCAACCAAAGAAGTAGGATTTTGAGTGAATCTCCACACTTGTTTGGCTAATAAGGCTTTGTTGAAACAAATGAGATCCCGAAAACCTAAACCCCCCATACTTTTAACAGCTTCGAGATTGGAGCAACTCTTCCAATGAATCCCTTTGCCATCCTTATTGTGGTTCTACCAAAATTTTGCAATCATCATTTCAATTTTCTTGAGTAAACCTTTAGGAAGCCTAAACACAATCATTGTGTAAGCGGGCATTGCTTGAAGAACACTTTTGATCAGAACTTCTTTACCAGTAGTAGAAAGGAACCTGGACTTCCAACTTGAAACTCTCTTCCAAACTTTGTCCTTGAGACTCTTAAAAGTGTTATATTTGATTTACCAATGATAGTGGATAAACCTAAATATTTGTTGTAATTGTCGCAAATAACCCCTTCATCATGTTGGAGAATACTTCCCTTAACAGCATCTCTAGTGTTAGAGCTGAAAAGTATGAAAGTCTTTTGTTTGTTTAACATCTGCCCTGAAGCAACCTCATACATCTCTAAATTATGCAACAGATTAAACCATTTCTCATCCTTAGACCTGCAAAAAATCACACAATCATTAGCAAAAAGGAGATGGTTGATCCTTATGCCACCCTTAGAAGCTGCCACCCCTTTTATCAACCCCCTTGTTTTAGCATGCTATAACAAACTGCTGAAACCCTCTGCACACAAAAGGAACAAATAAGGAGACAACGGGGTCTCCTTATCTTAGGCCCCTAGAAGGCGTTAAAACCTTTCCTGGCTCACCATTTACCATAACAGAATAAGTGATAGACTTGACACAAGTCATAAGCAATTTAATCCAATGATCACCAAAATCCAGGCGGCTCAGCATTGCTTCCAAGAAATCTCACTCCACTCTGTCATATGCTTTAGACATATCCAATTTAATGGCCATACACCCTTCTCTACTTTTCATTATAGAATGCATTGAATGAAGCAGCTCATAAGCAATCATAATATTGTCGGTGATCAACCATCCCGGAATGAAGGCACTTTGGTTCCAAGAAATAAACTTAGACATAACTGTTTTTAGCCTATTAGCTAATACTTTGGAAATGAGTTTGTACCAAACATTGCATAAGCTGATGGGGCGAAAATCATTAACAGTTTTTGGGGAATTGACCTCTGGAACCAGAACTATAAATGTATGATTCAAACCTGGAGGCATGCTGCCATTGTTCAGAAAATCCAGCACCTCTTTTGTAACATCAGTACCTACCACATCCCAATGATCCTGGAAAAAAATACACTGTAACCATCTGGTCTTGGGGACTTTAAAGAATACATTTGCCTCAAAGCAAAAGCAACCTCTTCTTTATCATAAGTGGGACAGAACTAATTATGTTCATCGTGGTCATATTAATTGCACACAACAAAATATATTAACAAAAAAGAAAAATGAAAAATATGGGTCATGTTAAGAATCAATTAAGGTTTGGATATGTTTGTTGAGGCAGGTTTTCAAAGTACTTTTCGGTTTTTATTTTTTACCAAGTTTTTAATCAAATAGAAATACTATATGAAACATAAAAAGATATATTAAGTGCTTTTATTTTATTTTATTTTAGTAACTCATTTTATACAAAACTTGTTCACTGGTTTTATGTATTTATTAATGTTTTTTTGAAATGTGTACATCCACTTAATTTTATACACTTATTAGTTAAAAATACTTGAAATTTTTGTACTTACGAATTTTGAGAAATCTTTTTTTTTTTTTTTCCTTAGTCATGAATATCTTTTTCTTTTTCTTTTGCATACTTTTGTTAAAACAAAATTCTATTTGTTAGTACCTAATATTGCTATTACAAAATGCTTAACCACATATTGGCGTTTTAAAAATCAACATATTTTGAGTTTAAAGACACTACAAAAAATTTGGCATTTTCCCATGATTTTTTTTTCAAGATCTATTATCGTGATAAATACTTAGTTGATGACATGAAAACTGTCGGCGAGAAAAAAACAAACCTTTTGCAGCGATATCAGTCCGGCATCGTATTGCATAATTGTATGAACAGTATTAAACGTTGAAAAAAAGGATATATAGGAAGGATATTAGGTTAATAATAAGTCAACAATTTAGATTTATTAGTACGTAGGTAATTAATTAGGTATGATAGCTTTAACCACAATCCAATTAATTCGGTGATCAAATTTCAGAGATCTTAAACCCACCGACCTAGCTATCTACCAACCGATCAAGCTGATGATCTGGCAACGATATTATATATTATATAGAGGTTGTAATATTTATATGAGCTTAGCTAGCTAGCTATATACTTGAATGTACAGTTTCTTATTTGAGAGGTAAATTATTAAATACTTTTAGATTAATAAATATTTGAGACCACCATATATTATCAAGCTAATGAAATTGTATTTTATAATTTTTTATACAATTATATTTTAAATGAGAATTATTTTTATAAAATAATTTATAAAAATAGCATGAGTTTATAAAAATATCGTAAATTCGAAATAAATCTATATAAAGAATTGTATAAAAAATTATACTAACAAATAATTAGTCTTTGTCAATATAAATTATTACTCCGACAAATAAATTATATTGACAAGTACTCCACTTAAACGC
>QEOT01003371.1:0-65773 GCA_003123785.1 Pterocarya stenoptera | reverse complement strand
TATTTTAGATTTTTTTTTTTTTAAAAAAAAAAAAAAAAAAAAAAAAAAAAAACTACTTGAAACTACATACATATCTTAAGACTGCAAATATCATTTATCTAACTTTATTAAACATCTAAGAAGTTTGTGTCCAATCCCCAAAAAAATCCCCTTAATTGCTTTTAAATTTTTTTAGGAACTTGAAAACCTCAACTCGAAAAGAGATATAATATATACAAAAAATCTCAACAACGGACGTACAACCTCCTACGTACTATTTACACAATTTCCACACATAAAATTTTTTTAATTTTTTAATTTTTTTTATCAAATATTTATTATATGAATAATGAATAAAAAATTTGAAATAGTTTTAAAAAAATAAACTCAAAAAAAAATTAAAAAAAATATTAGAAAATTTAAAAATTTAAAAAAATGTGAAGTGTAGAGTGTGGTGGAAGTTGTGTAGCAAAACTCATTGCATAATATATATTGTAAAACTTAGTTCATACGGCCATCTCTATGTTATTTGAAGTTTTTTCAAAGGTAGACAACAACTTTCCATTGAAGTTTTAATTCCATTACAAATTATACAGATCGAGGCCAAGAATTAAGCTAAAATGACAAGGACAGCAATCCATTCTTTATTTGTTCAAACTAGTACAGCTTACTTAGGAACCATTAGTAAAAGCAAATTTAATTGAACGTCCCATAAGCACGAAAGCAACCTGGCCTGAGCTGTTCTATTCCGAAGGAAAATTATAGTATGTCCATGAGTTTGTCTCTCATTATGATCCTTTATATATTTATTTTTATTTTTATTTTTTATTTTTTTATTTTTTTGTTTAATGGTAAGAAAGTGACTTTAGTATATTAGTGTTTTTTTTAATATTTAAATATGTTTTAAACATACGAAAAATACTAAAAAAAAATATGAAATTTATATCAGTAAACACACCCAGCAATCAAAGCTGGCGGCACAAAAGCAACACTCCTATTCCAAAAGTAAGACACACGACACGAGCATTAATACTATACATATTAACATATTAATTATCTCTTTGACATTTAGGAATGAAGTTAACATATATATATATATATATACCATCAAGCTGATGTAACTTGATGCGTTACATTAGATAAAAGAATTTTTAGTAGAAATTAGATTAACATATCACGTTTAGCCATGTTAGTTTATAACTCTTACTTCTAAATAATAATAAAAATAGTTTTTCTCCAAACTCGATTGGACGAGACTTCCTCATCCAAACCATCCATAAAATAGACCAAGCATTTATTGAGCATGTGATATGCACATATATTTTAAAAAATCCAGGTTAAAACTCGTCATGTGTCCATATATTAAAAAACAGGTATGTAAAATTACCACTTGTTTCAAAAGTATAAACTTATAAAAATAGATAAATTTTATTATTTATATTTATGCCTTAGCATTCTCGTTCATGTGTGGGACAGATTCTTAATTCTTTAATAAGTTATAAGCCCAACACAAGAAATATTTAATTAAGTATTTGAAATGTAAAGTCAAATTCGAACTCAAGATTTCTACTATGATAACATTTAAAATTACTATTTGTTCTAAATGTTTAAATTGATGGAACAATGTATTTTTTATTATTTATATTTATGTAATTATGTCAATTTTTAAATGGGTTAAAAGAATTTCCTCCAATTACCTAGCTAGCTAGTTAGAAGGAAAATGATCAATCCTTTATAAAATCCCGTTATATATATATATATATATATATGTATGTATGTATGTATGTATGTATATATATAAGCTGCTAGCAACTCATCCATCCTCGGTCTTCTTCTTCATTACTTCTAAACCATGGCGCCTTACCATGATCATAGAAAATTCTGTGATCGTTTTTTCATGCTTAAGCCAGAAGAAGCTAGCTTATGTGAGCTTGTTCGCTTTATGCTTTTCTCTGAATCAGAAACAAAAGGATTCATCGAATGCACTGAAGAGCACAAGGGAGATTTTTGGCGCCGATGGTACATCTTCAACTCCCTGCTTTTGCAGAAACTCTTATCCTGGGGAAAAGTACCCATGGTTCAGATCGGAAATCTGATGGAGCTGTGGCTGAATCTTCTTTCAGGAAACGGGGGATTTCTCATGCTGTTTTCTAATTTTGTAAAAGGTTTTTCTTTTTTTTTCTACAACTTTTCCAATCTGCATGAATAAATCGTATGCATGCAGTATAAAACTTTGGAATTCCTGATCATTGATCTTAATATTGATGATATTTATAAATATAGTAAATGCACATTATATATTGATCATGGGGTTGTCGATTAATTTACATATGCAGGAGAGGTGGTGTGGCCGGAACGGTCATCGGCGACGTTCACATCTGTGGTTGGAAACCTTGATGGAAGAGTGGAGTTAGACAAAAGTATTAGACATTATGACAGCAGAAAATACAAAACATCGCTTGCTATGATGGCTTGCAAATTGTCGTATGAAAATGAAGCATTTGTTCGAACCACAGTCAGAGACAAATGGAACGTGAGTATAATTAATTAACTTGGAAAAAATATACATATCTTGATCCTTTTTCTTTAAATGTTTTTTCACTTCTTGTACATGTGATGGCCGGCTATGAAGATTAATGTCTCTTTGTCCATATTTTGCGCAGATGGAAAGCTTGGGGTTCTTCAACTTCTGGAATGGTAAGTGACATGAACTCTTACAATTCTTGATATAAAATGTTAGCCGCAGGCCTGGTTTAAGTTTTTTGAGATAACAATGATGATGGATTAATGCAATCTATCCGGGTCCATCTTGACGTTTATCATGATCATGATCATCACCCTGCATGCTGCATTATTCTAGCTAATGGCTTGTGATCATGAACGATAGGCATGGCTATTGTTTCATTTTATATTTATCAATAATCATGAATATGGGTTAATTACACTTTGTCCCTTCAAACTTTCACTCAATTCACAATGTGCTTCCGAAACTACTAATTACATCGAAGTGAACCTTAGAATTTTTAAAACTTCACAATTCCCCTTCCATCTACCAGCAATGTTAAATCAAATGGAAATTCACTGCAAAGATGTAATGTTCATCTAATTTATCATCATTGACCATATAAAATATAAAATAATATATGTTATCAATTAATAATAAATCATTAATCATTAACCATATATAAAATGATTTTATACCTAAGTTGCAAGCAAGTATGAATAATCTATGTACACAATGAAATTATTTGATATTCATTAGCCATATATAAATTAATAAAAAAATTACTTAATGATTTATTATTTATTATTAATTGATAGCATATATTATTTTTTATTTTATATGGCTAATGATAATAAATTAGATGAAAATTATATCTTTACAGTGAATGTTATGTATATGAGTAGCACGTGCAGTGAATTTTCGTTAAATTTAACGTTATTGGTAGATGGAGTGGGGGGATTGGGAAGTTTTGAAAGTTCGAGGGTCCACTTTGATGCAATTAGTAGTTTTGGAGCTATATTATGAATTGAGTAAAAGTTTGAAAGTAATACTTGATATAATAATAGAGAAACCATCTAATTATTAATTAGTGATATTGTCTATAGTTGAAAGCTATATATAGATTTAATTAATTAATTATATATACTGCCCATTAAATTATTATAAATGTGACTAAAATATGGCAAATTGAAGCGAATTCAATACACATAAATTATTATTATAGTCTAGTAGTACTGTTAATTAGTCTACTGATGTAAGCATTTAGCAAGGGGGCGGCCTATTAAATATATGATATTAATTAATTTATCAAGAGGTGGACTAATTAATTTTTCTTTTATCAAGATCAGATTAATAACGTCGTATGAATGAAGGCATGCATTTGATGACTAAGAACAAGAAAATTGAGTAGTAAAATCATGAGGGAAACAACTAGGAAAAAAACAAAACAAAACTAATTATACACGCGTCTTTCTAATATCACTACAAGAAAACTGCTTATTTGTGACTAGTTAATTCCAGCGAAATGACTATTTGTAATTAAAACTGGTTGCAAATAGTCTCTTGGTTGCAATAAATTGATCACAAAAGTCCATTTTTCTTGTAATGAATTGCCAACAACCAGCTCATGAACTAATTAATTAAGATCAAATAGTTCCTAAACATATCTTATGTAAAGACATTAATTATATATCAGTTATCATGCAACGAATTAATATGGGAATTTGTTAATTACTATAATAAATTATGGAGAGGGGTGCCCTTAGTCATGGGCAAGCCCCGGCCTCAGCCTTTTGAATTGCCAGCCAGTGTTACCAAGTGATCAGAACTGATTTTTATAAATTAGTCCTTCTTCCCATATCAGAATGAACGATTTTTTTTAACAACCCTCTCTATTAACTCGTTCTATCTAAAAATATATTTAGAGTGTGGGCGGCATCTAAGTGTCATGTCTCTAGTTTACTACGTAGCACATGATTTACAGACGTTACCTGGCCTATCCCATGAGGGATATCCATGGAATAAGTACTTCCTATATCCCCAACCCTGCTAATTATTTTATAATATATATATATAAGTTCTATTTATAATCATTTTAATCATTATATATCTGATCTATGGCCTTATATATATATATATGTATGTATATATATCTCCACCTCTATCATCGCTCTCCTTGCCACTTGTAGGTCGACATTCCTGAACAATTTTATCTCTGGCAAATTTTTCTTTTGGTTCGTAACATTTGTGTCTTGTGACTAATTCAGTCTCTATTTTAATTAAATGAAGATCAATGATACCATGCAATGAAGAGCTCTACAAACATAATCTTTTTAAGTATCATCTTGCAATATTTCGATGTTATTTCTGGCCCCCATTTTAAGCAAGCAGCTCTAATACATGAATTATTGACAGATTTCTTAGGGCAAGCTTCAACACAAGCAATCATGTTGCAAGACACGAGTTCTAAGCCTAACTTGATTGTGGTGGCATTTAGGGGAACCAATCCGTTCGATCCAGTTGCATGGGGAACGGATGTCGATTTGTCCTGGTTTGAGATTAATCCAAGCGTGGGCAAGGTCCACAGTGGCTTTATGAAAGCTCTTGGCCTGCAGAAAGACAAAGGTTGGCCTAAGGAAATAAACCAATTAGGAAGTGACCAAAGACAGTTTGCTTATTATGCAATAAGACAAAGGCTGAGAGAAATATTGCAGAAGAATGAGGGAGCTAAGTTTATATTAACAGGACACAGCTTGGGTGGGGCATTGGCCATTCTGTTTGTGACTGTGCTAGCAATGCATGAGGAGGCAGAGCTGTTGGAGAAGTTGGAAGGGGTTTACACATTTGGGCAGCCAAGGGTTGGGAACAAGAAGTTTGGGGATTATATGAAGGAGAAGTTGAAAAAGTATGATGTGAGGTATTTTAGACTTGTTTACTGCAATGACTTGGTTCCCAGGGTCCCTTATGATGATGAAACTATGTTTTTTGAGCACTGTGCGCCATGCATCTACTTCAACAGCTTCTATGAATCAAAGGTCAGTCCTCTCTTTCTGGACAAAGATCTCATATAAGCCAGCACTATATAATACCATTATTTCAAAACTAAATTATTGGAACTTTGTCACATTAACATTTATCAAAATGTACAAATTAATATATATGGTAAATATATACCATATATATTAATGAAGCTATTTAAAATGAGTCAGATTAACAGGAGTACTGCTATCTAAAGATGATAAAATAAAGAGAACTACTATATACATAAAGAGATTACATAAAGTAAACTCATAAACTAAGGTGATTTTATGGGATCCGTTGATCTACTTTACAATAAAAATAACTTTACAATCTGACGTACTACATCAAATCAAATCAGTTTGTAGGTTTACTTTTATGTAATCTCTTTGTGTTTAGTATTTCTCTAAAATCAATGATGAAGAGTACTGTTATATAGGATATTGGCATTACTTAACACAATGCATGGCATCTTGATTGGAATTCAGGTTTTATTGGAGGAGCCGAATAAGAACTACTTTGGATTGTTCTGGGAGGTACCAAAGTACGTAAATGCTGTTTTTGAGCTAATACGTGGTTTCATAATCCAGTATATAAAGGGTGAAGAATACAAAGAAAGTCTGCAAATGAAAATGTGTAGGGTGATGGGATTGATGGTTCCGGGATTATCAGCACATCTTCCTCCAGATTATGTTAATGCCACCAGATTGGGATCCTTACCTACAGAACTCCAAAATTCAACGCATCAGCACAAGGATTCTAAAGCTGATGAGTACTACTGATTGATTGGTGAAATCGTAATAGCTTATAGTTTTCAGGGTTTTGCTGATCTCAACAGGGAAAAAAACTATTGGTGAAATTATATACAGTAGCTTAATTACTTTTTATGGTTTTGTTGATTTCAACAGAGAACAAGAAGGATCTATGCAAATTACTAGGATGTCTTTTTACTTCTAATGACATTTTTATAATCAATATCACATGCACTCTACAGGTCTCTGTGTGTGTATATATAATATATATATATATATATCAATTTGAAAACCAGGCTCTGTGGGAACATATATAATCTGGCCATGGGCTCCACATGAGTAAATCCACTGCCAAAAGCTGTGGACCAACAAATTATAGGTCATCCTCACAGCACATGTTAATACATAACTTATAAAAGACGAAATAGGACAAGATCACACGCATGTTCACTCATAAAAGAAAAATAATTCTAACAAGCAAATAAATTACTCCTTCAACAATCTATAATGACAAAGAGAGAAATTGAGATTAAGAGCTTGTAATTAATTTGCCCATCTTTATAGTGGATTTCTACTGTCCCCTTTATGGCTGCAAGTCAAAGCACCAAAAAATATAAATTCGTGTCCCCTTCGTGGCCACTGCGCATCTCCTCCATCGCCCTCGCCTTCGAGTCATCTGACTAACTCATGTAAACCGTGGAGTCCGGCCCATGAATGATGAGCTTGTTGATGTCAGAATTAGATGGCGAGCCCAAATTTAAATTTCTATGGGAATTTTTTTTTTTCATGATGATTATGAAATCCAACATGAAATTTCATTGATTTAATTTTAGAATTAAACACTAATATTGTTTTAAGTGCATCGATATTCTTCAAATAATCTGAAAACCGTTACAATATATATATATATAAATATATATATATAATTAACCATCAAGGCATTATTTGTTCCTAAAAGTAACAAAACCATGAAGGGGAGTTCTTATATTTGGAGTTTTTAATTTTAATTTATCATCACCATTAGACCTAGCTTACCCTATGTTTATTAAATAATTACCTCTTTTTTGTATGTTTTATCCTAATTTAGAGGGCATATATAATTTTCAAAAATGTTTATATATTTTACCTAAACTCACTACAAGAAAAATGCTCCGTTGTTGTCAGTTTTTCCTACGAAAATGACTATTTTATGTCAAAATGAGTATGTTTTGATCGCAAATAATCATTCTCATAGTATATAATCCGTCACAAATGATCATTTTTCTTGTAGTGACTTCTAATTAACTACTGCACATGATCTTTTTTCTTTTCTTACTTTTACAAAGATAAAAATAAATAAATTTGATGGAATGCTTAATATTTTATAAATATTTTAGAGAATGGGTCAATTCTTTAAACCGAAATTGTAGTCATTACAAGCACAATTCACGGCCGGATCTAAAATGTAGGATAGACTAGCTAGTCGACGCGATCCTCCATTTTAGGAAATTAACCAGTACTGCATAAATATGACCATCAAAAGGCAACAACAATGATTATTTAGCTATAAAGCCATTAATATTTAAGCATTCTTTTCACATATCCTAGCCTTCACATGATATATATACATGATATATAGCCAATATTAATTAATTAAGAATGACTAATGATCACTGTGACTATGTGTTGCTTAAGGCAGAAAAAGCAAGCTTTCGTGATCTTGTTCGGTTTCTTCTTTTCCCTAGTAAATCAACAAAAGCAATTACATTTATAGAGTCTTCAAAGCCTGTTGAGCATTTAGATATTTGGCAACGATGGTACATATGCTTCTCCACTTTTCTGCAGAAACTCCTCATTATTTTCGGAACACCTATGGCTTTGTCAGGGGAACTGCTGGAGTGGTGGCTGAATCTTCTTTCCAGTAATGGGGGAGTTTTCAAGCTATGGTTAAAAATCATAACAGGTTTGGTCATTAATATGAAAATTAAATCTTTTTTCGTATAGTTTTGTCATACATGCATTGGATATCAAATGGATTAGAAGCATGCAGTGATTAAAATGACTCCTTCCTATATTCTCAATCTCAGAAGCATGCAGTGATTATATATAATGCTAAGATTTTCTACAGTCATGAAACTTCACAGCTAGAGTGGTTTAATTAATGCAGGTGATAAGGTGGCCGTGCCAAAGAAATCTTCGGCGACATTCGCATCTGTGGTTGGACATCTTGATCAAAGAGTGACATTAGACAAAAATATTAAACCTACGGACAAAAAATACAAGAAATCTCTCTCTATGATGGCTTGCAAATTGTCATACGAAAATGAAGCATTTGTTCAAACCATAGTAAAAAACCAATGGGAAGTAAGCAACTTAGCATCATTAGCAAGAGCATTTTAAATATGTTTTTTTTTTTTTTTTTCTGATCTCTGATCTTATGTCAATGATGGCTATGATGCTTAATGTCTCTGATTCATTTTTGCGCAGATGGAAAATTTGGGTTTCTACCAATTCCATAACGGTACGTATTAAGGAAGCTGCATCCTCGTACATGCTCATGAACTCAAAACTAAATTGGCTGAACACTACTGTTATGGAAATGAGTATAAATCCTCACTAATTGTCTAATCGAATTTGATTATTTAATTTTAGAGCATATTATAAAACACTACATGGATCTTATAACATTTCATGCTGGCCATATAGGATTCTCGGTTAGTATGGATCTCACATGATCATAAAGTATTTGTTGTGTCTATCTCTTTTTGTATTGGACCATCTGATAATTAAATCATATAATTTGAGATGATCTCATGAATATTGTCACTGATGATAATTGAATAACGACTCAAATTAGCGTACGTTTGTAACAAACTCACTACTTCAAATGAAATGATCAGTTTTTGATTTGCTTGGAATAGCACAATATATATTAGATCTCTTCTTTTTTGGCAAGATAGAGTAACATTGAAACAAACAGCCCTATTAATACAGTGCTAATAAATTTTTCACAGCTTATGTAGAAGGAGCATCAACTCAAGCCATCATGTTCAAAGACACAAGCTCTAACCCTAACCTAATCATGGTTGCATTTACGGGAACCAAACCATTCAATCCATTTGGATGGCAAACAGATTTGGATGTGTCCTTGTTAACGCTTGAGGGCGTGGGCAATATCCACAGTGGCTTCATGAAAGCTCTCGACCTACAGAAGGCCGATGAAGGCTGGCCAAAAGAAATAAAACAAGCAATAGGTGACCAAAGACAGTTTGCTTATTATGCAATAAGACAAAGGCTGAGAGAAATATTGAAGAAGAATGAGGAAGCTAAGTTTATATTAACAGGACACAGCTTGGGTGGGGCATTGGCCATTCTGTTTGTGACTGTGCTAGCAAAGCATGAGGAGGCATGGTTGTTGGAGAGGTTGGTGGGGGTTTACACATTTGGGCAGCCAAGGGTTGGGAACAAGCAACTTGGGGAATATATGAAGGAGAAGATGAAAAAGTATGATGTGAAGTATTTTAGGTATGTTTACAGCAATGATTTGGTGCCGAGGGTCCCTTATGACAATGGAGACTCTTTTCAACACTTTCAGACGTGCAGATACTACAGTAGCTGTTATCAAGAGGTCTCTCTCTCTCTCTCTCTCTCTCTAAGCAAGTATAAAAGTAAAACTTTAGATGGCAACATACTAAATATACTACAAATCTTAATACAAAAGTCTTGCGTTTTTATATATGATAGCTTCTTATTTGTAACACGTAATTTGTAAAGCTTCTGTTCTACAATTACTCTGTTTAATGCTATGATTCCCATTTGAGTCCAGCATTGGTTCGAGGAGGAGCCGAATGAAAACTACTTCTCATTGTTATGGGCCATACCCAAGTACCTAAAGGCATTTTGGGAGGTGATTCGAAGTTTCATAATCCCATGTATATGGGGTCCAGATTACAGTGAAACTCTGTTGATGAGAATGTTTAGGGTAATTGGATTAATAATCCCCGGAGTGCCAGCACATCTTACTCAAGATTATGTTAACGCCACTCGTTTGGGTCCTAAAATGTAGGCCTCCAGCATCCTTTTATTCATCATACATATGAGTTCTTCTAGAACAATAAGTTAATAGAGTTGAAGATCGATTCATGTTCAACTTCTAATTAGTTAATTTCATGTTAGGACTCTTAGAATATATTAAGTTATTTATTTATTTGTCTCATGAAATCAAATTTTGTTGTAATCAAGAAGTTAACTGTTGATATGTGGAGGGCTGATTTCCATCAAATAAAGTCCTTTGGAGGTTTGGTTTTCTTGAATAAAATCGATAATATTTTTCTTTTCATTAGGATTGCGTCATTTGGCATCAATGCCATATAGACAAAAAAAAAATTGATAAGGATATGTGGTATATGATCCCACATTACTTGAGAATGAAAAGTGAAGCCGGGACAGAATAAGAATTATTTTGATGTCTAGCTAAGTAGGGGAAACTAGAGATTGAGATTGAGAAGAAAACACAAACAGAGAGAAAACTCTTAAATTAGGCATCTTTTTATAAAAGTCGAATAATACCTCGAAGCCCACAAGTCTTGCTTAAATAGCTCAAGAAAAAGAAAAAAAATATAATTATTGCCTAAAATATAAGATGCGGAATAAAATAAGTATTTTGCCAAAATCCGGTCCAAATACAAAATAAAATCGTTCCTAAAAAATAAACATTAATAAAAACCAAATATAAGCCCCCATTTGGATGTTGAGCTAAGTTGAAATGAGTTGAGTTCTTTATTAATAGTAGTGAGTTAAGATGGTGGAGTGAGTTATGTGGGGCCTACCTAAGATGAATTTAGATGTTTTTAGATGTTAAGATGAGTTTAGATGTATTTATGAGAAGTTAGAAAAAGTTGTGAATCCCGCGTATAAAGAGGTTTGAGCTAAAAAAAGTTGTGGGTCCCACGTGTAAAGAGGCTTTGAGTTGAAATGAGTTTAGTGATATGAGAGTTGGGTGTTTTGATGTTAGACTCACCTTAAAATTAGATTGAACTAAGAGTCTAAGTTCGAAACGAGGCCTTAAAATGACGATTCAAAGAGGACCACCAAACAAAGCTTGGTGACCACAACATGAGCGCCCAAATACTATAAAGGTAATATCTTCTTTTCCAGTTTCATTTGAAACAAATGACTAAGTAAGGGTAATAGAACCAAATGCTCATGCCCCTTTTGAGGAATGAGAACACATAAAGCATGCTTCACAAGTTTGCTATAAAAAGCACATTACCACTACCACTTTTCCTTTGGCACATAAACCATATCAAGGATCATGGTGTAAAATAATTTTAGAAATATATACCTTTTTCATCTTTATTAAATCAGAAAGTATAAAGAAAAAAAACTACATCTATACTAGGGGTGAAAACCAAACCGGTCAATTCAGTTTGGGTCTGAAACTGAAACCAAACCTCACTACAAGAAATTGCTTATTTGTGATCAATTATTTCCAGTAAAAATGATTATTTACTGTCAAAATGAGTCTGTTTTTATTGCAATAGTCATTATCGTCTCAAATAATTCGTCACAAATACTTGTTTTTCTTATAGTGCCTATTGATTTTTTATTTGTATAAAGCCGGTCAAACCGACCAACTATGGGGGAGAAAACTAGCCAAACTGATTCTGGCTGATTTTTTATCAGTTCAAAGGTTTCCAGTTTGTTTTAGGTGGCGCAAAGAGAGAGTGAGAAAATCGAAGAGAATAGAGTGAGAGATGAGAGAAGAGAAAGATGGGTGCTACCCATTCATTGTGATAACTCCATAGCATTTGCTTGTTAAACGNATAGATACATCTTCTTCCAAGTAGCCAAATTCCGCTCCATTTTTTTAGTATATCATCCCAAATAGATTTCGATTTAAATGGGGCACCCAAAGGAAGACCCACATATTTCGTCGTTAACTAGGATATCTTGCATTCCAAAATGTTAGCCATGCTTTTTACATTTGGAACATTCCCCTCTAAGACTACTTCTAATTTGGCCAAACATAGTTATGGAAATGAAAACAATCCTCACTAATTGTCTAATCAAATTTGATTATTCAATTTTAGAGATATATAACATTACATTGATCCTTCAACATTTAATGATGCCCATATAGGATTCTCGACTAATATGCATCTCACATGATTAAGTATTGTTTGTGTCTATCTCTTTTTGTATTGGACCATCCTATTCAATCACAAAATTAGAGATGATCTCAATGTTTTCACTAACAACAATTGAATAACTCAAATTAGCATTTGTAAGAAACTGACACTGAAACAAAATAGAAGATTAATCTGATGGCTAGCTAAACAACGGAAGCTAGAGATTGAGATTGAGAAAACTCACAAGTAGAAAGAAACTCTGAGATTAAGGTTTTAAATAACATAAATCAATCATTCTTTCTGAAACCCACAAGTCGAGCTTAAATAGCTAACAAAAAATAGAAAAATTGTAATTAAGTCCAAATAATAAAATATGGAATAAGATAAATATGACTAAAACCTAGCCTAAGAATCTAAAATAAAATCGTCACTAAAGATAGATATTTCCATAAAAGAAAATTAACCAAAAATGAAAGAGTTGACTAAAATTAATGCTTCAGAGGTAAAAATGCCTGATTTTCAGATCGACAAGGGCCCATCAGGCAGAGCACAGTGACCACGACATGTGTACCAAAAAGAGCTTTCCGGATTGAGGTCATATGTGCGATTCTGAAACCTGTAGCCAAAGTTATAGTTAAATTACGGATGTAGATAAGTCTCCTCGCCCAATCGAGAGATAAGTCTGATCACCCAACCAAGAGATAAGTCTCCCTCCCCATCTAAGGGATAAGTCGTTCATTGCCCAAATTTGCCGCTTCTCACCCAAATCTACTACCTCTCGCCCAAATCTTAGGAATACTCATCATTGGACCTGGATCCTCCTGCATCAAAAACTCACTACTTCAAATGAAAATATCAATATCTGATTTGCTAGAAGTATTAACATAATATAGATCTCTCTTTTTGGCAAGCCAGAATAACATTGAAATAAACAACTCTATTAACATAGTACTAAATTATCACAGCTTATGTAGAAGAAGCATCAACTCAAGTCATAATGTTCAAAGACACAAGCTCTAATCCTAACTTGATCGTGATTGAATTTACTGGAACCAAGTCATTCGATCCATTTGGATGGACAACAAATTTGTATCTATCGTGGTTTCAGCTTGGGGGCGTGGGCAAGGTCCATATGGGGTTTATGAGAACTCTCGGCCTATAGATGGCCAAAGAAGTCTAGCAAAAAGAAATAAAACAAGAAAGTGACCAAAGAAAAGTTTCTTATTATGCAATAAAACAAAGGCTGAGAGAAATATTGATGAAGAATGAGGGAGCTAAGTTTATATTAAGAGGACACAGCTTGGGTGGGGCATTGGCCATTTTGTTTGTGAGTGTGATAGTAATGCATAAGGAGGCATGGCTATTGGAGAAGTTGGAGGGGGTTTACACATTTGGGCAGCCAACAGTTAGGAACAAACAGTTTGTGGAATATATGGATAAGGAACTTAGAAAGTGTGATTTGTCAAGCTTTGGTTTAAAATCTTATCAATTTTGACTAATATGAAAATTAAGATTCTTTTTATATAGGTTTTTCATACATGCTAGATATCAAATGGATTAGGTCCATATGAAAATCTCAATTTGGAAACCAATGTGGAGTGTGACTTGCAAGTAAAATGACCCATGCAGTTCCTTCCTTTATTCTCAATCTCATATATATGCATGTAGTAATTATAATGCGGTATTTTCTACATTCTCGAGACTTGAATGGAGGAGGTTAATTTATGCAAGATGTAAGGTGGCGGTACTAAAGAAGTCATTGGCGACATTCGCATCTGTGGTGGGACATCTTGATCAAAGAGTGAAATTAAACAAAAATATTAAATTTGCTAACAAAACATACAAGAAATCGCTCTCAATGATGGCTTGCAAATTGTCATAAGAAAATGAAGCATTTGTTCAAACCATAATGAAAGGTTACTGAAAAGTAAGCAACCCATAATCATTAGCAAGAAAATTTTGCATCTGTTTTGTTTCTAATCCTTGATCTTAAGTAAATTATGGCTATCATGATGCTTAATGTTTCTGATTCATTTTTGTGTAGATGGAAAATTTGGGGTTCTACCATTTCCAAAATGGTACGTATGTAGGAAGCACCCTCGTATATACATACATTCCTTAAGATATTATATATAGCTCATGAATTCACAACTAAAGTGGCTAAACACTGTTATGGAAATGAATATAATTCCTCACTAATTGTCTAATTGAATTTGATTTCTCAATTTTAGAAATATATAACATTACGTGGATCCTACAACATTTTAGGCCTCGTTTGGTTACACATATGAGATGAGATGAAAATTAACAATTGAATAAAATATTGTTAGAATATAATTTTTTTATTATTATTTTTGTTTTGAAATTTGAAAAAGTTGAATTGTTTATTGTATTTTGTGTGGGAGTTTGAAAATGTTGTAATAATTAGATGAGATCAGATGGTTTGTGTAACCAAACGAGGCCTTAATGTTGCCCATACATGATGAATCTATCTTTTTTTGTATTAGGCCATCCAATCCAACCATATAATTAGAGATGATCTCAGTATTTTTACTGATGATAATTGAATAACTCAAATTAGCATTTATAACAAACTCACTACTTCAAATGAAATGATCAGTTTCTTATATGCTTAGAATAACACAATATATATTACAACTCATTTTTTTTGGTAAGCTAAAGTAATATTCAAACAAAAAGCTCTATTAATACAGTGCCAAATTGTCACAACTTATGTAGAAGAAGCATTAACTCAAGCCATTATGTTCAAAGACACAAGCTCTAACCCTAACCTGATCATGGTTGCATTTACTAGAACCAAACCATTCGATCTATTTGGATGGTAGACATATTTGGATCTGTCCTAATTAAGTCTTGAGCGTGTGGGCAAGGTCCATATTGGCTTCATGAAAGCTCTCAGCCTACAGAAGGCTGAAAAAGTCTGGTCAAAAGAAATATTACAAGTGACCAAAGACAATTGGCTTATTATGCAATAAGACAAAGGCTAAGAGAAATATTAAAGAAGAATGAGGGAGCTAAGTTTATATTAACAGGACACAACTTAAGTTAATAAAAGAAACTTGAGAACAAAGAAGGAAATGAAATTTGTACTGAAATTGTAATGAATGAAATTGATCACAATACGAGCAGCTTTACATTATATTTATACTGAAGTAATAAAAGTAATAGAAATAACAGAAAAATGACTAATGCTAATTCTCTAGTTTGACATTTTCCTCTTTGAACTTTAATTCCATATTTTCAATATGTGATGCTCCAACACCCCCCTTCCCCTCAAGATGAACATGAATGTTAAGAATGTTCAACTTGCGAAAAGTGTAATGAAAAGATAAAGAACCAAGTGGCTTGGTAAGTATATCTGCCAACTGTAATCGAGGAGGGATGTAAAACAATTTGATAAGATTCTGCTGCAGCTTCTCTCAAACAAGATGGCAATCAATATAGATATGTTTGGTGCTTTCATGTTGGACTGGATTTGTAGCAATGGACACGGCAGATTTGCTGTCAGTGTATAATAGTGTTGACTGAGAATGATTAATCTGTAAATCATGTAAGGAATAAACTAGCCATTGAACTTCACAAGTTGTTGCTGCAAGAACTCTATATTCTTACTTTAGCAGAAAATCTACTGATGGTTGCTTGCTTTTTGAATTTCCTACTGTTGGGCAATTCTTTGGCAAAGAAAAATGTCTGTTTTGGATCTTGCTACTTCCAAACCATGAAAGTATTTTAGTGGCCCCAAATCTTTTATGGTAAACTAGTCATGTAAAAAATCTTTTAAGAGCTGAATTTCTTGCAAATTATCACTAGCTAGTAATACATCATCTACATATACTAGAAGTGCCATGAAAGAAGTTGCAAATTTCTTGGTGAATAAGGAACAATCAGAACTACCTTGAGTAAAACCATAGTTGAGAAGGACAATAAACAGTTTTTCAAACCATTGTCTAGAAGCCTGCTTGAGACCATAAAGGCTTTTTAAAAGTCTGCAAACTTTATTATCTGGATTAGTTAGGCCAAGGGCAACTCCATATAGACCTCCTCATACAATTCACCATATAAAAATGCATTATTTACATCAAATTGGTGAATTTGCTAGTTTTTAATTTCAGCAACAACAAGCAATAGTCGAATAGAAGTTATCTTGGCTACAAGAGAGAATGTATCAAAAAAATATAATCCTTCTTGCTGAGTATAGCCTTTTACTATTAATCTGGCTTTGTATCTTTCTATGATTTTATCAGCTTTATATTTAACTTAAAACACCCATTTACAACCAATGGTTTGTTTATTTTTAGGAAGAGTAACAAGCTCCTAGTTTTTATTCAACTCTAAAGCATTAAATTCATTTTTCATAGCTTTTTGCCATTCTAAAAATTTAGCAGCCTGTTTATAAGTTTTGGGTTCTGGAAAATTTGAGATAGAGGCAAGAAAAGCTTTATGTGATGCTAATAACCTATTACTAGATAGGAAATTAGAAATAGGATAGAAATTATTTTTTGTAGAATAATCAGTAGAAGAAATGGAGGAAGCTGCATTTGAAGAAACATTGCTATAATAGTAATCCTGCATAAAAGTAGGTGTTTGTCTAACTCGAGAAGATTTTCTAATATATGGACTATTGATAGGATTAATTTGAGACAGAGGTATGTCTTGATCAATGTTTGGAACATGTTCATCAACAGGCAAAGTTGATGATGTACTTTGGTTGAGAATAGCAGTTGAATTAATAGGAGTAGAAAAACTACTATATGAAGTTTCCGATGGAGGAAATAGAAAAGGATGTGCTATAGTTAGTACACAGTCACTCCAAAAAGACAAAGGAATATTAGTTTGAAACATTAAGGCTCTAACTGTACTTGATAAATGTTGATGCTTCCTTTCAACTACTTCATTTTACTATGGAGTTTCTACACAACTCTTTCGATGTAAAATTCCATTTTCATGATAGAAATCAGTATGAAAAAATTTTCGTCTGTTGTTTGATCTTACAGTTTTTATAGAAGTATTAAATTGTGTATTTATCATTTTGCAAAAAAATTTTAGTACAGGGGATACTTCAGATTTGACTTTAAGCATATAAACACGAGTACAACGTGTAAAGTCATCAACAATTGTTAAGAAAAATTTATAACCCGAATAAGAAACAATTGCAAATGGAACTTATATGTCGCAATAAATCAAATCAAAAATTTTATTAGAGTTGCTATGAGATATAGAAAAATGTAACTTTCTTTGCTTTGCCAAAGGACATATATCACAGGCTTTTTGACAATCAATAGAAATAGAAATAGAAGGATCTAACTATTTAAGAGAAAATGGTCTAGAAGAAGGCCTAATCTGCAATGCCAAATATCTAGTGGTTTTTGTGAAACAGCTGAAACAAAAGGGACTGAGTTAGACTTAAAAAAAGTGCAGGAAAAAGCTTGTGACAAGTGATGGAGCCCTTGTTTATCAAATGCAATCTCAATCATCTTTTTCAATGATTGGTCCTGTAAAAGGCAATAAAAACCAAAGAAAGATAAGCAAAGGTTTGAATCGTGGGTTAGCTTAGAAACAGATATAAGATTAAAAGAGAATGAAGGTATACATAAGACATTTGATTAGAAAATTTGGTTACAAAGACAAATGGTGCCAATGTGTGTAGCTGGTACAATGTGACCATTAGGTAGATTTATAGAAGCATTGATTTGTTTGGGAGGAGAACAATACAAAAGTGGTGAACAAATCATATGATCTATTACACCAGTGTTGAGAATCTCAGAATAATTGGATTTTGGAATAAATGAGGCAGAATTGCAAGAGACTTTACCAGAAAACTGAGAAGAAGTAACAAGATTACAGGCTGGTGGAACACTCTGAGTATTTGAAGAAGGTAGATTTGAAGAAGAATTGGCAAGTGCTAAGAGTTTGTTAATTTCTTTAGCAGTTAAAGAAAATATTTGTTGCTCATTACTATTTTGATTGTAGACCTTTTTAGTTGAAATGGCAGCTTGTGCAGCAGAGTAATTCTGACTCGGTCTCAAATGTGCTTCCAAGTGTAGAAGTGTCAAGTTGTATCAAGGATAAGTCCAGGATCGTATTCCACAGGGACAAAGGGCTATCAAAGCATTTGTGAGGTTTTAGTGTAAAAATTATCTTGATTAAAAGAGATGAAAAGTAAAAAAATGCAATGTGCAAAAGTTGAATTAAACTTGAAAGAAACAATAAAACAAACACTTGAGATGCAATTTTCGCTCATTTCTGACTTGAAGTTGGATTTACCTCTAGTTTCATCTTCTCTCAACCATTTTCTCATTCCAAGAGATTATGATCGGTTAATTAAACAATAAGCACACTTTTTAGCATAATCAAAGGTACTTGACAGATTGTATAACAAATGTAAAGTGAAAGAAAGCCATCAAAATCTAGTTACGAGTTCAAGCATCAATCGTGCCTTTACGTCTACGACTGATCAAGTTCAAGTACATAGAATTTTAATCATTTCTATAGGTAAAATGAAATACAATCTATCAAGTTAATCATTCAAAATTCTATAACCTTGAGGACAATCCAACCCCTAACAGTCATGAGTTACTCATTGAATCTCAAGTTAAAAATCTAGCCTATCATTTCTAAATTAGTAAAATACTCAAAAATAATGAACCCTAACATTTAGAATTACTATATAAATAAAATTGCAGATGGGAATGATAATGTTCTACGATAACAAATACCGAAAAGAAAACTAAAATAATGAAATTGCAATGTGAATAAAATGGCAGGCGTAATGATAAACTAAAGGTAAATACAATAGAATGAAGCTGCCGAGTAATAGTCTGAAACGTAAGAATAAAAACAAAAGCAGAAAAATAAACTGTTACCGAATGGAAATCGAGAGAGATCCAAATGTCTACTACGAAAACAATAAAAAAATGCAGAGAGCAATTAACTACTGAAAGAGAGAGAGTATCTAAGCGAAAACAATAATCCAATGGTATATGCAAACTGTCGGCTGAAGCAAAACAAAAAGCAATGAAACGAAAAAGAAAAAGTAAAATGAAAAAAAGTAAAACCAATGAGAATAGGAAGTAAACTGCCGACTCAAAAAGTACATAAAACCAAAAAGAATTCAATCCAATCCCTACATTAATGTCGGCTCTCCCTCCTCCTTTTCTTTTTCTTTTTTTTTTTCCGCCACCTTTCTCCACGTGAACTGCTCTTCCTTCTTCGTGCGTGAGTTCGTGCGTGAGTGCTGAGGCCGAACGTGAATCCGGCTGTGCGTTAGTCTGTTGACTGTCGAGCTCCTTTCCATCTCATTTCAAAAATACCCTACATCAATTCATTTTCAAAGATACCCCTACAGAAATTAAGATTAAGTATTCACAATTAGGGATAAAATTGAGACATTAATTTTGATGTGATTTTACAAGCTCCATTATAAATCATTTTAAGTGCAAAATCTTATAATTTTATCAATGAGTCAAGTATTAAAAATTACTACATAATTAAGTGCTTAATTCAGTTTTTAGTGAAACAATTTATTCAATTTAGCAACCTAATCATGTAGTTTTTGACACTTAATCAAATTCCTTTTTCCTTTTGGTCCAGTCCACCTAGTAGGATACCCATGAAGCTGAAAACACTAGTCAATAGTGTATCCATTGTATCCACAATGTGTACAATGAAAAGAAGGCTTTTTAGATTTTTCTTTTAAAAATCTATACTAATTAGCTGTAGGATTCAACTATTTGACCATTAAAGCATTAGTTTCATGAGGAACTGAGTTAGTGAGTTGCCTTTGACTCTATTCTTGAAGCAACAAAGAAAATACTTTGGGCATATTGGGTAATGAAACAGCAAGAAGCAACTAACTCCTAACATATGCGAATGAGTTCCTTCAAGCCAACAAGAAATTTCATAACATAATCAGATTGTTGTCTTTGTAGCAAGAAAGTGAAAAGCTCACAAGTGCAACTAGAAATTTTTCCACAAGTACAAGTTGGAAATGGACGATAGCTAACATATTCATCCCAGAGTGTTTTGAAGGCACTGAAATATTCAATGACAGAAGACGAACCTTGATTTATGCAGCTTAAAGATTTCTCAAGATGAAAGACCCTTGGTCCATCACTTCTCACGTATCGAGTATTCAACTCATTCTAAAGATCAAGAGCTAAGGCAACATACAACAAACTATTTCTGATTTCTTTAGAAATAGAATTTCCAAATTGTTTGCACGCAGCCAAGCTATGAGAGCAACAGCAGGAGGGTTGATTGAGCCATCAACAAACGCCACTTTATTCTTGACAGTCAAAGCTATGATGATCGATCTGCTCCAAGCTACTTAATTGTCTCCATTAAAAATCTCAGAGACAAGAAGAGCACCAGGGTTATCACTCGAATGAAGGTATTAGGGACTGGAAGAATCATCTGATGGGTTTGTAATGGCAGAATTGATAGAAGTCATTTCAAGAATGAAGCAAGGAAAAAAAAAACGATATTTTGTAGAATTGTGGAAGGAATCACTACAAGATGTTGAGAAAGATATTGTAATGCAGAAAGAAAGCATCGAAAAGAGATAAAGCAAGTTCCAGAAAAGAAAAAATTTGCGGAAATATTTTCTAATCTGATACCATGTTGAGAACTTGATAAAAGCATGAAAGAAACTTGAGAACAGAGAAGGAAATGAAATTTGTACTAAAATTGTATTGAATGAAATTGATCACGATACAAGCAACTTTACATTGTATTTATACTGAAGTAATAAAGGTAACAGAAATAATAGAAAATTACTAATGCTAATTCTCTAGTTTGAGCTTTTCCTCTTTGGACTTTAATTTCATATTTTCAATCTGTGATGCTATACTCCAACAACTAGCAAAGCATGAGGAGGAATGGTTGTTGGAGAAGTTGGAGGGGGCTTTTACACATTTGGGCAACCAAGGGTTGGGAACAAGCAGCTTGGGGAAATTATAGAGGAGGATCTGAAAAAGTTTGATGTTTATAGGTATGTCTACTGCAATGACTTTAGTGCCTAGTCCCTTGTGACAATGGAGCATTTTTTCAACACTTCCATAACTGCAGCTACTACGGTAGCTACTATCAAGAGGTCTCTCTCTCTCTCTCTCTCTCTCTCTCTCTCTCTCTCTCTCTCTAAGCAAGTATACAAGTACAAATCTAGATGGAAGATGTGAACATATTAAATATACCACAAATATGAATACAAAAGTCTTGCAATTTTATATTAACTTATTATTTGTAACACAGTTTGTAAAGTTTATGTTCTGCAATTACTCTTTTTAATGCTATGAATCCCACTTGAGTCCAGCTTTTGTTGAAGGAGGATAGCTGAATGAGAACTACTTCTCATTGTTATGGGCCATACCCAAGTACCTAAAGGCATTTGGGGAGGTGATCCGAAGTTTCATAATCCCATGTATATGGGGTTCAGACTACACTGAAACTTGCTTGATGAGAATGTTTAGGGTGATTCGATTAATAATACCCGGAGTACCAACACCTCTTACTCAAGATTATGTTAACGCCACTCGTTTGGGTTCTGAACTGTAGGCCTCCAACATCCTTTTATTCATCGTATAGATGAGTTCTTCCAGAAGAATAAATTAAAAGAGTTGAAGACTCATTCATGTTCAACTTCTAATTAGTTCATGGTAGCACTCTTAGAATGTGTTTAAGTTATTTATATATGTCTCCAATAATCGAAGTAGCATTGTTAAGGCCTTTAATGCAGATTAATTAAGAGTATTTACCATCTGATAATAAAGTAAATTTCATTGTAATCAAGAAGTTAAATTATTGATATATGGAGGCCTGATTTCCTTTGAATTAAGTCATTTCGATGTTTGGTTTCCTCGAATAAAATCAACAATAATTTTGTTTTCATTAGACTAGGTTGCGTTTAAATAGGGAGGTAATTTTAAATATTTTGTGAATAGTAATGAAATAATAATAATAAAATATTAAATAGTAGTGAAAAGTAAGTAAAAAATAATAATAAAATAATAAATAATAATTGAGCGAATACTCCACTACCCAAACTAGCCTTTAATGGAGGAAATACAAGAGATGTTTCCTACTTTTGAACTTTCAGCCAGATGTTGATAAGAATGTATTTGGAAGCTAAGATTTGAAGCCATAAGTTTCAGGTTTGAAAATTGGTTACAGAGATGATTCCTCTTCAGAAGGGTTTTACTATTCAACCATCTAGCTTTCTTCTAAATGATATTCTATCCTCCAGTATTTGGGTTTCTTTACAAAATCTGCTTGGGAGGATTTGAGAAATTATTCTGAAAATTTTCCTTGCTATAAAGCTATATATACGGAATCCTACTCTCTCTAAAACTTCTTGTATTCGTTCTGAAGTTATGGTTTAAGAGTAGTAATGCTAGATACAATTTTAGGGTGTATAAATTTGCCGCACTCTAGTCTTTGAAAAATAGTAGAGACTATCATTAAAAAATTAATTTTTTTATATGAATCATGTATTTATCTACTTTTTTTCACAAATAGTATGTAGAATTTGCACATCCTAATATGCAAATATCATTTCTCATGGTTTAAAGGTTTACCACTCAATGAAGCCATAATTAAGAGTGACATTCCTTTAATTTCAAGATGTAGCTGCTGCATTACTGCCATTAAGGCTTTTTTGGGAAGTGAGATGATCTCATCTCATCTCAAAACTTCTCAAAATTTTCTTTCCAAATATCACTCAAATACAAACACTTTTTAATTTCAAATCTATAACTTTTTTCATCTAATCATTACAATTTTTCCAAACTTTCAAACAGAACACAAAAAACAATACAAGTTTTTTATATTTCAAAACAAAAATTATATTAAAAAATTATATTTTAACAATATTTAACTATATAATAATTTTTTTATTCAAGTTTTTCTCTCTCATTTTTCAAAACCTAATAAAACATGTTAACTCAAATCATTTCACTATTACTCACATAATTCTCATCTCATCTCATCTCATTACCCAAACAGGCCAAATCTAAATTGGCAGCTCTTGTTTCTTCTCTCATATATATTGGAGGAATAAGGCTAGCAAGAAATAAAGCTACATTTGATGAAGTTCCTGTGAAATGATCTGAAATTATAATTCTTTTCTAGGTGGTTGTTGCAATTAAATTCTATGATTAAGCCCAAAGCAACCCTTACTTTTAAAATCAGAAAGACTCTTGAATTACCCATATCAAAACTACAAAGAATAAAGGTTGGGAAACCTCCCCTTATTAAATGGCAGCATCCTAGCAAATTGGTGAAAAAAAAAAAAGATGAAGTCTTTGGTGTAGAATTTATCAACTAGAAAAGTAGGCTAATGATTGTAGGACTGGTACGAAAGATCACATGTCACTAATTCTGGAACTCAAGAAAATAACTACTGAATGGGTCATGAAATTGAAGCAACTTCTTCCCCTATCAGACTACACTAACTCCAGAAAATAGGCACGTCTCATGTATGCTGTTTTGCAGATGCTGGAAAACCTAGAATACAACAAGAAGCAAGTTTGGAACCAAACTCCATAGAATCAAGACCTCATACTGAATCTTACATCGAAGACAAAGCGGTAAGGAAGCACATTATATTATGTCAGAATTAAATAAATTACTATATATAAATCATATATATATATATCAATAATATAATGAGTGAACATATTCAGTTCCAAGTTTTGATGAAAATTATAGATCAACCAGATGAACTGTATCTCTATTTATCAAACAAGCTCTCAATGTGAAAAGGAAACTCCCAAAAGAAAAACTCTAGGTTGATTTACATACATACATGTCTTACTATCCATTAAATCCCCAACGAATGTTGTGATTCGAATCTCGCATCTTATCAGGAACTTGATGGAGGTATTGGTGCTTTAGTCCACCACAAACACAAGTTGACACCAAATTAGTGTCATAATAATATTTGTCCCCTGCTGTACTTCAATTATGTTCTTGCACTCCATTTTCCACAAGACTTTAACCTGGTCAGAAACAGCATACCATGAGTAATCTTGGGAGCACAGGACAATGTACAGAGAGACAGTTTTACCTTCATATGTAATAGTGTTAACATATACAGCAGTCTTTTCAGAAAGATCATTCCAAGAAATTATGAAACAATGCCCATGGGCCATTGCTTGATGTTAAAACATTTCGGGCTATTTCGTAGGATGGGATTGTGTCTTCAAATACTCCTATCTTCAATGGCAATGTTCAGATGCCTTTCAACTATCAAGACTAAAAGAAGTGATATGGGGTGTGTGTAACAAGAACTCGCCGGTAACTAGTAAATCTGTGGTCATTGGTTGTACACTCATGAATAGAAATAATCGTCTAGCTCAAATTTCAGCTTTCGATGGTACTGCAATAAATGTCTAAAAATTATTCAGTGGAAGAAACTCAATAGGAAAGGACATGCATGTAATATGAGAAATGTTTACACGGATCAAATTTTGAACAAGAGATTCTACAGAGAAGGTACCCACAATTATTGGTCAAACAGAGTAACAGATGGCTGGATGCGGCATTAGAAAGCATGGCAGGTAAAACAACCACTCAAGGTGCCCATCTGGCGGGTTCGGCGGAATGGTAGAGCCTTATGGGAAGTACTGGTAACTTGATGGGCCTGATTGGACAAAACCGAGCTCCTCATGTCTTGGGCTCTCTTTTGAGCCGATCTTAGCTTGTTCATTATCTTATCCATGGATGATGATCTCTTCTTTTCCAGCTTCATCTGAAAAATAAAAAAATGTTTAAAGGGTAGTAGAACCAAATGCTCATGCCCCCTTTTGCGGAATGAGAACACATATAGCATGCTTGACAAGATTTCTTAAAAACACATTACCACCACCACGTTTCCTCTGGCACATATACCCCAACAAGGATCATGGTCTAAAATAATCTCATGAATAGATACCTTTTTCATCTTTACTAAAACACAAAGAAAAAAGACAAAAAAAAAATTGTGCCTATACGCTATAAACCTATTTCCTTCAATTTTCAGTCCAAAGGCACAGCTGATACTTCCTGCAATCACCCAACTCTTGATACTCACTTGAAGGAAAGTCACTAGCAACAATTTCACAATTCAAAAAATTTATTCAAAAAAAAAAAAAAGTAGGTTCAGCATGTTTAGGTGTGAGACGTGCTATTCCCCGTCAAAAGGAAAGACAATTTGGCTAACCTAAAGTTCAAACTTTCCTATATATTGAAACACACTCTAAAATTTTGATAATTTACACTGACACTAAAATAATGCTAGAGTAGACGAAAGTAACAAATATATGGAATTCAAATCACATAGGGAGAAAATAAAAAAGCAAACATCTCTCACAACCAAGGGTTGATTATTGGGTAAATGTTTTCATATTTTCAAGTTTATTTGGGTAACTGGAAGGCCACACAAGCGAGTTCTGCAAAGCAAGCGTCGTCAATGCTGACCAGCCTATTACCCCTCCAGAAATAATTGCCACATTATAGTGTCAGCATAGCAAGCAGCTCCCACTGCTCACTTTGTTTTCATAGAATGACATAATAAGAAACATATCATTAGGAAATAACCTCCAGTTTTCGGATTGCTGCCTCAGCTTTTGCCTTCTGCAGGTTCTCCCAGGCAGTGATTTTGGCTTCCTCTCTTTTCAACCTGGAAAAATTTACGGGCATTGACACGTTAATATAGAGTAGATAAGTATCTGCATACATTTCATGGCTGGCATTTGGCAATATTTATCTTCTGGTATGAAACCGTGGTCAAACACTAATGATTAACACTTATAAATGATGGAATCCGTGGACTAAATATCTCAGGACAGGAAATTGCATGCTCTTAACCACACAATTTGGACACTTAACCAGCTGAAGCTCGGGATGTCAAACAACCATTGTCTTCAACTGTTTCATAGTAAGATATATCCAAAACTTCACAGTACAACAGGGTTGCAAAATTAAAAACACACCTTTTTATTTCACTGCACATGGATAAACTATTTACAACGGGGCAACATTAGCAAGAAGGGCAACTTAAGGATTTCTTGCTGGAGGATCTCGCAATGTATGAGAAAGATAGCCTTGCACCATTTGATATCTCCAGGAAATTTTTTTCTTAACAAAATTTCCAATTCATATTATCATTAAATGTCCTGGCAGAATGAGGGAAATACAAGTAATAAAGTGTTCAAAGATCCATACTTGGAAATACTCCTTATATCCAAATCTGAAGATTGAGCATCCACGCCTTTCTTTTTCCAGTCATCAACTTTCTCTGAGCTCTTCCCAGGCAATCGAGCTCTATGTTTCTTGGACCACCTAGTCACGGTAACATGTTCATCTACCTGGACGTCTCTAACTTCCATTTTAGAGGATGGGACACTCTGCAACTCCACAACAGGAAGGGCAGATGGAGTAGAGGCAGAGAAAGAAATCCTTCTTTGAGGAGATGAGTGACTGCTACCCTCTGGGCTCATTTGGGTCGCCATGTCCCTTCTTGAAACAGCACGAGATATATCAGTGCCTGCATCCTTGAGCCCATCAAGCTTTTCATCTGTGTTTGAACCAAGGGAATTAGTTCAAGATCAGAAAGATGGATCTTACGAGATAAGGATAGAATTAGGCTTAACATATTTAAAGCAAGTATTATTACCCAAAATTGAGATTCTTCTACTCTTCAGATGTCATGAGAATTCTAATTAACTTTCTACGACCAGCATCAAGTACAAAGCCAAAGAACGAATAAGGAAATTGTGCAGATTGCAAAAAGCCTAACTAAAAGGAATTGACATCCTTCACGCTGACAGTGACATCCATGAACGATATTTAACTAAGTCTGAATATAGATGCAAAATCTATTTCTAATACATACTAATTAAAGGAAGTGAGGCTTAAAGGAGCTAATTTAGAAGTACCTTGTAATCCAGGCAACGATAATTGACTCAGCATCTCAGAGTACCCATGCACACTAACTGAACGGGCCATGCAGGGCTCTGCCCGCACAGGAAAGACCCCAACATTGCTGCTAGAATGCATGACCAATCCGTCTGCTGCTATCACACCAGCCGAAAACGGAGAAGCCGCAACATTATCCCCATCAAACATCGGCATAGCCGGCGAATACATAGAGTAATATGCAATCCCAGGAGGACCGAGAGGACCACTCTTAGACTTTGGCCGCTTCTGCTGTGGCTGGATAGAAGGCCTCTCAACACCATCTACGGAAACCGGACTGAAAATCCACCTCTCTGCATCTTCCCATTTCGATGGCAACGTCGACCTTCCGTTATTGAAAGGTAGCAACGCGGTGTTCGCTGGCTGCCTCCGATTAGTACTGGTTTGCATCGGTACACGCTCCGAGCTCCAACCCTTTTGCATTCCGATGCCCGCCTGACGATAATTCGGTGTCCCAGGACTCGGTAACGAACCGGACTGGCGAGACGACACAGCCGAGCTTTTCTTCATGGTTGCCAGCCGCGGCGAAGAGGAGGCGACGGTAACATTGTTGAGATCCAATGAAGCGGGTCTTCGTCTATCTGGCTTCTTGGATATAGCTTCAGATCTGGATCTCCGATCCTGACATTCTGCGTAGAGAAAGGGAAAAAGTTGTACAAATCAAATGCTTAACATAAACAAAGCAAAAGCAAAAGCTTTCAGTTTGTCTTGTGAAGGAAGCGTGCCTTTGAGAGCTAGAGAGAAGGAGCTCCTTGCAGAATCTAGAGGCTGATTTTTGTCTTCAAAATCTGCGTCGATGTCTTCCTTTAGAACTGCGTATGATACAAGGAAACAGTGCAGAGTGCGTGTCTACTGAAATTTTGAAACTTTCCTGTGCTTTTATGGCGGCGTAAAAAAAATAGACTTTTTTTTCTCTCTTTTTAAAGGGCAAAAATATGTAGTACTTGAACACTACCTTTGGCATTTTCTCCTTTACTGAAGAAACGACTGTGCTTGTTGTAGTTGTTGTATCCTGTGCGTTTGTTCGGACCCGGATCTAGATCTGGGCCACTCGAGCTCTCGTGGTGATCACTATGGTCAGTTCCTGTCAAATGCTGCATCAATAAAATCACAGAATTTTAAACTCTACGAAACAGAGTTTGTCAACTTGGAATCTGGGAGTTCATGCAAAGGAGAAGCGGAAAAGGAGAGCCTGGGCTCAAATGCGCAATGCAATCAGCAAAGCAAGCATGCAAGTTGATCGAATGAATCCCAGAATTATGAAGCTCAAACACATATAGCTGGGCTGGGGGATTGGAATTACGAGGGAGATTTCAGAAGCGAGGGAATCGCGGTCGTGGGCATCTGAAGCAAAAGAACAGCGCTCGACGCTGGCGGAAGCAGAGGAGAAGAGGCTGCAGAAGTTGGATTCGAGAGTGAGGATGACGGAGTCAGGGCTGCTAGCATTGCGAGCTCTCGAGCCGGCACCTGTCGAGAAAGTCTGCCCCTGAAATCCCATTCCTGGCATCGTGATCAATTTGTTCTTCGCATCACGTTCATACTGATCACTGATATACGACTGAGAGAGAGAGTGATGAGATTCGCTTTTCAGCTTAGAATCTGTATAAGGATAGAATTTAACAGAATGTCGCGTGTCATAGTCCATTAAGGATTTCCTTTTATTCATTAAGGATTCTTCTTTTAGGAAAATGATAGACTCACGAAGATATTCTACCGATTTTTCTTAATAAATGTTTTTTTTTATATAGAAAAATTATTCTCATCGTTTTCATACATTACAGTTTTTTTATTTTTTTTATTTTTATCTTATAAAATATGAGTTATAAAGATGGTAAGTAAAAAGAATTTAATTAATTTTTAAAAAATAAAAATAAAAATAAGTATGATATATAATGTGTAAGAATGATGACTAGTAAAATTCTTTTTTATAATATTGATATTTATTTATTAATATTATATTTTTTATTTTTTATTTAAGAAAAAAAAATACAAAAAATATTGTCCGTACAAAAACTCGATAACTTTTGTAAGTGATGTAGAGAGTCCTTTTAGAAAAGGAAAATGCTTTTCTCAAAAGGTCGCCACCGATTAAATTTTTTTATTTTTTATTTTATATATTTTTATTTAATTGTTAAGTAAATATTTAAAAATGAATTTTTGATTTTTACTTTTTTTTAAATATTTAATTAATTTAAAAAAATGTTTGTAAAAAAGCAAAGATATAGACAAAATTATTTTTGCATATTTGGTGGCTGCTTCGATAGCCTCCTTCCGTGGGAGTAACACCATCCTTCTAGCAAATAAATATATGATTACACATAGTAAAGAAAAATGTGTTTATTATTTTTTAAAATTGTCTTTTCAAAATCATAAAAATAATTTTTTAATTATTTGAAGTCATATTAAAAAATAAAAAACATTATTAAAAAATCATAAACATTAGTAAATATGAGAAAAATAAAACTTTTTTTCAAGGTAATAAAAAGGAGGGGACCAAACTCTATTTAAGCCATGAGGGTATAGGATAAATAAATCTTGCAGAGAGGTTATGTATTTTGTATTATAGTTGTTATAAAGAATATCATATTAAAGTCTTAAGTTATTAAAAAACTAAAGATTTACAACTTTTATCAAGATTTGATCATTCGGGTCATATCGTGTTAATTGTCTTTTTCTTCTTTTTTTTATCAGTTTTAATGATCAAAATTAAATTAAATTGTAAAGTGTACAATTGAATATTACCGTTTAAATAATGTGAATGATATATTCTATCTACCGACTTACGAATAGAATAATTTTAACTAAAATAAAATTTGAAAAACAATTGTAAGCGATCACTAAGGGCTTATTTGGAAAAATCTTTCATTCAAAAATTCTTATATCATCTCATTCCATCTCCTTCTCAAATATCACTCAAACACAAATATTTTCAAACTAATCATTACAATTTTTTCAAACTTTCAAATAAAAAATAACTCAACTTTTTCAAATATCTAAACAAAAGTAATATTAAAAAGTTATATTCTAACAATATTTTAATTTTATAATATTTTTATTCAATATTTTCTCTCTCCTTTCTTAAAATCCCATAAAATATTATTTTGAGATGAAAGTGAGTTAAGAAGGAAGTTAAAAGTTGAATAAAATATTGTTAAAATATTTTTATTTTAATATTATTATTATTTTAAAATCTGAAAAAAAAATTAAATTATTTATTATATTTTATGTAAAAATTTATAAAAATTATAATGATGAGATGAGATAAGTTGAGAGTGTTTCTCAATCCAAACCTAATTAACTCAAATTATGTTATTATTATTTACAAACTATTTTTTTACTATTAATAAATTCTCGTCTCATCCCAGTGCATAACAGAAAAGACAACATTTTTTGCTCTTTTAATAAAGTTTTGCTTTGTTAATGATCAAGTGTAGGCTTGGTGCGGAGTGGGGGATTTTTGCTTCTTTTAATGTATAGTCTTCGTTACCTTGACTGTAAATTTGACTGGAAATAATTGACAGTAGGGCCCATGGGTCATATTCAGATCCGATATTTGGGTTTATGATATATGTGGGGTAACCAAGACTTTTTACGAGCCTGTGCCCTTGGCCCCTTTCCTTGACGAAACTACTCCGAAAATCTTGCAGTACAAGGACAGAGTATGGTAGCACACCATCATCACATGTCTCGAAAGTAACTTTCGACCCTGTCACAAAGGAAGGTGAATTTACAAATTTGAATTTTGGACCTACTCGTCGTCCCATCCCATACCCTTTTTTTTTTTTTTTTTTTTTTTTTTTTTTTTTTTTTTTAAATATGAGATGTAGATAGTAAATAATAACTAATGAGAAGATTTTTACGAAAAAATATTTGTACCATAATATCGGATAAATTTGGGACATTCTAGAATGAGAAATTATTGGTCTAACTAGAGATCTTCTAAAAATTACAAATATATTGCATGAAGAATAAATTTTCAAGAGAGGCTCGCTTGAACCTATATTTTAAAAAGATTAATCAATAATATAATTGGTGTCGAGACTATACTCTAAAAACCTATTATAAAGAGTAAAATTTTTTCTTTCATAAGGAAGTAAGATCTCATATACTATCTACTCTTATCACAGTCCTCTCTGTGACTGAAATAAACTCTAATATTATTTGTAACGTTAAGGAAGATCCTATAGGTTTGGAAAACACATCTCACACAAAATTCTCATTTCATCTTATCTCATCATTACAACTTTTTCAAATCTCCATATAAAATATAATAAATAATTTAACTTTTTTAAATTCTAATTTAACTTTTTCAAATCTCAAAATTAAAAAATAATATTTTAAACTTTAAAACAAAACACAAAATTCTCATCTCACCCTCCAAACCACATCTGGGCATATACTTAAAAAAAAAAACTAGTAAATTATACAATTAGAGTCTCATTATAAAGAATAAAAACTTCTCATTTTTAAACAGCGTAAAATCATATACACCATATATCATTATCGATTAGTATGAGATATTACAATGTGATGCATTACAAAATGACGTTGCATAATTCAAACTAGTTAGTGCCAGCTCAAAAGATGATAAAAAGGTTAATAACATTTTATTTATATGTGCGAATTATATAAGATTGAGACACGTGTATGCTTTCACACATTTGACCTTTTGCATGCCTGATTTTGAAATAAACCATGTTTAGACTTCCCAAACCAGTTCATAAAAAGCTACCACCAAGCTGCAGAAGTCTGACCATTTCTTTCTGTTCCCCCATGAACGGTGCCGCTGGGCTTGCTAAACTGTTTTTCTTTTAAAAAACAAAAAAAAAAAAAAAAACAAAAGAAATATTTTTTTTTAAGTTCTGAATTAATTTTAGGAATATTAAATTAGAAAAATAGATTACTATTTATAAATTATTCACTACTATTTTATTAAACTATTTTCTTTTAAAAAAAAGAAAAAAAAATAACGGTATTTCAATTTTATTGATTACCCTCACTTGTAGTGAAAGAAAACTGTGATTACAACTTAACATCTGGGAATACATATAAACTATAAAGATCACAACCTAGGCGTCAAAACCTTTATATCCATATCATACAAATACAAGGCCAAAAGAAAGACGCTAACCTAAATCAAAACAAACCAAAGACATGGTAACCTGCAAGAAAAAACAATTAGCAAGACAAAGAATAATGAAATTAATTAAGCTAAAATAAATCTTACCAAACACAAACCTTACATGACCCTCAAATATAACAGATCCAATTTGTCTATGCAAAGAAGACATCTTAAGAGACTAGGTAACGTATGATATTCAAGCCAATCATAATTCAAACCATCATCCCTACACTTAGCTAGAAAATCAGTCACAATATTTTCTTAATAAAAAATATGACTCACTGTATAATCCAGACAGTTAAAATATTCATGTGATTCATCCTAGAAATAATATAAATTGTCTCTTCATAATTCTACTAAAGAATGATGTCCATGCATGTAACATTTACTCCTTGTTCTTTCGCGTAGAAACACTCCTTATGTTTCATTCTCGACTATATATTCAAATAAGATAAATGTTGGTTTTTATTTTGAATATTATCATGGTATTAATTGATGTGGTGCATTTTAATGATTTTTCACTCAAATGATTAATCTATTAAATTAAAAAGCATCAGATAAATTAATATGATTAGAAACCAGAAAATTAAAACGATAAAGTGGAGGGAAGTAAATAAACATGAATGCCCCAAGAAAATAGCTCCACGTGGCCTAATTGTTTATTTATTGTCAGTTCTTTTTTACAAAAATAATTATTTTTTTGTTAAAATAAGTTTGTTTTCGTATCAAGTAGTTATTCTCATAAAAAGCAATCCGTCACAAATTTTCATTTTTCTTATTGTGATATATATTTATATATACAATATTAATATAACGGCATTAATTATCCAAGAATTTTTTTTTTTTATAAATTGGTGCGTAAAACACACTTAAAAATGTAATGATATGTCATAGTTTGATTTAGACAAAAAAAAAATAATTTAAATATTATAAATCAAATCTACGAAACAATTAAAATAAAATAAAAATCTTGTCTTTTACATCCCTTGTGACATGGCAATATCCCAACCTGAAATTACACATTAATTATATCATCTGTCCTTTCGGTTGAGGTTAGATTAATATGTATGCCCCATTCCTCAAAAGTGTCACTCAATTGATCATTTCTCAACTATATTCATTTAACTTAGGTTTGAGGTTGATGATAATTAATTGCAAATGCAAGGTTCAAGCTGTACCAATTCAATCTCTCATTTAGAGCCTATGGCTCATATATTTATAGCATTTTTGCAGTACTTTCAATAATTATCTTACTAAGAACAGAAAAAGGAGTTGTACGTTGCTGTCGGATTTAGGGATCAACTAAGGGTTCGATACAGACTACAGTAGATGATCTATGAATAATAGTAAAAATTAATAAATAATAATGAAAAATAATAAATAGTAAACATGAATGCCTCGAGAAAATAGCTCTATGTGGCTTTGTTCACAACATATTTAATCATAATAATCATATACATTATATATACGATATTAATAGAACGGTATTAATTAACCAAGGAAAAAAAAATTTATAAATCGGTGTTTAAAACATAAAAAAAAAAAAAAGTATTGATAAGACATAGTTTGATTTAGTTGTCTTTTACATCGCTCGTGACCCGACAATATCCCAACTTGAAATTACATATTTATATCATCTGTCCTTTCGGTGATTAGATTGATATGCATGCCATGGTACTCAAAAGTGTCACTCAATTAATCGTTTCTCAACTATATTCATTTAACTTAGGTTTGAGGTTGATGATAATTAATTGCGGTTAGGCTGTACCAATTCAATAGAGTAAATTTAGGTGCGGTTTGAATAGTGTGATGAGATAAGATGATTTTAAATGAAAGTTGTATAAAATATTATTAGAATATTTTTTTTAATATTTTTTTTTTAGAATTGGAAAAAAATGAATTATTTATTATATTTTATAAAGAAATTTAAAAAAATTGTAATGATGAGATAAAATGAAATATTTTTGCTACTAAAATGGGTTCTAATATCTCATTTAGAGCCTATGGTTCATATATTTATAGCATTTTTGCAGTACTATCAATAATTGTCTTACTTATGTAGAACAGAAAAAGGAGTTGTACGTTGCCGTCGGATTTAGGGATCAACTAAGGGTCCATTTGGACATAAGCCACGATAGATGATCTATGAATAATAGTAAAACTTATAATAATGAAAAATAGTAAATAATTTGTGAATAGTAATAAATAATAGTGAAGTAGTCTCAACTTACCAAAAACAGCTTTAGAATATCTCAGTATATTTGTGAATAACTATGAAATTGTTTGAATTAAGATATTTTATTGGGTTTTGAAAAATGTGAGATAAAAAGTTAAATAAAAATATTATGAAGTTAAAAAATTGTTTAAATATTATTTTTATCTTGAAATTTTTTTTAAAAATAGTATTGTTTCTTGTGTTTTATTTGAGAGTTTGGAAATGTTGTAATAATTAGATAAAAAAATTAAAGGTTTAAAATTAAAAATATTTTATATTTAAGTGATATTTATGAATGAAATATCTGAAGCATATATAAAAATTCTTGAGAATAATTATTTTGCCAAACATATCCTAAAAAACATAGAACGAGGATGTGTATATGTGCAAGCAGGATTTGCTCTCTAGTTGGCATTTTCCAACCAATCATTAAATGGGGAAGCTTTCATGAATAAATGAGAACTAAAAAAAAAAAGAACAGTTGTTTTTGTTATTGAGGCGTCGTTTAGATGAAATATGTTAAAATAAAATTAAAAATTAAACAAAATATTATTAAAATATTATTTTTTAATATTTCTTATATCCTAACAGGGCCAAGTTTTCTATGCCACTCAGATCAGTTTACAGGGAAAATAGATCTAGATAGCTTTATGAGCAATTCACTCTTTCCATGCAATATAAAGGAATCAGACTGATTGGCTGATTCATTACCAAACTTCTGCTGAAGCATTGAAGTCAGCCATTATTGCCATCAAGTTTCAACTTGCCCATTTAAATGGTCCTTCTCAACCTGAGAACATAGGCCCCGGCATTCCCAATAAGGACTAGACGAGTTGTTCCGAAAGAAAGGAAACACCAAGCCCAATTTTAATTGTCTTCCAGGCTATTAGAAAGAGTGGGTCCTTACTGTAGAAAGATTCTAGGTAAAGCCTTTTCATATTTTATTGGATACAATAAATGTATTTATAAGCTATTTTTTTGACACATCACTTATGCGAAAGTAGTGATGCGTACCATCGACTTGTAAATAATATAACTCGATTACATAATAAATACTTAGGACTTCTTCACATTAAAATGGATAACTAAAAAAATGAGTTTTGAAAAATATGGTCACTAGTTCCAAATGAAAATCGAAGATTTATAGGCAAGTTTGTAGAACATAAAGAAAGTAGACCCATCACAAATTCATTGAAAATGAATATGAAGAATGAAAGTTGGTGTGAGGGGGGAAAAATAAAGTCCATACTGACCCAACCACCAGGACAAAAGTTATGAGCGGGGGATATGAGATATGAGTGGAAGACATGACAGGCAAGTGGCAGGCTTCAGAGCATCAACATGAGTGGTGTAAGTGGGAAGGGAAGGCTTCTTAACACACACAAGAGACCGATCCCACCATTACCTACTGACACACACAACAAGAGGGGTGGATAAAAGGCCTTCAACCAGATAACCAAAGGGATCACTTGATCTCGACTTTGTCTTCTTTCTCTCCTTCTTCTTCCAGTGAAAGGAGCGCATCAATGGTCTTTATCTTCTTCTTCTTCAGTGTTTCTTCTTCCTTTTCAACGGCTCTTTCAAGCAGGGAGCTCCAACGAAGGTCTCTTCTCCAGTAAATTTATATTCAGCATCACTATTGTATAGTGAGATATGAGAGACTATGAGAGATTGTAAACAAGAACATTATAGTGAATTTCTCCTCTCCAAACCCCAGGACGTAGGTCTGGTGTCTAACCACGTAAATCTTGGTGTAATCTCCCTTTACTTTCTCTGTACTTATTTTCCATTAATTGCTATGGACGTATGCATCGTCGTCATACAGCCACACCGGAACACTGTCAGGGGCTCCAAACAATACCGAATGAGGCCCAAATCGCATCAATGGGCTGGAAATGATTATTTCTCCCCCTCCAGCCTATTGAACGACTTTTACAGCATCAATAGTGGAATCATCTATGGGATCTGATTTCCTTTTTTCGTCAGAGGTGGGACAAGGACAATTTCTTGACACACTGGATAAATCATTAGACGAATGGATAACCCCCTCCCAAATGAGTATTCTCAATTTCTTAACTTTTTACATTTATGAAAAGTGGGGGGGGGTAGCGGGTGAGAAAGATTTTTGGTGAGGAAAGATAAAATCTTTCTCGCCCAGGCGAGGGACTTATTGAACTTCTCGCCCCTGCACCCAAATCACTCTACTGCATAAAAGCAAACTACCAGGACACTAGCGGGCAAATACTGTGCACTTAAGTGCACAATAGCACATAAGCGCTGCCCCCCACATGTACTGCACCCTACATGTACAATACTCGGGAGGGCACTATGCACAACTTCCGCCCCTCACCCTTGCAAGGGACTAACTGGACTCCTCATAAGGGGAGTCGCATGCGCAACCTTGCAAGGGGTAAGGGACGTGAAGCCCAGTCCCACCATGGCACGACTGGGCCCCCGATGACCACCAAGTTGCCGACTCTGTTTGCCTTCCATGAGGTGGTCTCCGACCACCCCAGCCAACTGGCCACGACTACTAGCCGCGTGGTGCACCAACGTGTGTTTAGGCTCACGACACTGCCTCCGTGGACTTGATGGAGGTTGCCACTTGACCGCTAGGCTTCTGAGGGATGAGGCTTGCGGCAGACACACCCCTACTTCTCTAGAGTCCATGCTAGGGACAGACCCTCACTTTTCTCGGGAGCTTCCTGCTCGGGAGCCGCCATCAGAAATTACTCTGCTCGGGAACCACCTGCTCGGGATCCACCTGCTCAGGAGTTACCTGCTTGAATGTCACTTGCTCAGGAGCCACCCGTTTAGGAGTCACCATCACAACCCCTCGGCTAGGGACTCTTATGCTCGGGAGCCACTTTATCAGGAGCCACCAGCTCGGGAATCGCCATCTCGGGAGTCAACTACTCAGAAACCTTCCTCGCCTAGTCTGTACAGTGCTCCTCTACTCAAGAATCATTACTCGGGAGGGAGTCACCATCTCGGGAGTAAAGTGCTCAGAAATCTTTCTCGCCTGGTCTGAATAGTGATCCTCTACTCGGGAATCACTTGCTCAAGAGGGAGTCACCATCTCAGGAGTCAAGTACTCAGAAACCTTCTTAGCTCAGAAACCTCCACTTGCTCAAGAGCCACCCGCTCAGGAGTCACCATCGCAGCCCCTCAACATGGGACTCTTCTGCTCGGGAACTACCTGCTCAGGAGTCACCATCGCAGCCCCTCGGCTCGAGACTCATCCGCTCGGGAACAACTACACTCGGGAACCTCCACCTCCATTTCTCAGCTCAGGAACCTCCATTTGCTCGGGAGTCACCATCGCAACCCCTTGACTCGGGACTCTTCTGTTTGGGACTCTTCTGCTTGGGAACCACCTGGTCAAAAGCCACATGCTCAGGAGTCATATCTTAGGATTCGCCTGCTCGGACCCCCCAGCAAGGAGCTCACTTACATGCGTGGGAATTACAACCAACATCAGACAACTTTTTAGTTAAAGCAAAAAGATTGACCATATCAACTAAAAATTTTCCTGTATTGTCTCTCAAAATTTGTATGAATTTATTTCTACTAACGAAATTACTTCTTATAGTGCAGAAACACCGATCATGTGGCTCTGTACTCCAACGAAGCAATTTGGCATGGACGAGCACCCCCGTCCAATAGAGCCAAGTCCCAAGACTTGCCGCCTACCCCTCATCCAACAAAGCCAAGTCATGGGTCATTCAACTCACTAAGTCGAGTCCTTACACTCACAAGAAAACGAGTCCCTCGACTTGCTACGGGGTAAGGTCCGAAGTCCCCAAACTTGGTACCGACCCCCCATCCAACTAAGCCGAGTCCTTACACTCGCAAGAAGATGGGACCCTTGACTCGCTAAGCCGAGTACACTCGCAAGAAGATGGGGTCCCTTGATTCACTAAGTCGAGTCCTTACACTCGCAAGAAGATGTATCTCTTGACTCGCTGCGGAGTAAGGTCCCAAGTCCCCGAACTTGGTACCAACCCCCCGTCCAACTACGTCGAGTCCTTACACTCGCAAGAAGACTGATCCCTTGACTCGCTAAGCTGAGTCCTTACACTTGTAAGAAGTCGAGTCTCTCGACTTCCTGCGAGGTAAGGCCATCAGGATTTGCCGCCGACCCCCCGTCCAATTAAGTCGAGTACACTCGCAAGAAGATGAGTCCCTCGACTCGCTAAACTGAGTCCTTACACTCGCAAGAAGATGGGTCCCTCGACTCACTGCGGGTAAGGTCCCAAGTCCCCAGACTCAGTACCGACCCCTCGTCCAACTAAGCCAAGTCCTTACACTCGCAAGAAGATGGGTCCCTTGACTCATTGCGGGGTAAGGCCCCAAGTCTCCGGACTTGCTGCCGACCCTCCGTCCAACAAAGCTGAGTCCCTACACTCATAAGAAGAAAAGCTCATTGACTCACGCCAAGTGCCACACTCGAGCCATAGCCATTGCCAGTGGGTTACTTTTAGGAACGAGACTACGGAGTTAACGAGCCTCCTAACTCCACAACTACCATGTGCGGGTTACCTTCGGGAATGAGCCGACGGGCTCGACAATTGCCTAAAGTGGACCCAGGGGGTCAACGGGCCCTTTGACCACTTTGCATGGGTTACTTCACACAAATTCCAACAGTTTACAAATAACAACAAACATCCAAGCTCTGCACTGGCATCATATGCGGTCGAGTCCTTCTCCTACCTCATCCGAGCTCCACGGTCGCACCATATGTGGTCGAGTCCATCCCTTGCCTTATCCGAGCTCCGTGCTCGCACCATACTCTGTCAAGTCCATCTCCCGCCTTATTCGAGCTCCGCACTCACACCATACGTGGTTGAGTCCATCTCCAGCCTTAGCCGAGCTTTGCTTTCGCACTCTACATGGTCAAGTCCATCTCCCGCCTTAGCTGATCTACTTGCTTGCACTCTACTAGGTCGAGTCCATCTCCCACCTTAGCCAAGTTTCGTGCAAGCATTCTTTGCAATTGAGTCCATCTCCGGCCTTAGCCAAGCTACTTGCTCACACTTTACACGGTCGAGTCCATCTCACGCCTTAGCCAAGCTTCTTACTCACATCGCACGCGGTCGAGTCCACCTCCCGCTTTAGCTGAGATACTTGCTTGCACTCTACAAGGTCGAGTCCATCTCCCGCCTTAGTTGAGCTTCACGCTCGCACTTTACGCGATCGAGTACATCTCCCTCCACAGCTGAGCCTCGCGCTCGTACTCTATGCGGTTGAGCCTATCTCTCGCCCTAGACTCGCACAAGCTGCCTACCCACACACTACGTAATCAAGCTCATATCTCAAACCTGAGTTCGAAAATATTTATTGTTTGCACCAGAGGAACAAACGATCTAGGACCAGCCTCCGAAATTTACTTCCCTACGTATTCGAGTAGACCAAGTTGGCTATATTTTTACCTCTAAAGATTCTCAAGGTCCTTACTTGCCCTTAACAATCACAAGGTACTGTGAGAGGGGAAAATAAAGTCCATATCGGGCCCAACCACCAGGACCAAAATTATGAGTGGGGGATATGAGATATGAGTGGGGGACATGACAGGTAGGTGGCAGGTTTCAGAGCATCAACATGAGCAGAGTAAGTGGGAAGGAAAGGCTTCATGACACATGAAAGGGACTGGTCCCACCATTACTGACTAACACATGCAACAAGGGGTGGGATAAAAGACCCTCAGCCATATGACAAAAGGGATCGCTCACTCTCGACTTCATATTCTTCCTCTCCTTCTTCTTTTATTGAAAGGAGCGCACCAGGGGTCTTCATCTTCTTCTTCAGTGTTTCTTCTTCCTCTTCAACGGCTTCTTCAAGCACGGAGCTCCAGTGCAGGCCTCTTCTTCAATAAATCTATATTCAGCATTACTATTGTACAGTGAGATATGAGAGATCATGAGAGACTATAAATAAGAATATTATAGTGGATTTCTCCTCCCCAAACCCCCATGGACATAGACCTGGTGCCGAACCACGTAAATCTTGGTGTCATCTCCCTTTACTTTATCTGCACTTATTTTTCATTCACTACCATGGACGTACGCATTGCTACTGTACAACCATAGCAGAACACTATCAGGGGCTTCAAACAACACCGAACGAGGCCCAAGTCGCATTAGTGGGCTGTGAATGACTCTTTCTACCCCTTTGACCTATTAAGCGACTTTTACAACATCAACAATTGGCATCTTGAAGGTGCTCTATTGAGTATTGGGTATTGTGGATGATGAATGAAGTCTTGCTTTCACCAAGTTAGATTTTAAAGATATGGGCAAAGTGCTACCTCCAGCCTCTTGCCTCCCATTGTGTAAACAAGAGGCCTAAGTGTGAGTGACCTCTAATTGACCAAAATTATGGCATGTAATATAATTCTAAAGATGGTATTCGGTAAGTCACTTTGTTGTTTAGTAGTAATTGGGTTAAAAGAATTGGAACTATGGAAATTGTTGTCATGGAGTCGTTTAATTGCGTCGCTTATTTTAGATGTGTCAGTTTATTTACGTTAATAGTTTTTATTAATTATGTTTAGGTGACAATCTACAGAGGAATTTGCTGATTTTATCCTTATGGCCTGGGGATTCTGGTATAGAAGAAACAAGATGATACATGAACTTGTTAATCTACCACCTGTGCAGGTTATGGACTTTGTGTTTTCAAAGAAGAGGGTGCAATCAGATGGTCTGCAGGCTCATGGTCTGTCCAAGCGTATGATTTACAGATGGTATCCTCCACCTTCCAATTGGGTCAAGCTTAATTGTGATGGAGCTTTATTCTTTGACCAAAATAAAAGTGGTATTGGGGCTATTCTAAGAGATGCACAGGGATCTGTCGTTATGACTTTAAGTAAAGGGGAAGAGGAATTTCTAGAACCAGAGATTGTGGAAGTCATGGTTGTTTTGAGGGGCTTGCAAATTTGTCTAAATATTGGCTTCAAAAACCTAGTGATTGAGAGTGATTGCAAGAACTTGGTTGATGAAGTCAATAGTGAAGCAGCTTCTTATACTGCCATGAGAACTATTCTTATTGAAATTTGAAGACTAATGTTGAGATTTGAGCAATGTAAGATGTATCACTGTGGTCGTTTGTCTAATGCAGCAGCACATCACTTAGCTCGACATGCATGGAGTAATTCACACTTGCAGATATGGTGGCACACGATCCCTTCTTTTATTGAACATGTCAATTATGTTGATCAACTTTTTTGTACTTAGATTTGAGGTCATTAGTACCTCTTTGCAATGAAGTTCATATTTTCTATCAAAAAAAAAAAAAGAAAAAAAAAAGGTGACAATCAATTTTGCTTGACACTATTGTGAAGATTTTCAGAAAAATTGAAAAGTTATGTAAGCGGGATTCCTATACTAGATTTTGCATGAAATGTATAAACTAAGGTTTACTTTATGAAAAATTATGCATGTTTTGTTATGAAATGAGAACTTGAAAAAAAAAATCTTGGTCATTTATCTACATTGCTCATGAGATTCGTACAATGAGAGAAAAATATTTTGTTATGACTGGTATAGATATGAGCAAGTTTTTGACATATAGTTCTTGAATTTTGTAAAAGAAGAACGATCATGAAAACCTGAAAATCTGTGCATAGTTTTATGAAGATGCTATGACTCTGTTTTGTTTTTTTTTTTAAGTACATGAGAATGATCTGAATATATTTTGTACTCTGTTATAAGTTATGGCATCTGAAAACCTTTGGCATGACATTCTGATATTTTTAACTATTGCTTTGATATTTTGATAACATGTTTTGTTTTGCATACTAAAATTGAAAATATTTTGTTATGCATTTTGTATTCTATAAATGCTCATGTTTGCATACTAGTATATATTTCCTACTTACTAACTTGTTGATAACTCACCCCCTTATATCGCCACAATATTTTTAGATGTTTTGGATGTTTAAGTTGAAGTTCAAGAATAGGAAGTATAGGTAAGGCTATGTGATCATAGTGTATTAAGTACAAAGTGGGTACTTGTGTTATGGGATAATTTTATTTAGTAATTTCGTTTTGCTCTATTGACTTAGTAATTTGAAAAGTTGACATTTATTTTGAGACTTTGTGGTGTTTTTAGTTAATTATTTTGGAGTAGTTGGTTTAAAACAATGAGATCTATGAGTAATTGATAAATTAAAGTCTATATTTGTACAGTGAGATATGATAAGTGACAAGAAGTAATCATTCGACCCATTCGGGACCGGGGAGTTACATGAGCTCCGCGCTAGTAGCTAGCGCGGTCTAACATATCTCCTGCCTAGTTCTCTAAGTTGAGCTCTGCTCTCACACCTAGCATACTCGAGCCATGTCCTGCCTATCACTCTGAGCAGAGCTCCGCACTCGGAGATCTTCATTGCTTAAACAAAAACTAACAAAAAATCAAGGACTGGTTCTTGGAATTTATTTTTCCCACAGGTTTTTGCAAACTATCTTTGTCACGACTTAACTTGAAGATTCTCAAGATTTTCTTATTGAACAAATCGACCTTAAAAATTGTGGGCATACTGTTGGGGACAAATCTGCTAGGCCTAATATAACATTCCATGCCCAATCCATGAGAGAGCTATCATCAGAAAGTAAGAAAGGAGAAAGGAAGGGACAAGATAAGAGAGGAAGTCAGACACACAAATGGTGACGTGACATAAAGCTGCCCTTCCTCACCACTCCCAAGGGCCAGAATAAAAAGGGATTTGATGGAAAGATAAGGGCGACTACAATTGGAAGACGAAGAGACTCCTGATAAACCATCTTTTCTAGGCCAAAAGGGATCATTAACCCCTATTGTACAGTGAGGTATGAGAGATCATAAGAGACTATAAAATACTTTTATCATCATGGATTTGCCTTTCATGCAACCCATGGACGTGGGTCTTGTGCCGAACCATGTAAATCCTTATGTCTCATTCTCTATTTATATTTTGTATATTATTTTTTTATTTACTTTTATAGATGTACGTACGAATACCATACCGATGCCTATAAGAGGGTGTCTTAAGGATTATTTGTACAATACAAAAAACTTGAAATGAATGATATTGAACTCCTAAAGAGTTAAGTCAATATTGCAATCTTTCAATTCTTTTATTACTTCTCTTAATTTTATAACGTTGCAGGATATTTTTGTTTCGAGTTGTATTTTTGACTCTTTATAGAAGTATAGGCAAAGATAAAAAACTAAAACAGAAAATCCTTTTTAAAACGTGAGAAGAATCTTTTTATTTTTCTTTCTTTATTTATTTATTTTTGTTTTTGAAAATGGAATGAACGTAGGCCTAAAATTTGGGAATTTTTGTGAATGGAAGGTTCCAAGAACGTTTCTTTTACAAGCTTCTGAACTTCGAAGGGCCACGGGCCGCTCTCTTATTTTACAAGGTTCAGTAGACACGACCATAACCGAGACGCCGGAGAAACCACCGGACGATGGAAGACGGGGAGATAGACGAGGGAGCGATGGTGGTGGACGATGAGGATGCGCAGTCAGCAGTCCAGCGCAAGATAGAGAGGTCGGCGCACGAAATGCTGCAAGAGAGCAAGGCCTCGGTGGAGGATATCGTGGCCAAGATTCTCTCCATCAAGAAAGAAGGGCAGCCCAAATCTCTACTCCGAGAGCTCGTCACTCAGATGTTCCTCCATTTCATTACCCTCCGCCAGGTACCTTCCCTTTCTTCTCTCTCGCTAGGGTTTGTAATGTATGGTTTTGTGTTTTGTTGTTTAATTCAAGCGATATAGTTTCTTCAATTCGATTAAGCTTACCTCTTTCCGTGAGAAAATGTAATTTCTTTGTTAGGATTGTATCTAGAGCCAAACTGAAACTGATACTCTTTTGCCTATGTACTATTTGATTGTTTACATTATCCTCTCAATGATTCTTTGTGTTGTTATGGCACAGGCAAACCGGTCCATTTTACTAGAAGAAGATCGTGTAAAAGCAGAAACAGAGCGTGCAAAGGCACCTGTGGACTTCACAACTCTTCAGCTTCACAATTTGATGTACGAGAAAAATCACTATGTTAAAGCAATAAAGGCTTGTAAAGATTTCAGGTCAAAATACCCTGATATTGAACTGGTTTCCGAGGAAGAGTTTTTCCGTGATGCACCTGAAGATATCAAAGGCAAGACATTGTCCAAGGACAGTGGGCACGATCTGATGTTGAAAAGGCTCCATTTTGAGCTGTTCCAGGTGCTTGCTCCTCATTATATTTGGTTACTATTGCCAAGAATATGTTATATTCTTTTTCCCAGAAACTTTGTGCAATCAGGGTACTCATTGATTTAGGAGTTATTGGTCAATTGTAATAGATTTTAATGGCATGAATATCCATGAACTTTTTGTATCTTTAGACAATGATGCATAGGCGTTGCTCTTGTACATGTCCCGTATGCTTGGGCTATGCCTACTTCTCTCATCAATGAAATTCCTTTACCAATAAAAAATTAATAATAGTGCAAGTCCCACTTGTATATCATACTTGGCCGAAGGCTAGCTGGTACTTAAAGTGTGGCTCTTATTGCCCGATCTACTTATTGATAGAAGAGGTGGTGAGATGGGAATAATATTGAAGTTTTGCATTTCTTTACTTGAACTCAGTTATGTAATTCTTTGCTGTCAAAATTGTATTTGATTGTTTTTTTTCCTTCAAAATGGCTTATGGAATAATTCTATTACAGCTTTTGTTTAGCCTTTTCAAATTTAACATTGGATGTGGAAGCTTTGGGTTTTGGCATAACACATAACTTGTTCATAAGCTTGATGTATCTTAATACAAGTATTGCATTACTGTGTGCCTTGGGATCTGAAGCCTATTCAAGAAATGAAAAGTTGGACTAATGACTCTTCCTAGTATGTGTATGTATAAGTGAGTTCATATACCAACACACATGCCCTTGGGCATGGACAGCTACGAATTCATGTGAAGATGTGGCCAGATATGATATTTATAGAAATGATCCTTTTTAGAGGATGCATGGTGCTTGTCATCTATCCTATAATCAATGTCAAGTATGTCCTGCTTGATTTGCAAATTTGATTTCCTTTTGTAATGCTCCAATGGAAGACCCAAACCACATGACTTATATTCTAAAAGGACTAGTCAATGATACAATTTGAGCCCCATTGAAATTTTATAAAGAGCAACAACTTCTTATTTTCAAGCAATGTGAGATCTCATACACCAACTACCCTTATTTTTATCATATGGGCCCCCCCTCTTTAAATTCCCGATGTCCTCGTTGGCCCCGTTCTTTGTAGGCGGCACGTCTCAAGTCTCATATTTCTGGTTGGGATAGGCTCTAATACTATTTGTAATGTCCCAATGGAAAGCCCAAACCGCATGGCCTATACCCCAAAAGGACTAGTCAATGATACAATTGAAGTTTCATTGGAACTTTATAAAGAGCAAGAACTTCTACTTCGCAAACAATGTGAGATCTCATACACCACCTACCCTTATCCTTATCATATGGAGTATCACATCTTCCCTCCAAAACAAGTCAAGTTTGTCACAATAAATTTGTATTTCATTTAAATGCTCTCTGTTTATGCTCGATATTGTCACTTTCTTTAATTTTTCGAGTATGGTATTGGGATTGCTGATTTAGTAACATCTTTTCAGCGAAAAGAGCTATGCAAACTTCACGAGAAATTGGAATTGCAAAAGAAAAAACTTTTGGATGCAATTGCAAACCGCAAGAAATTCTTGTCAAGTCTCCCTTCGCACCTTAAGTCCCTTAAGAAAGTATCCTTGCCGGTGCAGAACCAGTTAGGGGTTCTGCATACAAAGAAACTAAAGCAGCACCATTTGGCGGAGTTGCTTCCACCTCCTCTGTATGTAATTTACTCAGAGTTCTTGGCACAAAAGGAGGCGTTTTGTGAAAATATGGACTTGGAGATAGTAGGAAGTTTGAAGGATGCTCAAGCTTTTGCCCGCCAGCAAGCAAATAAGGACACTGGTACACACTTTAACCTCTTTTTGGATATTCATCTAATGTTTCAAGTGTAGACAACCTCAATTATTGATATATCATGGTCAAATTCTTGCTTCTTCTTTTTTTTGGAATTTATGCAAATCTATACTCCATATATGCTTTCACATAGTTGCTTTTCTTTGACTTGGTGATGATAGAATTCTGCATTTTGCACAAACCAGGGGGATCAATTATTAAATAATTCAGATATGTTAACCCCTAGGAGGTTGGCTCCAGAACAAAAAAAGAAGGGAAATGAATACTGATGTGGTTTAATGGTTCAGGCATATCGACTAATGTAGAGAGTTCCAGATTGGAGGATGATGCACCTGATGAGGAAGATGATGGCCAAAGGAGAAGAAAGCGGCCAAAGAGGGTGCCAAGCAAGGAGAACCTTGATCAGGAGGGATTATATCAAGTTCATCCTCTTAAGACAATCCTTCATATTTATGATGACGAGGTGTCTGATCTGAAGTCTGCAAAACTTATCACTTTGAAGTTTGAATACTTGTTAAAGTTGAATGCCGTATGTGTTGGGATTGAAGGGTCCCATGACGGATCTGAGAATAACATCTTATGCAACTTATTCCCTGATGACACTGGCATTGAACTTCCTCATCAGGTATGAATATTTAGTCAGTCTTCTTGGTGATTTTCATTTCAATATTCCCATTCTCTATCCTTTTTTTCGTGCATTTCCCCCTTTCTCTTTTTCATTTTTACATTGATAACAATTGATCTGGATCTTGGTGCAGGCAGCCAAGCTTTCAGTTGGTGATGCCCTCACATTTGATGAAAAGAGAACATCACGTCCATATAAGTGGGCCCAGCATTTGGCAGGAATTGACTTTTTGCCAGAGATGTCTCCATTGCTTACTAGCCATGGAGCTCCAAGTGGTGAAACAGCTAAAAGTGATGCTGTTATATCTGGTCTTTCACTGTATCGTCAGCAGAACCGCATCCAGATAGTTGTGCAAAGAATTCGTTCTCGGAAAAAGGCTCAGCTGGCTCTTGTGTGAGTCACTGTTTTGTATGCTTGGATACTGGATCATCAAGGACAAACTAGAAATCACTAGGAGAGTGGTGAAATCTGAATTTAAAATTAATGTTTTTGTTCATGTTTTTTAGCCTTTTCTTGACATCCTTTATTATAATTTATTGTGACTAATATATTGGTTATTTAAAGATCTTCATCCTGCTCTGCACATTCATTACTTATATTTGCTGCCTTTTAAAAGTGCGAAATTTATTTATTTTTTTGATCAGTAAAAGTGGGAAATTTATATGCTGGGGGTTCCTATGTCTTGTTTGCCAGCATCTCAAGATGGGTGTTATGTTGAAATTTCAAATTCTTATTGGCTTACAGGTCACAGCTTGATTTGCTTATGAAGCTTAGGTGGCCTGCTGTAACTTGTGAAAGTGTTCCGTGGGCTTTGCATAACCCTATTAGCAATTTGCATGGTTGGTCAACTGTAGGACACCAATCTATTCAGGCTTTATCTTTGCCAGTTGTAGAAACAGAGCAAGTTCGGGAATCTATAGATGCTGATATGAATGGCCGATCTGCTACTTCAAAAGAAGAGCTAGAGAGTGCAAGGGAAGATGGGGAGCTTCCATCTTTGGTTCCCTCTGCATCTGTCACAGGTAATGTTAAACTTAATCGTCTAAAGGGATCTAATCATGAGCTTTCCAGGCAGCTGACTTTAATTTCAAAGAGCCTAGTACCTCCAATATTCAAGACAAAATCCCAAAGTTTTAAGAAACCTGATGACGATTTGGATCTGATGCTGGATACTGATAGCGATCAGGATGGGCCTGCATATATTGAGCTTGAATCAGAAAATACTGCTACTCAATATTATGAGGAGGGTGAAAAGTCATGGGTGAATTATGGGGCCAAGGAATTTTGTCTTGTTTTAACCAGGAACATGGATACTGACCAGCGAATTTGGAAGTTAGAAGCCAAGGTAACTAAATTCTCTCTAAGTTCTTAAATTTTGTCCATTCATTGATTGTTGGATGCTTCACGTTTCATTCAATTATGGCAGATCATGATCAGCATGGAATATCCTCTAAGGCCTCCACATTTTGCATTGAGTCTTTACAATAAATCCTCTGCGGGAAATCTTTCAGAAAGTGATGGTTCAGAGTGGTATAATGAACTCTGTGCCATTGAAGCCGAGGTAATCAATATAACTGTCTTGGGAATAACTACTTTCAGTACTTTGAATATGCTGTGGCCTACATTATTAATTCTTTAAAATGTGAAAGCATGGTCGAAGAGATTATAATCCTTTTTTATTTTTTAGTAAGTATTATAATCTTATTCCAACTTATTAGCCTGCCCTCGATGGTATAGATCACAAGATAATTTTTGCATTTTAACTTTTAAGTTTTAAGTGCATGCTTTAGAGTAGCTTTCTCTGGAAGAACTTCTATCCCATATTTCATCATGGATTTGCTGCATTTTTCTCTCTATATTCCAGAAGTTAGTTGCTACTGACTTCCTGACATTTTCCCAAGCAAAACACAGCTTAAATGAGTCTATCAGCTAATTTCTTTCCTTCATAATAGTTTGCGGATCATTAATATCATTTTTTGCTTCTCCTTGGTAATTTCACGTGCTTACATACTGAAATCTTCTTACAAGTTATCCTTTACCATTTGCATCTTGTAGGTCAATCTACATATATTAAAAATGCTACCCGTGGATCAGGAAAACTATATTTTATCTCACCAAGTGTGTTGTCTTGCAATGTTGTTTGATTATTTGATGGATGAGACATCCCCATCCTCGGAAAAAAGGAGGGGTATTTCTGTGGTTGATGTCGGTCTGTCTAAGCCTGTCAGTGGTAGGCTTCTTGCCAGATCATTTAGAGGAAGGGATCGTAGGAAGATGATATCGTGGAAGGACATGGAATGCACTTCCGGCTATCCTTACTAGAACGTTTGATATGGGATCCAAAGGTGATGAGGTTTGGTTCATCTGTTGCTGCTGCCAGTAAGCCAAGTGCTGAAAGACATAATAGAAGGATGAATGGTAGATTCTGTTGCTTTGATAATTGAAAATATTTGATTTACCTATAAGCATGAAGCACTGATGTTGATTTGATTAATTTGCCTGGATGCATGAAGCTTGTCATTATAGACATGGGCCTTTGATTTGTGAAATTGTGGAGCCAGAGTCTGGAGGGGTTCTTCTTACCATAAGTCATGTACTGCATTGTGGCGATTTTGGGTTACAATGGTATGGAGTCTCGAATGTGTTATGTAGTCATTGAGATTTAGATGTTTGTCGATTTGTTGTCTCTTACTGAGTTGTGAAGCAGCTGAGATGGCTAATACAAAGAGGTGCTAGTAAAATTGCTTTAAGTGGATAAGATGCTCAACCAGTTGGCAAATTTGAAGAAGAAAGATATCAGGAAGTAGGAGGTGGCATGGGGAAGCGGCAGAGTGGGCAGAAGTGGCTCATATCCAGCCACCGGATGATGCCGTGCTGGCATGCATGTGGCTAATTTCCATCTGCACTAGGCAATTCCAAAACCCTTCCAAGCACACCATACAGCGTCCCAGCAACCCCTCCTCCATACAGCTTTCTAACCTCACTACCTCCATTACTGACTCAATCGACTCGGTACTCACTCCCACACCTCTAGACTTGTCATCCTTCTCTTCTTATTCTCCTTCATTGTTGTGGTTTGGATATAACGGCCATTGCTGCTGCCACTTTAGAATCTCAAAAGTAACATGAGCAACAAATGAAAAATAAGAGTAATGCTAGATATAGTTATGAGTTGTGCAAGTGCTGCACATTCATTTTGAAAAAGTGGAATTTACCATTAAAAAACTAATTTTTTATTAGGGTTTCATTTACTTCTTTTTTTCTTCAAAATGTGCACTCTAATTTCATTTCTTGAAAAATAATTATGATTTGGTTTTTATAATTATCAAAACAAATTCTTCTATTGTATTTTTGGAATTGCTTTGGTAATTGAAAACAATTTAATTGTCTACTTCACTTAATTTTTCAATTCTAAGGCAGCTGATGTTTCAAATTAAGGAGAATTGTAATAACTTTGGTAGCTCACTTTCATATTGATAAAGGGGTGATAATATAATTCGAAAGTATTCCTGAACAATGCACAAAAAAAATCACTGTCCGTGCGCATCCCGTGGAAAATAGTTCCTGCACAAATAATTTTTTATAGACAAAAAGCATTGCTTTCTCCGCATCACAATAAGAGCACTGGACTAAACTCTTGTAAGTGAGACTACACGCTTCTACACCCTTCAAAAGATTTTAAGCCATAATTTCGCATGGTTCTCATCCTTCTACAGTTCGAGATTGAAAGCAAATCAAATGAGATTAAAGTTCCTCTAATTTTATAATTCAGAGGGATATAGACATGACATGCGGGTTTTATTGTATTTAATATTGGAATTCACATTGTCTGTGGACATCATATGGTATTGTGAAATCTATAGACAAATTGAGAAAAACATTTTTATTAGAAAGTTATTGTAAGAAAGCAAAAGATTGATGAAAAACTGTATATAATTTCATTGATAATGATTTGTTTAAATACAAAGAATTTGAGAGATCACAGCCACCAAATAAAATCTATACAGTTAGACTAATATCTAAATAAGTTCTAAGGGTAGCATCTGTGTACTGATATTCAGGGATCTTGAATTGATGGGAATCTAGCTGGAGGCTATTAGGATCACATAATGAATATTGGTTAACATGCCCCTTCAAGCTAATGGAGAGTTTTCGGAACATTAGCTTGTCATGTAGCCAAAGGAATCGTGCAGTAGTCAACCCCTTAGTAAAGATATCAGCACATTGATATGATGAAGAGATGAATTGGATCTGAATGTCTTGGTTAAGTACCTTTTCTCCAATGAAGTAATAATCTACTTTGATATGTTTAGTTCTTGTATGAAAAATAGGATTTGATGCAAGAGCTATTGCACCAAGATTATCACACCATATGGTTGGAGAATTGGGAAGGAAGATGTGCAAATCGTTGAACAACATGCAAAGCTAGTATAATTTTGCAGTAACAATGGATAAAGACCTATATTCTGCCTCGGTACTACTGTGGGATACAATGGGTTGTTTTTTGGAGCTCCGAGCAATGAGGCAAGGTACAAGGTAGATGCTGAAACCACTTGTAGACCTTCTGTCATCAAGTAGACTTGCCCAATCTTAGTCACAAAATGCATTGGCATTAAGAGAGCCAGTACTGAAGTGAAGCCCATGTGCGATGGTTCCTTTGAAATATTGTAGAACTCTCTTAGCAGCAGATCAATGGCTAGTTCTCGGAGCATGCAGAAATTGTCAGAGTTGGTTAACGGAGTATGCTATATTAGGTATTGTCAAAGTGCAGTATTGAAAAGTTCCAAAAATTTACGATACTCAATGTCATTATCAAGAGGATCACCATCATTTTGTGAGAGTTTAGTGCCACAAGCAATGGGGGAAGAGCAAGGTCTGACACCTATCATTTTGGCTTGATGTAGAATATCTAGAATATATTTGGATTGGTTGAGATACAGACCAGTATGATCCTGTGTGGCCTGAATGCCAAGGAAAAATGCTAGAGCACCAAGGTCTTTGAGGGAAAAATCTTTTTGTCGTAACTTTATAAGAGATAAAATGTGGGTTGGATGTATTCTGGTGACTAGAATGTCATCTACATACACAAGTATATAGGTGAAGATTTTTTCCTACTAAAAGACAGAGTGAGTGATCCACTTGTGACTCAGTAAATTCAAAAGACATTAGGAGTTGGGAGAGCTTATTAAACCAAGCTCGTGGGGCTTGTTTGAGTCCATAGATGAATTTTTTGAGCTTGCACACATAATCAAGAAAATAGGGTGTTTGAAGCCTTGTGGTTGCTCCATATACATTGTTTCCTGCAAAGAACCATGTAAAAAGGCATTTGAAACATCCAGTTGTGTGATGGGCCAGTTAAAGGCGACAACAAGTGCTAACACCACTCAGATTATGGTTGGTTTAATCACTGGATTGAATATTTCAGTGTAGTCAATGCCATCTTGTTGCTCATATCCTTTTGCCACCAATCGAGCCTTATATCTATCTATAGAACCGTCAGTTTTTTGCTTGAGTTTAAAAATCCATTTGTAGTAAATAACATGGTGGTTTATAGGTTTTAGGCAGAGAGTCCAAGTTAGGTTGGTTTGAAGGACATGGAACTCAACTATCATAACTTCTTGCCATTCAAGCATTTGGGTAGCCTGTTTAAAAGATGTGGGTGCGGTGGGAAGTAAGGTGTTGTGGAATGTAGCGATAAGATACTTAGTGGAATAATAGAGTCGGTATTCTGGAAATGATTTAGGCTTAGAAGTGTCTGCTCGAGCTCGAGTGACCATTGGATGGTGAGGAAGTGATGGATTAGTCTATAATGTTGGAGATATTGTGGTTGATAGAGAGTGTGTTGGCTGAGGTGATGATGACTGGGGAAGTGGTATGGTAGAGATGGGATTGGAAGAAAATAAGTTTTTGAGAGAGAGTGAAGTAAGAGATGGTGGTAATGGCAAAGGAGCTGAAATGGCAAGGGAAGAATTAGAGTTAGGGAAGGAATTCGTACCTGAGGGAAGGTCCTTTCAACTCTAGAGTGAAGATAGGGCATCATCATTTGCTGGGAAAAGTTGTTCATCAAAAATCACGTGCCTAGAAATGAAAACTTTGTTAGAAATAGGGTCAGTGCACTTGTATCCATGATGATGGGAGGGTAGTCTAGAAAGATACACTTTTTAGTGTGAAAATGCTTGTTGTAAGGTCAAGGAAATGGGTAACAAGCACAATCAAAGACTCTCAATGATTGATAATCAGGTGGTTTGTGGAAGAGGGTGGTGTAGGGTGAAGAGAAATAAAGTACTGGGGTAGGGAGTCGATTGATGAGAAATGCTATTGTAGAGACTATTTCAACCCAATATGTATGTGGTAGTTGGGATGTGGCTAGTAGAGAAAGACATGTTTTGGTGAGGTGACAATGTTTTCTCTCAGTTAGCCCATTCTGTTGGGCAATGTGAGGACAATAAATTCTATGATGAATCCCATTGGAATCTAGGTATGTTTTGAAAGAGAGGTGTATTCACCTCCTACATCAGATTGAAATTGTGTGATCTTGTAAGAGAGCAAATTTTCTACTAAGTTTTTTAATTTAATAAAGCAAGTAAGCACATCATATTTTTCATGTTGAGGGGAAAGAGCCATGTAAATCGTGAGTAATCATCCACGAAAATGACATAGTATTTAAATTCAGCTAGAGAAGGAATGGGAGGAGTCCATACATCATAATGCAATAATTCAAGAGGATGATAAGATTGTTTGCTTGAAGACTGAAATGATAGCCTTTTATTTTTTGCTAATTGACAAGATTCACAAATATCAGAAGAAATGGAGTGCAGTATAGGAAGATTGTTAGTGTGGATCACACCATTAATAATGTCTTAACCCGGATGCCCTAGTCTATTATGTCATGTAAGAAGAGTGATCTTGACGCCTAGGAAGGCTGTAGGATGCTGTGATGTTTTGTGAAAAGCTTTTTAAGGTGCAATGGATAGAGGTCATCTTTACTCTTTCCTTATAAAAGGATCTTCTCAGTTTGAATGTTCTTCACCATAAAAAAATAGCAGTGAGAATAAAATAACAAGCAGTGTTAGCACAAAACTTTTGAATGGATAATAAATTGGCTAATGCTTGTGGACAATGAAGAATATTATTTAAATGTAACGATGAACCATTAGAGGTAAGTGTGGAAGCACCAGTATTTGAAATGGAAAGGTTGGATCCATTTTCTACTATCACAGCTTCAGTTCCTTTGAATGGTTGTTGCAGACTAAAATTGTCAAAAGCTAAAATAATGTGGTTGTTGGCAACACTATTTGCATACCATGGCTACTCAGTTTCATCCACTTGCACAACGTTAGATTGGGACACCATAACTGCCAAGTAAGAGGGGGGATGATGCCCTTGATAAGCAAAGTCTATCCTATGGTAACAATCAAGGGCTTGGTGGCTGGTTTTGCTATATGTCTGACAAGGAACCCAAGTGTTTGAGAAAACATTGTTGGTTTTATCATGAGTGGGCTGTGCAGATGAGGAAGTGGAAACAGTTTTCGATTGCTAGTTTCATGCATAAAAGGATTTGTTTGAGTGTTGGTTCTTGTTTTTGCGAGGAGGGAAGCTTTTGTCGGGCTTGTTTGAGAACATAGCAAAACTACCCAAGTCTGGAAGAATAGATTGTTGTTGAGAAATAAGGAAAGCTTCAAAGTTAAGAAGTTCAGATTGAAATGCTTCAAAAGTCATGGGATGACCACGGGTAGCAAAAGAAAATGTTGTGATAAAAGGAGTGTAAGAGGGGTGAAGACCACTTACAATGTAAGTAATAAGATCTTCATCATCAACTGTTTTGCCAACTGCAGCAAGTTGGTCAACAATTTGCTTAGCTATTTGAAGATATGTTGTGCAAGTTTTGGAATCTTGGCAAAGAGTATGCAGCTGTCTCTTGAGATGTGCCACCCGAGACCTTGAGTGAGACGCAAATATGCTAGCTAGAGAAGTCCAAACTTACTTGGATGAATGGAGGCCATAAATTGTGGTCAGTACCTCGTCAGATAAGGTGGCATTTAGCCAATTGAGTATGAATTGATCCTTTTTTGTCCAAAGGACAAGGTCAGGATTGAGTTTGGGGGTGGGATCATCCTGTGAGGTAGGAATAATTGAGGTGGGCATGGCTCACTACCATCAACTATTCCTAGAAGATCAAAAGTGAGCAATACTGGAAGAAATTGTGAAATTCATAGTAGATAGTTTTGGTGGTCCAGTTTGATGGAGATGAATTGTGAGATATTGGGGATCACAAAGGATGAAGATGTATTGTCGGCCATTCGGATCAAAAGGTGTTACTCGAGGGGCTCTGGAATCATGTAAGAAAGCAAAAGAATGATGAAAAACTGTATATAATTTCATTGATAATGATTTGTTTAAATACAAAGAACTTGAGAGATTGCAGCCATTGAATAAAATCTATGCAGCTAGACTAATATCTAAATAAGGTAACAAAGAACACTTTCATGCTAAATTAGTTCTAACGGTAGTATCTGTGTACTGATCTTTAGGGATCTTGAAAGCTATTAGGATCACATAATGAATATTGGTTAACAGTTACATAGTAATATGGAGAAGAAAAATAACATGTGCACTCGTCTTCTTTGATGTCATAAAAGACCATGTATGATAGGTAGAGAACGTTTCATTGTGGCCCCTACATGGCTACATTCAAGGAAACATAGATACGTTGAAAAATGAAGGGGAGGGTTTGGTTGATGCATATCCTAAGAAACCACCTTACAAGACATTATGTAAGAAGTAATGATATACTTACAACTCTTTCCCAACTTTTTTCCAACTCATTTCAAACCAACCAATATGATTGTACTACCTCTTTAAAAAAAAAATTAATTTTACATAATTAACCTCAATTTAAATAGAGTTGTAAAATAGTTGTAAGCTTGTTGTTTTCTATTAAGAAAGATCAACAATTTGTTAGGGGTGGACACAAACCAATAAAATCGATCGGAACCGATCAAAATTGGCTACTGGATATCGGAATCGGCCGAAACCAATGGAGAACTAGTGGTTATCGCGAGGCAAAAATCCACATCGATCGATTTGGTTCCCTATTTGAAGCCTGTGCAAATCGATGAACTGACCGATTATATATATATATTTATATATTTTTTATTTTGTTCTTATTTAAAATGCCATTGTTTAACTTAAGTAAGTTAAACGACGCCGTCTGGTTTAATAAATCAAACAACGTCGCTTTGGTTAAGGATGAAGCCCTAACCACATTCCTTCTGCCTTTTTCGACCTCACCGATTCCTCTCTCTCTTTGCTCTCCCTTCACATACCAACAATCCACCGATGGACAGAAACTGTAGAATAACAGTCCCACAAGCTATTCCTTGCCTCTCACCGTCCCCGTCGCCTATCTTGTCCCATGAAGAACCAATGCCTATAGGAGTTACTGCTTGCGCAACACTTGTTCACCCATTCGGCTTCTTTAACAATAAGTTTGAATATTAAAGTTTAATTCTTTTGCTCGCAAACTATCCCCATCGCCCGACATTGGATTGACCGATTCTCTACCCTCCCTTCGGTCGATAGGGTCAGTTTGGACTACTTAAAATGGCGAGTCAATCATTGTCGATTTTTGGGCCAAAACCGCATCCATCGGTCGATTTTTCAACACTACAATTTCCCAATTTGTAGCTTCATTGATTTAAAATTATTTATGATCGGACTTAATTTTTAAGATTTAAAGTAAGACAAAGATAGATACTTAAAATACTTATTAAGCATTTTTTGAAAAGGTGGTGCGCTATATATAAAATGTCTTAAATCTAGGTAACATATAGTAATATATTATCTCTCTTTGGACTAAAGTTCAAAGAAAAATACTTGAAGACCTTGATCCGTTTAAAAGAGAAGGAGATCGAGAAAGGATTAATATTAGTGAAACTCATCTTCATATTTACCTTAATGAATGAGAGACTCTAAATTAGTCTCAATAAACTCAACCGCATTTAATTCTGCATGGAAACTCCACGTAGATAAAAAGTCTCAATCTTTAATCTATTTGCCATTTTTGTTTGAAACAAAAGAAAATGATAAAAAAAAAAAGAAAAAAAAAAAGGAGCAAAAACTTCATGTGGCTAATCATATAACACGCAAGCAAGAAGCCTCCCATGCAATTATGTTCCACACATCTCCGTTTTGTCCGCACACGTGGTAATGGAGACTTTTGTTGGTTTATTCTTTATAGTTTATCCTCTGTCTGTCTTTTAATGTGGATTTTGAGAATCAAGTAGAAAATGACACACAATAGTTAGCAACTTAGCATTCTTGTACCTTGTCTAGATATGGTTCGATCTGAGACGTTAGATTTAATTTACAATAAATAGAACTTTACAATCTGATATATTACGCCAAGTCACATCAGTTTATAAGTTTACTTTTATAAAAAATTTTTCTACACCAAACATTTCTCATAATATAATGAAAATTGATACAGACAACCATTTCACAACTATATAATATTAAGCAAAACTTTTAAAATAGTTTGAGGACATGTTTGAGCATTCATGTGTGCAAGTCTCTGTTATTGACATCTAATGTAACCTCTTTTTTTTAAGGTTGATAATTTCTTTTTCTATATAAGACACTATAAATGACATGTTATTCCTGAAATGTTCACCATTTGTCCATTCTTATAAATATGACAAGTCATACAATATCCCACTATTTTTATAGAGTGGCATGCCTTTTTTTTTTTTTATACATCTGTCAGTAATGTACATAATTTTTGAAGTATGAGTTTTAATACTTTTGAACAACACCATTCCTTTTTATCTTAAATGTCTATAAATTTGATTTAAATTTAACATAATTTGAAAGGTCGTGTTAATAAATATTATACAATTTGAAATATTACACATAATTTGACTCTTAAAGGCCTGTTTGAATAGTAAGATGATATGGGATAAGTTGAGATAGTTTGTGAATAGTAGTGAGATTATTAGTTGAAATTAGATGAGATGAAATGGTTTCATCTCACCTCTATATCCAAACGGGCCTAAACGTGCCGGCCACTTGTGTATTTTAATTTTTTTTAATGGTTAAGGTCCTAAGAAAGTGACTATATATATGTTATTGAATTTTTTTTTAAATATATATTTAAAAAGAAAAAGAAAAAAGAAAAAAAAAAGAATTAATTACAATTAAATATCGAAAAAGATCACATCCAGATCACTCCACTATCAACCACATATATCACGGGTAACCATTAGTTACCAATGATACTTGGGAGAAGATATCAGTTTATCCATTCTCTTATTTTTCCTCTATTTTTCTTTGATTTACAAATTGCCAGTCTGCTCTTATAGTTGAACATGCTCAAATACTGGTGCCTCCATAGAACATGTGTCTAACTCGTCTCAGTTGTGACCACAACCATCATGTCCCTTCATTTTCAGTCTTACGGACCAGTTACCCTTTGTAGAGGAAAATCAATGCACCCCCTAAGGTGTTATCTTTATTGCCTAGTCATAAAAGAAATCCACATACATTCATTCCTCTTAGAGATAAGCAGATGTGGCTTTCAAAAATCTCCACAAGATTTGCAGTTTTGGGTAAAGAGTAAGTTTTGCACTTCCCTAAATCATAAGCCAAAAACCCACAAACTGATTAAGAAATGAACTTGAACTTCAATAATATTTGTACTTCCAACACATCCTCATGTGGTATTCTTCTTATTAGTCGTGACAAACAAGATTATAACATGACTTCTCCGGCCATAATGGAGAAATAGATCTGAAATATTTTAGGAGGTGTTGGCATGTTTGGTTGTCTCTATGAAAGAAAGTAGTCTTGCAAGGGAACACTTTAGTTTTGAATGATTACAAGCTTCTCATACCAGAAGCATGAAGCAATCCAATATAATTGAAATAATTTGATTGAGAAAGAAAGTAATTCTCTGTAGAACATAAAGATTCTATGGTCAACCAAAAAAAAACTGATGAGTTTTACTCTCAGTCCTTTTGAATCCAGAAAAAGAACTGTGCTGAATACAAGATCATTTGGAATTGATGGTACATAAAATATTTGACAAACAGAACTTACTGGAGTGGATTTACAAAATTCGGTCAAATCATCCAACAGCATTTGGTCCCATCTTTTCCATTTAACTTCTTCCAACTTCAAGAAGACAAGAATATCAAAATGTCTCCCCCTAAGTTCTAATATGTTTCTTCAGCGCACAAACATACTATAAGCAAACAGGAAGAAAATTAAAAACAATATGAAAATTACTTGCAACACAACGATACATATGGCAGTTAAATTGAAAGTGTTACCTTAGATACTACGTCTATGCTTCTGAAAATGTCTGAGAATGAAACTGTCAGCATATAAGGGATAGTTCTTCTTGATAAGGCCTTTTATGCATTTCCAATATGAAAAGTCAACCAGCTCTCCGTCCTTTCGAACTATGAACAAACAGCGTGATCTTTCAAATTCAGGATGATACCCAATCTGTCAACCCAAAAAGGAAAATATGAATCATTTCCNGAGAGAGAGAGATACCGTGATATAATCAATCCCGCATCCAATCTTCTTTTCAAACTCAGGATGAAATGGAAGCAACCTCTCAAGAATGGTTGTCTCGTGCTCTGCACTTAATCTATCTCCACTTTGATATCTGTATCAAGATTTGACATTTCCACATAATGAAAATTCGTAATATGAATGAAAACTAACACTATTTATATTAGTTAAAGTTTGTGTTTCCTTATTAAGGAGTTTGATAACATTACATCGACTATAATTTGTGTTTTTATTCTCAAATTGGACCACGAAGAAGCACACTATATTGCCATAGGAAAAGCCTAATGACTTCTTATTTTTAAATGTTATAGGAAACATGAACCAAAAAAAGAGGGACAACATGCAGCCATAGTGCCTTGCGTCCAAATAACTTCCATGTTAAGAAAAACTGGCTATATGAATGTTGAGTTAAAGTACAAATATGCACTAATGAAGGCCTTCAACAGGACCACGACCATGTCATTACAAAATCCTGTCCAATATATCAAAATTGAGGTACCCCTTATAGATTTGCAGACTCTCTCTTAACCATGCATCCCCATTATACAAACTGAAACTCACTTTAACCTTTTCTTTTACATAACTTCTTAATGCATACTTTTGTGAGGAAGAGCAAGGATCTTGTAACTTTGAAGAGTCAAATTACAGGTATATACAAGTAATCAAACATGAAAAACCAAGAATCCTATCGGGTCAAATATAAAATAAACAAATTGATGACCATAATTTTTGAAAGCCCAGAATGCAATTGTCCTTTGAACTACATAATACATTAATAATATTCATATTCTAATAATAATAATATTAGCAGATAAGTTAGTACTTATGCAATCACATACACACCATATACCATATGGCATGCCTAAAGGCAATTGAACAAACCCTAGGGGTTGGCTCAGGTGTTATGAGTCTTACTCTTAATGGTATGCTACCGTGAAGTCTAAACTTCAAACCATTGGGTGCAAACAATTCCTAGGAGTCACGCCCCATCGGTAAAAAGCATATGATTTACCTGAATTGTGTGACGGGGACGCGTTAAATGGGTCAAAAGTTTAGGTTAAAGACATGTTGCATTTGCATGGTCTGCGGCATTAAAAAAAGGCAATCAGACAAATATACAGAGCAACCCACCTTTGTGTCATTTTATGTAATTACTTTTTCCCAGTTTTAATCAATCAATTACTTCTCTATCCAAAAGACGGTTAAATCAATTAAAACCCCACGTTTCTTCCAATCATCCCAAGCCCGCCCTTTGACCACAAAGCTACTCCCTGACGATTCTGTTAGCACAATGTCTACAATCTAAGAAATTGGAATCACGACTCAACTAGAGCTCCATAAAGTATAATAACGTAAGAAACAAAACAAAGTTCCGTCATTTGTAACTTTTTTTATAAAGTACAATAAAACTTTATTGAATCAAATAAATAGGCGTTGCCCAAGTAAACAGGGAGTAAACTAATGCCATGTGGAATTTTTGGTTTAAGGCAATCAAGAAATGAAACAATTACATCGTCCACATTAGATAATAGAAGTCTTCCACTTGTCCCCCTAATAAATCGTAAAACGCAATGAAGTCATTCCGTTCCTACAGTTCAAGAAATCGAATTGCAAAAGCAATAGAAAAGCAAAAGAAAGTATAAAAAAGAAGGCCCTTTGGCTTTTGCTTACTTCCCAGAATGAATAATCATCCGAACAAAGCCAACAAGAGGAACCGTATCCTCCAGAATCCGGTCCTCCCAGTCAACCCATTTCTCCTCATTATCCCTCATCTTCCCTTCCTCACTCTCCTCGCCCTCATCCGAAATCCCGCCCGAGTCCTTTTCCTGCGAGACAACGGGCTTCCTCAGCAACTCAGAGCCGTAACCGTCCGGTCCGGTCCTAAGGGCACGGAGACGCCGGGGAAGCGACGCCTTTGGGAAGAAAGGGAATGATAGAATAACGGGTGAGAAGTGGAGCGGGCTAGGGTTTGTGGGTAGGTGGACACGTGGCGGTGGTTTAGATATGGAAGCCATGGCCGTGACCCTAAGCTCTGCTGCTTGCACTTTGATACTGCTTTTAGCTTTACTTCAGTATTTTGCTACAAAGTAGAGGAAGAGGTCTACCGTATTTCGGCTATGGCTTCTCGGTTGGAACGGGTTAACGGTCAAATGTTATCATCATCGCTCCTTTGTATAATTTCTCATTTAATTAACTTTGATTGAGAACATGGTAATGACAACTATGTGGCTATTTTATGATTTTATCACTTAATTAGTGGTATTAATTATCTTTTAATTTTGGATTTTGTATAATCGCAATTTATTTAAAAAAAAATTATAAAAGAGTTAGTTTATTAATTTAGCAATGCTAATTAATTATTGAGTTTTTTTCCTCAAAAATAATTAAAGAGTTAGTATAAAGGTTATGAAAAAAGTTATGATAAAAGTGTCGTATATAAAATTTTCTCTAAAAAAATCAGAACTTGAAATTCAAATTAAAAAGTTGAATAAGATATTGATAATATATTTTTTTAATACTATTAAAGGGCCTATAATAATAAAGAAGCTCATTCAAAATAAACAAGTCCAAATATAAAAAGAGCCTAATATAAAAGGTCCTTAGTTGAACAAAAGAAACTGGAGTATCACGAGCCTGATCGAGTCAAACATACGCTCATAACCACTTATAGGAAAATAGGGATTCCATGCAGATACGTGACCAGTTCAGTCACGAGATTGTATCCAAAAAGCTAGACTTCACACCCCGATAAACTCTGCATCAGATAAACATTATAACATGATTTTATATATACTAGGTAACCCTTAATAGCAGGGGATCTCTTGATCCTAGTTTTTGAGTACTAAATCATTTCGAAACTCTAACTGACTTAAGCATTAGAGTGTTCTCAGGCGAACTAGGCCGACTTCATTTTGATCCTTGCTCAAGTTGACGGTACAGATTGGAAGTGAGACACGTCCTTTACAATTATTTTTATTTTGAGACTTAAAAAAATTGAATTGTTTATTTTATTTTATATAAAAATTTGAGAAAGTTATAATGATGAGATGAAATATGAAAACAAACGAGACCGACATTTTATTAATACGAGACGAAAGTGATATCACACTTTTCACATTTTAAGTGGTTTTATAAGTCAATAACTTATATAAATAGTCATTCCAAAATTTCTTACTAACATTTTTTCTTATTATTCATAGCAACACTGGCTTTATTAGATTTACATTCTTCCCTTAGCTTTTTTTTGGGGAAGGGGGGACATTTCAAGAATATTAACATTTAATATAATTTTTTTATGACATATTGACTATACCTTTTGACATAATATGAGGTCTTGATTCACTGAGGGCTTGTTTGAAAATAGATCTCATTTCAAAATTCTCATATTGTCTTCTTATTCTCAAACATAATTAAAATATAAACATTTTCAAACTAATAATTACAACTTTTTCAAACTAATTATTACAACTTTCCAAAATTTTCAAACAAAAAATAAAAAACAATTTAACTTTTTCAAATTTCTAAACAAAAATAATATTTTAATTTTATAATATTTTTTATTCAATTTTTTCTCTTCTATTTTCCAAAACTAAAAAAATACTCAACTTAAAATATTTTATTACTATTCACAAATTATCTTATTATTATTCACAAAATTCTCATCTTACCTCGCTCCTTCAAACAAGCCTTGAGTCGCCTATGGGAGTGGCCACTGTCAGCTGTTCTCATTGGTGCCCAATTGGCGCCCTCGGGTGGGCATTAAAGGCCTATCAAGAGCTCCATTCGTGGAAATGAATGCTAAATTGAAAACAAGAAGATGCACATTTTCATCCCTGTAATTTGAGAACCAAAAAGAGAACAAGAAGTTTTACATAAATAAATATTTTTCCCATTAGAAGAGTGTTTCTGCCCATCTTCCCTACTATTGGATTTGAAATAACAGAAATGAAAAAACAAAAAGAAATTAAAAGAAGAACTCCCAAAGGACAACATGGTTGTTTAAGTTAATGGAGATGTCATTGCTCTATGTGCTTATGTGAGCTGTGGTAGTTTAGTGTAGATTTTTAGGCTATGATGAGTCGTTTGAATAGCTGTAAATGTGGGAATGTGGGCTGGGCTGCTAAGAGCATAATGGCTTGTGTAAAATATATTTTTCTGTAAAATATAAAGAAAGTTGTTCGAAAGATCATTCTAATAGATTTTGTATTTTGATTTTTATTTTATATTTTGCTACAATAATTCTCTAATGTAGAGAATAATGTTCACAATTATAAAATATTTTTAATTATTTTCTATCTTTGGACGTTTTTTCTCCGCTACTTTTGTTTACCAGTATTTTTTATTTCATTTCAACCCCTATCTTTCTCGGAGCTAAGCTGTTCCTTGTCGAGTCCATTGTAGTTGCTTTTGTGTTTCTAGTCAAATGCTAGGAAAAAGAACAAGGACTTCTCCATTGTAGGTGAACCTGCCAATAAATAAATAAATAAAATAAAAAAGAACTTGTAGATTGCTCAAACTTTTATAGATTGCTTTTAGGTAACTTTGAAAAAGTATAGAAAATATTTCAGAATTAAAAACCTCTTTTTCATCGTACTTTCGGCCACCAAATAGTTGTTTGGGCTTTGAAGGAAATGTGCGTATATATGGAAATATGGTAGTTATAATAAATATCTAAAATGAAAAAAAAAATTAAAAAAAAATATTTAAATGATATAGAGAACAAATAGATAAGTTGATGCATGACTTATTGTAAAAATCAGGATATAAAAAAAAAAAAAAGTTTTAGTAATGTATTTTGAATGATAGGATACATGAACTATTATGAATGCTCTAAATCCCACGAGAACATAGGACCTAGTCCAAAAGGGATCTAATTGGTGGACAAAGAAAGCCATCTCACCTCAATGGCAAGCAAACACACTGTCCATGCCAATTTAGCAAGAAGTGATTGAGTTGGCAAACAAATATCATATACCATAGATGGCGAAAGAGGACAATGTTGAAGTAAAGGTGTGCAAACTTAAGGCTGGATATCAACTATGAGCTAGGACTTGCATAATCCCATATTTGAGGAAGTAGAATCCTCAAGATTTGAGACATCCCGTTTGTTTTTACAATTATTCTTAATTCATCTCATTTCATCTTATTTTATCTCATCATTATAATTTTTTAAATTTTTATATAAAATAAAATAAATAATTCAACTATTTAAATTTTAAAATAAAATTAATATTAAAAATATATATTTTATTAATATTTTATTTAACTTTTATTTTTATCTCATAAAACAAACCAGACCGACATTGAATGAACAAGACGTAAGGACTGGAGCATGAAATGTTAAAGTGATAAAGAATCCCCATTATTAATAAGGACGCGACAAGTGTTAGTTAATAGTTATCATATTTATTATATCGCCAGTGTGGCTGATCAGAAAAGCTTCAAGCCTTCAACTGCTACCTACCATAAGCAAGATTATGGTCGATTTGATACTTCAAGATTCTTGCCTAATTTACAGATGTTCCTATTGCTAGGAGTTGAGGCACTTCTCTACCTACCATAAGTCACTAGCTAGCCCCATACGTTTTACAATTTAGCCTTTGGTACAAGCCCAAGGGTCTTTTTAGAGACGTGTGGAAGTTTGATGATACTCGTTTATGCGATATATTGTATATCTTGGGCTGGTTCTCCTATGCAATTTTATCTAATGTAGTTAGTAGAAAATCTAGTCTTCTCACAAGAGTATCAAAGGGTAGTGCTATTATGCAATCTAAAATTGTTGATTTGTTGTGTTCCTAGTACAAATTTATATATATTTTTAAAAAAAAATATTTTTTAAACATTTATAAACATTTAAAAAAAATACCAATACGCTAATAGTCATTTTCTTAATTATTAAAT
>QEOT01003370.1:34279-47178 GCA_003123785.1 Pterocarya stenoptera | reverse complement strand
ATTAAAAATTTCCTAAAGACTCGAAAATATCCTTAACTCATCAATCAAAATAACCGAAAATAATCAATTTACTAACTATGACTCTCAAATAAGTACTTGTACCCTCGAGCACTTATTTCTCTACGATCATCACACTTTGCTAAAACTTCTTACTCTTGTTCTTCAGCTGAACCATCAAAATTATCTAAAAAATATTTTGAGATAAGGGGTGAGTTATCAACAACTCAGTAAGCAGAGAACATATACTAGTGTGTAAACATAAGCATTTACAGAGTTCATAATGCAGAACAAAATACTTTTTTTCAGAATGTTGAAAAAAACATTTTCTTTTGGAATGCAGGATCAGAACATTTGCTTTCAAAATGCAGAGTCAAAATATGTTATCAAAATATCATAACTAAAGTTCAAAATATTCATAATCAAAATTCATTTGGCATAGCATAAACTGAAACATCACATCTTATCTTATCATATCAGAATAGAGACCATGTTTAACCCTTGTGGTAGGGTTGTGCAAACCCCAATGACCAACCGAGCAGAAACAAAATGTGCATCTTCCCCTTATTATTCTCGAAGCCCCGAGTGTGCACACAGGAAAGACCACGCAGAAAATTACTTTACTTTCAAAATGGGTGCACTGAAAATAGAAAAGTTGGTACCAACCCGAACAGAGGCCACAGTTTTACACCCATGGTAAAGTCCAAATGGAACAAAAATAGAAACAAAATGTTATGCCGGAAGTTTTTAGAAATCACATCATATCATATCAGAGTATAAAACATCTTTAGAACAGAACAAAATCAGATCACAAAAACATAATTTATACACAAAATTTCATATTCGCTCTTTTTTGCACAATTCAGAAACAAAATGCCAAAATAGTTCATGCCTACACCAGTCATGCCAAGAAATACTTTATTCTTAAACATAATCTCATAAGTAATGCAGAACAAATAATTGAGGTAGTTCAAATTTCTTTTCATCACCAAACATGCATATTTTTCAAAAACCAACCTCAGCTCTTTTTATTTCTATGCAAAATCTAGCATAGGAACCCCCGCTTACCTGAACTTCTTAGTTTATAAAAAATTCTCCACAACAAAACTGAATGAAAATCAATCCTCACCTATAAAATTGTCATAAAACTCTCATAAATTTCAATCGAACAAGTATTTCGATTCTTAAACCTGAAATACTAAAATAACCTGTTTTTCCTAAATGTCTAAAATTCTCTTAATTCTAAAAATATCATCACTTCCCAATTCATCAATATTCACTTAATTTATCCGACTAAAATATTAAAACCTAACTTATTTACTATTGAAAACAAACTATAAAGTTTAATACTAGATAATATAATTATCCCAAAATATTTTAAAATAAACCATAACTATTTTTTAATAGACTAAATCATATCTAAAGTGTAAAAATAACATTACACCATTATCGTTTACTCTTAAAATAAATCTTTACTTAATAACTTGTTAAAATTACTTAAAAGTTTTATGTAAACATAAATAAAATCGAGTCTACTAGTATATATTAAAAGTTTAAAACATACTAATACAGCTTGTAACTCGAAGGGTAATAATGTAATTAAAAAACTTTTTATTTCAACCTGAAGGCATGCATCACAACCTACGTAAACCATCCTATTAAAATTTGTAAAAAGAAACAGAGACTAATAAACGCACGGAGGCTCACCGAGAGAGAAGTGAAACGTGCAGCAGAGCAATGGGTTGGGCGGTGGACAATAGTGGTCATGGCGGCGGGGCACTGAGAGAGAGATAGAGAGATGAGTGAGAGAAACGAAGAGAGAGAGAGAGCTGCGCACAACGAGAGAAAGGAATGGAGAGGCAATGTAAGCTTTAGCGATGGCTCACCGTGAGGGGTTCCTACAGACTGAGGTGACCTGTGGTTGTCCGGCATCCTTTTCCTTGCGGGTGGCAACAACTTGGAGCGACTGGTGCGGTGCAGTGGTTCGGTGGGTAGGATCTCTATTTCGGGTGGCTAAAAACAGAGAAGTTCGTCGGTGGTGCTTCCTTCAACGGCTGGGAGACAGAGGTGAAGGGCGGTGCTGTGAAGGCTCTTGACCTTGCACGGTGACTGAGAGGGAGGAGACTTCAACATGGTGGTGGTCTAAGGAAGAGCCGCTATGTGGTTGGTTTGGTTTTTGGGGAGGCTATGAGGGGTGCTGTGCGTGGAGCTTGACAAAGGCTGAGCCACAGTGTGTCAAATGTGATGGTCTGGTGCAGTGTAAGCATGCTGCGAACGTACGTGCATGGGTGGAGGCATTGGGCTGATTTTCGAACGGTGTGAAGAAACTGAGCTACGGTGCTTTAGCTTGATGTTTTGTAGGAAGTATGTATATATATATATAGGTGATTGAACATAAAAAGAAAACCCTAGAGGAGGAGACGTGCATGGCAATTGGCATGGAGCCATGCTTGACGTGGGGCCTATTCTTGGTTCTCATGGGCTTGGGTCTGATAAAAATACTGGGTCATCTCAAGTATTTGGCCCATGTTTCGTAGTGAAAAAAATAAACTATTAATAAATGGGATGCTCTCTGAGTTTTGGGCCTCGACTCATCTTAAATATATATATACTTGTTCCATAAATCCTTGGCCCATAAAAAGATTTTCGATCTGACCCAAAAAAGAAAATTTAAGAAAATTACTAAGATAGCGAGCTCATTTAAAAAAAAAATCAATATCCGCCAAAATACAAATTGGACCCGCAATCAGTATATAAAAAAAATAATAATCGAAACTTACCTAGGCTCTTTCTACGAAGAAATCCAAAAACAAAAATTTAGAAAACAGCTTGTTGCTGGACTAGGGTGTTACACCATAGGTAGCCTCTCTTCACGCCGGTAAGTTCCTCTGACACCATCTCATACTCTATGTTCTATCTCTCCCTCTCTTAGGTTTCCCTTCCAAATCGTTATTTGATCATTGTTGTTTCCGTCATGTGTTGCCTTAGTGATTTAGTGTGACGCCTCCAACCTCGCTTGGGATAGAACAGAGATTTAGAGCGTTGAGACATGCAACACAAGGTTACATACCCATGTACGTGATAGTTAATATGCAATGCATTCTAGTATGCAACTAGCAATATGCAATAATCGCAGCGGAAATAAAAGTGAAAGTATAACTTATGCCAGAATAACTAAAAACATCTCAATTTCATTAGTAATCATCAAGTTCAAAATACTAATGTAGCATAATCTAAAGTCAAATCATCCATTTCATGCGTTCTAAAGCATGAAGGACTTGGCTTATAACATCAGAATTAAATCAAATCTCCTCTCAAGGTTTGGATCCTCCTCAATTAGATGGATCCAGTGCTCCATCTAGCTCGATCTCTTCAAGACCTGGCACAACTTCTATCATTTCAAGTGGATTGATAGTGGTCCCACAAGGGGTGAGATTTACTCGAAATCTCAGTAAGTTAAATAACCAACATACACAAAAATAAATTAAGCATGAAGAATGATAAATATGTAATGCATGAAATGTAAAAAGAAAATCAGTATGCATGTCTCCCATCCAGATTCCTCAACATTTCAAAAAAATGGAGACACAAATTTTCCTTCAATAAACATTTTTGCCATCACTTTTGAAAACATAACTTCATCATAACTTTCATCACTAACCTTGATCAATATTAGCAATTCATAATTATAACGTGTGGTAACGTCACAGTTTCCCACATATATTGTGAGTACTTGTCGGTGACCGTAGTTCAACTCACGTTGAAACTACGTTGTCTATAGACTCGTTCTTAATGCATTGGTAATATAATATAACCTCATAAAATTATTAACGTGTACACCCACCAGCATTACGTGTCATAATATATGAATTTCACTCCAGCCTTCTTTAAAAATAACCCATTTGAAGTCTATTGACTATTCTTCGTCAATTTAAGGATTACCACTCCATTCTTAAACACTCCAGAGTGGACAAATGAGTTCTACTAGGATAATTCTCCATCCTAGCTTTTGGGGTTATGAAAAAAATTATTTTCATGCAATACTTGAAAGTTGTATTCCTTGACATGTGTATATGTAGCAAGTTTTCATGTGGAAATGACATTTATATGCAAAATGCAAAAATGGTGAAAATCTCACATGTTATGCAAGTATGCACTCAATGTATTAGATAACATAAATTTTATACTCATAATGATAATTGAAATATGAATGAAATATTTATCAATAATTCTTAAATAATCTATCAAGATGTAAGTTAGAGGCCAACTTACAAACTTCTTGAGTAATTTGAAAATAACACCGTAGATGCGTAAATCATGTGCGTACTAATTTAGGATTAATACTTCTATGGATAAGGTTCTCAAACAAAGGTTTCAAAAATTGGATATTTACAAAAAATACCCCTAAACTTTCAAAAATTATCATTTAGGCCACAAATTTTCATTAATTGGAAACGAATTCAAAATTTAACCAAATTTTATGGACTTCATATTTTTGGAATTCTAAAATCATCTATGCCCTTGTATTTTCAAAAATCAAAGTGAAATTTTCCCAAACAGTCCCAACCCTTAGCATGCATCCTGGTTAATGTCTAAGTGTGTTTTCAATTATTGATTCCTATAAATACATGCATATGAGATTTTATTTAATCACAAATGATCACTAACATCTTTAATGACATAATGAAGGCTAATTCTTGGATAATCAAGCTCATCCCAACACTTAATCATGGCTAAGAAATCCTTAATCACCAATGTGTTCAAAACCGATGTATGCTTGAAGATCAAAACAATATAGATTCAAAACCTGCCATGGCATGCTTCTAACCACAATTTAAACATTCGATAATTATGTTAAGACAATTATAAATCATGCTTAAGACATGCCATCGCTAAATTTCTACTTAAAATCATTTAATCATTCAAACCATCTCTTAATTGACCTAGTTTAGAACAAAGCATGATAACATTCGCAAACCTCAACCAAATTTTGTACCAACACTTAGAAACAAAGCTTAACACGCTAACTAAGATTAAAAGCAAGAAAATTTACACATTTCATGGCCTTCCAAGCACTCAAGACAGCCTTACATAAGAATACTCTAGAACTCACTCAGTTTTACTCTTTTGATCTCTAAGAAGGAGAAGTGCTCTCAAGGCTCAAGATGAAGTTTGGAGCTGAGGTGTGGAGGATATGAGGAGGTGAGGGAGGTATTTATAGATGGCCAAGGGGTAGGAGGCGTTGGCCTTGGTCCATTGTGATTGGTTGAAATGGGAGGTGCACAAGTCTAGAAATTTTTCAGATTGCTTCCATGGGCTTATGTCACTTTGTGCAGGGGGAATAGTGGCCTAAAACTACCATAATTCCCTCTTCACAGTAGCAGAAAGGGTCCTGTAGAGATTTCCACGTCGTGGGGCATAATTTGGGTGGTAGAAGATCCCTCAAACCACCCTTTGGAAACTGGCGAATTGAGGGGGTTTTGGGGTGGCAGATTTTCAGTTTGGTTTTGGAACATTTTGGGCAGCAAATCTAAGTCAATTTCTTCATGATCGCCATGGGGCCTCTTGGGGATTGGGTGGTGTGGGGTGGTGGTTTAAACCATGGCAGATGGCTGGTTCAAAATCAACCCAATTAGTTCCTACACAAACTAGACCAAGGTGCACCTGATTTGGTTCATTGAGTTGGTTGATGCAACCAATTTCGTCCAAGGCTTAAAATGTATTTGGAAGGGTCTCATGAGATGTTTAAGAACCATATTATCCTTGAGAACAAACCACAAAAATGTTGGGCCCAAGGGCAAAACAGTCCAAGGGTAATGCACAAAACCGATTGATGCAAGGTTTGGACTTGATATGTCATTTTTCTTAATGAAATGTGGGGAGGTTTATTTAGGGTATTAGTGAGGTCTAATTATGAGGTAATGAAGCATTAATTCCAGAAAATTTGAATTAAAAGATTTAAGAAAAGATTAAACACAATTAATCTTCAAAGCATGGCTTAAAATTTGCTAACCTCAAGTATGATAGTTAATGGTCTTAGCCAATTTTCAAAACTTAATTTGGGTACTTAGGATATGAATTGGGTTTAAGGAAACCAATGGTATGGTGTATTGGACTTTTGGTCTTGAATGGTGAAATGACTCCAAACATGGCTTTAGGCCTTGTGGGCTCAAGTGTCCAATCTACACCAAAGGCCTTATGCCTTCCTTATACTTGGGCCAAAACTAGTTTTGATTTCTTAAGGGCTTGGTTCAAGTCTTCTTGGACTAGGCTTATGAATGCTCTAAGGTCCTAAAAAGCCTTACTACGATCACTATAGGGCTTGCCTCTCAAATCTTTAACTTAATGACACTAAGTACCAAAATTAAGGCTAACCTCACTATCAACCTTAATATAAGTAACTAACCCAAGATTAAAAGCCTAATCTAAAATGCTTAAGGGTTAATTAAGAAGGGTGTTACATTTAGGTAGGTTTAATGTTGCTGATTTGTGTCACAGAGTATTAAAATCAGTCCTGGACAATGCCCTACTCACCATCGATTTAGTTGTATCAACCGCACATAATTAGGTATTGTTCTCGAGCCTTAGTCTTGCATTTTGCAATGTACTATTGTGACATGAATGATTGGTGGTTGCTGGAAATTCAAGGCTCTGTTTTATATGGTAGATTTGTAAATTATGTGAAGTTATGTGAAGTATGGTAGTTTGGTTGTGGTTGTGCTCTTGATGTGATGTTGGGGTCTGAGGAAGGAATTGACTTGTAAGTGGCCTGTGTTAGACATGTTGTAATTATGAGTTGTTTGTGTTGATTGACATGTCAAAAGTAAGTGGGAGCTGTTTGATGTGTTGATATATGGTTGTGGGTTGACTTATGTAGCTGTCTATGGTTGATGTGTTGTGTTAATTTTGATTGATTTGGGTTTATAAGGTTGTTGTTGGGGTTATATGTATGGCTGTTTGTATCCTACAGATTGGGTTGAAGGGCTGTGTATATTTTGTTTGACATGTCAGGAGTAAGTTGGGTTTGGTTTTATTGTAATTAAGAAAACTATTATATTATTTTAAGCTGGGCTAGGCTGACAAGAGAATTTAAGTGTGAATGCCTTAAATAGGTGATGTTTTGGCTTAGTAGTAATGGGGTTAGAAGAATTAGAACTTTAGAAACTATTGTCGTAGAGTTGTTTAGTTGTGACACTTATTTTAAATGCACCAGTTTATTTTGTATTAATTTATAATATGTATTAATTATGTCTAGGTTACGACCAGTTTTGATTGACGCTATTGTGAGGACATCCAGAAAAGTTAAAGAGTCAGGTAAGTAGGGTTCCTATACTAAAGGTTTCATAAACAGAATTGGATTGAAGTTGATTTATGAAAAATATGCATGTTTTGTTACGAAAAGAAACTTGAAACAACCTGGGATATTTGATTTGTATTACTCACTAAATTTGTATAAAAAGATAAAAGTATTTTCTATCATTAATGGTGTAGACATGAACAATTTTTTGGCATTCTGTTTCTCAATTATGTAAAATGAGCGAATATGAAATCTAAATATTTGTGTATGATTATGTGAAGATGTTTTGAATTTTTTTTGATTATGTAAAGTTGATATGATTCTGTTCAGTACTCTTTTTTGATATGATGTGGCATCTGAAAACCTTTGGTATGACATTCTGATTCTATATTTGTTTCTATTTATGCTCTTCTCTGACCTTACCACGGGTGTAAAACTGTGGTCTTTGTTTAGGTTGGTATCAACTTCTCTGTCTTTGAGTGCACTCACTTTGAAAACTAAGTAGTTTTCTCTGTGGTCTTTCCTATATGCACACTCGGAGCTCCGAGAATGATAAGAGGAAGATTCACTTCTGTTTGTGCCCGGGTTTGACCACTAGGGATAGCACAACCTTACCATGGGGGTTAAACATGGTCACTTTTTTTATATGATATGATATTGTGAAGCCCAGCCCTAAAAACCCAAGCCCATATCATGTTTTCGTGAGCTTGGCCCGTGTAAAACCCAAGCTGTGAAACAAAAAGGCTCAACCCCCTTACCTTTATGACGTCGTTTAGGGGCTTGAGGGTTTAAAACCCTATCCTTTTCTTCCTCCTTCTCTCTCCCCTCCTTTTCGCCACTCCCACATTGCCTCTTCCCTGAGCCCCATTCTCTCTCCCTTTGCAACCGTGACCAAGCATTACCGTCCAGGCTAGCCATGAGCTAGCCACACGTCAAAGCTTGGCCACCTCTACCAGTTCTTTTCTACTGCCCGCCATTGCCAACCGCTAGCCACCATGACTAACAACCATCTGCGCCTTCTTTCTCTATCTCTATCTCTCTTTCTAATCTTCCACTTCACGGCGAAGCACCAATGCCGATCTCTCCAGCCGTAGCACATGTAAGCCATGGCACCGAGCGTCGCCCAAGCTTTGCAAATGCCACCGATCAAGAGCCCCGTCTGTAAGCTGAAACACCGCCTAGGGAAACTTAGCTTAACCACTGGAAAGCAAAGCAAAATTGTGCTCCTTCGCCAAATCTGCCCAGATCTACAACGAGAGCCACCAAGACCACCCAAATCTGTCATTAGACCCACCACGCATGAAGAAAATTTCTTAACCATCGTAACCTACCTCACAACCTCGGCAAAAACCGTCACAAGTTGAACCATAGAAGACGACGACGTTTGGGCTAGAAAAGCACCCACATCTGCCATCAAAATCTCACTGTCCGAAGTCGCACTGTCATTGGTCCCAGCCTAGCCTCCACCCCCTCAAAACCTATCCCGTGCCCTTTCTCTCCCTCTTAATCTCTGCCTTTGCCTATCTAGATCTCGTTCTCCCTCTTGGCCTCCTCTCCCATTTGCCTTAAAAAAATCTCTCTTAGGGTTCCACAGTTGCAATCGTGGTCCGCCAGCCACAGTCACCCCTTGCAGATCGTACGACCACCACCTTCTTCCACTTCCACTCTCACACACACCAAGATTCCCTCTCTAGATCCATACACTACCGCTGCCCCTACTACAGAGTGAAATCCATATTCTAGCCACTGCCACCGTTGTGGTCCTCCCCTTCAAATGCTACTACACTGAGATTCTCCACATCTCGAGAAGCCCTTTAATTTTCTAACTCACGTTTGTTCTTGGTTTCTAATTTTGCCCCTATATGCAGCAAACAGATCACACAGACACTCTTTGATTTTCTCTCAAACCGAGAGGAACCGCCACGATCAGCAAATTAGGACTCAGTGAGCCGTGTCAATCCATAAAATTACCTTCACTATTGTAAGTGGTTCTAGAACTAACTTTATAAAATACTCACAGTTGGAGTGTTGTGAATCTATGTTTTTGCAGTCTGGTGGGGAATGTGGATTTGTGGCTACGTATTTGTTGGCCGTGAAATGTTGGAAATAAAGTGTTGTGGTTTTGAATATGAGGCTGAGGGTCTTATGAAGCGTTAGGATTAAATTGCAGTTGTTGTGATGTTGGGAGTGACTTGTGATATTGTGTATTATGTTTTAAATTCACAATTAATGTTGTCGACTTGTCATTCACTATTTATCTATTGCACATTGCCTGCATTTTATATGTCAACCGATATTAATATTTATGAAATTGTGCTCTGATGTTGTATTTGCTAAATATGGAAAAATTGTCATTTTGCTATTAAACCGGTATTTTGTGGGTGCGTGTGTAACACAACCTTAAGTCGAGATAGGGCATTATCTCGATAGAATTCCTCTAGTCACTCGGGACCACATAAAACTGAGTGATGTTCCCTAGATTGTCACCGAGCGACAATGGGCTTGGGCAAGACAGTAACGCTCTCTTCTAGCAGAGGCTAGAAGATACCTGGTCATGTACGTGCCAGGCACGGAGTTTGGCATTGCTCATTATGAAGTCACACGCATGATCATTACCTTGGTGGGACGAAGGGAGCCAGAGTTTGCGAATGATCCATAGGGTATGTAACATCCCGTCCTTATGGGTCCGGAGAGTTAACTCATGTCACCAAAAAACCATCTCCAATAACACTTTTAAAATAACCCAGAGTCTCCATAAAATATTAACCTATTTGTTCAATACAAATATCCATGTTCCTACATATGTACACATAAGGAGTACCTCAATAATACACATTAATATTTCCTTAAAGACTAGAAGTATCCATTACTCAAAAATACCAAAGCAACATATAATATCAATACTACCAGAAAGACTCTCCAAGAAGTACTTGTACCCTAAGGCACTTAATCTTCTATGATCCACAAAATTTGCAAGTACTCCCAATTCCTGACTTCCAGCTAATACATCAAAATTATCTAAAAAATTTTATGGAGAGAATGGGTGAGTTATCAACAACTCAGTAAGCAGAGAACATATACTAGTACGTAAACATGAGCATTTATCAGAATTCGGAATGCTGAACAAAATATTTTCTTTCAAAATGTAGAATCAGAATACTTGTTTTCAGAATGCAAAATCATAACATGTTACCAAAAATATAAGAGCGAAACTTTCAGAAAACATTATTATGCAAAATTCCCTTTGGCAGGGCATAACCGAACATATTCATCTTATCTTATCATATTAGAATAGAGACACCCCTGTGGTAGGGTTGTACAGACCCTAGTAGCTAACCCAGCAGAAACAAAATGTAAATCTTCCCATTATTCATTCTCGAAGCTCCGAGTGTGCACATAGGAAAAACCACGCTGAAAACCACTTTGTTTCCAAAGTGGGTGCACCAGAAACATAAAATTTGGTACCAACCCAAACAGATGCCACAATTTTACACCCATGGTAAGGTCAAAACAAAACAAAAACAGAAACAGAATGTCATGCTAGAGGTTTTCATAAATCACATCATATCTTATCAGAGTTCAAAACAGATAAGAATCAGATCACAAAAACATAATTTATGCACAAAATTTCATTTTCGCTTTCTTTTGCACATTTCATAAACAGAATGCCAAAATTTTAAGCTCATGTCTACATCAGTCATGACAAAAATGTTTTATCTTTCATCAGAGTCTATGAGTAATGCCAAACAAATAACTAGAGTTGTTTTCATATTTCTTTTCATAACAAAACAAACACATTTTCCAAGAGGTACCTCAGTTCATTTTATTTTATGCAAAGTCTAGCATAGGAACCCCTCTTACCTGGACTTTTAGCCTTTTTGAAAATTTCCTCAACAACGCCGAAAAGATATTAATCGTCACCTATAAAATAATCATGTAATTCTTGTAAATTTTCAATCAAACACGTATTTTAGTATTTAAGCCTAAGATGCTAAAATAACCTATTTTTAATTTCTTGAAAACCTAAACTTTCAATCCATAAAAATATCATCATTTCTCAAATTCCTCAATATCCATATCCATCTTGATCTCCAACTAAAATATTAAATTCTAACTTATTTACTATTGAAAAATCAAACTATCAAATTTAATACTAAATAGAATAATTATATCAAAATATTTTAAATTATACAACAACAATTATTTAATAAACAAGATCATAATAAAATTACAACATTATCGTTTACTTTTGAAAGAAAACCCTACTTAATACCAATTTAAATTACTTAAAAAGTTTATGTGAACATAAATAAATTAGAGATTACTAACACATATTAAAAGTTTAAAACACATTAGCACGACTTCTAGCTCATAGGGTAATAATGTAATTTAATTAAATTAAACAATGCATTACCTAAGCTTCAGTAGAATATTTGTTAGTTGAAAACAAAATCATGTTACGTAAAACAGCAATTTGTGAGGCAGAGGCTCACCGAGAGAAATGGAGGTTGCGGCGGAGCTGGTTAACGGTGGATGGGGGCTGTCCCGACGGCGGCCCACTGAGAGAGAGAGAGGCAGTGTCGTGCACCAGCGTGGCTTTCCGCTTGGTTGTGAGGGTTGACCGTGGCTTACGATGGGCTTGGGTACTGCAGTTGGGTGGCTCGTCTCTCTGCGACTTGGAGTGGTGTTATTTGCGACTGAGGCAACCAGCATGGAAGAGCTGCTGTATGTGGATTTCTCTGTTTTTGGTTGTGAAAAACAGAGGCTCACCGTGTGACTTCAGCTGACTTGGTGGCTTTCTTACACGGTGGTTAACGGGCTGGGGTACGGTGGCTGGCCAGAGGTTGTGGGTTGGTTGTGAAGGAGCTTTGGAAATGGGGTGGTGCAGTGTATGCATGCTGTTGGAGTATTGCATCACATATAGATAATATGGAATTAAAGTCAAAAGTAGAAAAGGCTAAGGCTAAAATAGACAATGCAGTGTAGTTTGTTAATTCTGTTACTTTACATTTTCTGTATAAATATGGTGTAATAGCAGACTAAGTGATCACTTCTTTTCATTTCAATATTCAATACAACTTAAATTCATTTCCTTATTCTGTCTTCAATCTCTCTTTACTCATTTGATCGAGTTCTTATCATGGTATCAGATTAGAAATTCCGCACACAAATTTTTTGAAATTCGATCCATCATTTTTTTTTCATCAAGACTCATTCTTTGATCCTTTCTTTGCTTCTCTGCATTTCAATTTCTTTAAGACTTTGAAGTGATTTCTCTGCACAGCTTTGTCTCTTGAAGTCTGTGATTCTCAATTTTTCTTTCTTGAAATGGCTTCTGTTAGTTCTGCCGATTCTGTCACCACAAACCCATCAGATATTTCATCAAGTCCATACTATCTACATCCGAGTGATAACCCTGGTGCTCTTCTTGTCTCAGAGATATTTACTGGAGATAACTATGTTGCTTGGANCAGATATTTCATCAAGTCCATACTATCTACATCCGAGTGATAACCCTGGTGCTCTTCTTGTCTCAGAGATATTTACTGGAGATAACTATGTTGCTTGGAGCCGCTCGATCACCATTGCTTTATCTGTCAAGAAT
>QEOT01003370.1:5521-19252 GCA_003123785.1 Pterocarya stenoptera | reverse complement strand
TACCAAAATAAATACAAAAGCCCCTTGTGGACTTGCGATCATCAGGGCATCCTGCCCAGTCAACATCAAAGAAAGCTGAAATTTTAAAACACGAGGAAGAAAAATGTAAACCAAGGTGAGGTGTTTGACGATGGTAACGAAGGATCTTTTTTACAGCCTGCCAGTGAGGTACCCTAGGGCAGTGCATAAACTGGCATACTTTATTTACAGCGAAGGAGATATTAGGTCTGGTGAAAGAGAGGTATTGTAAACTACCTACAACACTCTGATAGAGTTGTGGATCTTCGAAGGTACTACCATCAAGGGTACTAAGCTTTATTGATGAAGACATAGGAGTGGTGACAGGTTTAGACAGGTGCATGTTGGTGCGGTGAAACAAGTCAGTGATGTATTTAGACTGAGAAAGATATAACCCAGAAGAACCCCTAGTTACTTCGATGCCTAAAAAATAATGAAGCATCCCCAAGTCCTTAACAGGGAAATGAGCACTTAAAGAATGAATAAAATCATATACGAGTTTCGGACTTGAACCTGTGACTATCAAATCATCAACATAAATAAGAATGTAAATACAGTCAGAGGCAGTGTTCAACATAAATAAGGAAGAATCAGACCGAGAGGCAACAAACCCTAGAGAAATTAATTGATCAGATAACTTTGCAAACCAAGCCCTAGGGGCTTGTTTCAAGCCATAAAGGGATTTTTTTAACTTACATACGTGTGAAGGAAAATCAGGATTGACGAATCCCGGCGGTTGTTGCATGAACACGGCTTCATCGAGGTTCCCATGTAAGAACGCATTCTGCACATCGAGTTGATGAATGGGCCAGTTTGAAGCTACTGCAATGGAGAGAAGAAGGCGGATAGTGACTGGTTTAATGACCGGACTATAGATTTCGGTGTAATCCAAACCTGGCTGCTGATGAAAACCCTTGGCAACGAGCCGTGCTTTACGGTGTTCAAGGGTTCCATCAGCTTTCCTCTTGGTTTTGAGCACCCATTTGGACCCGAGAATGTTGAGTTTGGCATTGGAGGGGACCAGTTCCCATGTTTGATTGAGGAGTAGGTCATGACATTCCTCAGCCATGGCAGTTCGCCATTCTGGATATTTGTTGGCCTCAGAGAATAAGGATGGTTCTTCGGGGATAATGGCTATGAGAGATTGAGAGGAGGAGCTCTGAGAGGTGGTGAGAGATGCAGAGGGGTGTTTCAAGGGCCACGAAACCGTGCCATCGGTTCGCACACGGGGGCATAGTGTGTTGGTGAGTGACCGTGTGGTCATAGGGTGACGCTGAACAGGTTGAGGAGAGGGAGAAGACGAGGTTGGAGACACAAGATGAAAAGGATTGTTTGATGGAGGCGAATAGGAGAGGGAGGGACTACTGTTGGCAGAGGTGGAAGAGGATGAGTTAGGGTTGGAAATAGGAGAGGACGGGGGAGTGGGCTAGGGTACATTTGTTGAGTTAGGGTTAGTGTGGGATGGGCCAAAGTGTTGGGCCGTGGGTATAGAGAAAAGGGAGAGGGTAGAGGTTGGTGTGTGAGGGGACGGTGAGGGAGATGGGCCAATGAGGTTGGGCTTGAAGGGAAAACATTGTTCATTAAAAATGACATCTCTTGAGATATAGACCCGACCCGAGGGAAGATGAAGACATTTATAGCCTTTGTGATCTGGGCTGTAACCTATGAAGACACACATTTGAGAGCGAAAATCCAATTTGTATCGATTGAATGGTCTTAAGTTGGGCCAACAAGCGGACCCAAAAACTCGAAGAAAGAGATAATCTGGTGGATGGCCCATTAAAGTTTCAAAGGGAGATTTGTTTTTTAGGACAGGGGTGGGCATACAGTTAATTAAGTAGGTGGCGGTTAAGAATGATTCAGCCCAATATTTTAGAGGCATGGAAGAATGAGAGAGAAGTGACAGTCCGGTTTCGACAATGTGTCGATGTCTTCTCTCTATACTTCCATTTTGAGGATGGGAATGAGGGCAAGTAAGGCGATGACTTATTCCATTTTTTTGAAAAATAGATCTAAGAGGGCGAAATTCCCCACCTCCATCAGTTTGGACGGAAATAACATTATAAGAAAAGGAATTACGACATGTCGTTTAGTCAGCGCAGAAAATAAAAAAAAAATAAAATAAAATAAAATAAAATAAAATAAAATAAAAATTAGGCAAGCAAAATTAAATAAAAATAAAAATAAAACTTAGACAAATAAAATAAAATAAAATAAAATAAGATAAAAAAATTAAAAAATATAAAATTAAACAAGAGATGAAAAATAAAATATTAAAAGTGTGTTGTGCATGTGAAGAACTTATTGCCCAAATAAATCACAAGTTATAAAATCAAGCATAAACTATGCTTTTAATCAATTTAATTCACAACTTGGATTTATGCCTCTTAATCAATTTTTCCATCTAAAACCAATGATAAAATAATAAAACAATTAAAAATATATTGGTTTTAAATGTGTAAAATATGCAATAATGCAGCTCAATCAGGATGCAGGAAGCTAGAAAAAGGTGCTGAAGGTTCGGATGGTAGAGTGTAGAGTCCGTTCTTAACTGGACCTCAAAGAAGCACCGCCTGGGACTGGGAATCCTTCACAAGAAAAAACTCAGAGTGAAACTCAAAGAAAACCTTGTTATCAAGACAAAATTGTCTAACAGATAGTAATTTTTTTTGAAATCAATGGAACATGAAGAAGATTAGTTAAGAGGAAATTTCTAGAAGGAGAGCTCCACTGAGCCGAACCAACATTCTGTATTGGAAGAGAGGACCCATCTTCGATGCTCACTTGGTTAGAACCTTGATAGGACATGGAGTCTAAATTGAGAGTTGACAAGTCAGGGGTGAAATGGTTCTTTGCAGCTGTGTCGGGAAACCAAGTAGATGGAGGGAATGCGGGGGTGGGAAGATGAGTGTAGTTGGCAAACAAAGAGACTGGTGCAGGGGAGTGAAAGGCATGTTTGAACCGATGATGGCAAGAGATAACCATGTGGCCAAGCTTTTGACAGAGTTGGCAAGTGGGGCATGAGTCATTGCGGTTGTAGAAATAGTTGGTGGAAAAACCACNATCAACCCCCCCCCCCCCCCGGCGCGACCACCATTTCGTCCACCTCTAGGAGGATGACCAAGTAAGGAAGGTGCCCAAGTGACAGTATTATTTGCAGAGAAGGAGGAGCCCATGAGTAAAGATTGATTTTGGAGAGAGAGGCGGGATTCGTGATTAAGTAGATAGTTCTAAATCTGGTGGGGAGAGAGAGGATCAGGCCGTGTAGTGAGAGAGGTGACCATGGACTCATATTCAATCCCAAGTCCCGCAAGGAGATAGACAAAAAATTCATGATCAGTGAGAGTATGACCTACTGGACTATGGGAAGAGACAAGAGTTCTAGCTTTGTTGTAGTAATCCGAAATGGACTCAGTTCCTTTTTTTAGGGTGGCAAGTTGATGGTGAGTGTGAAAGACATGAGCACAAGATTAAGCTTGGAAGATGTTTTGAAGGGTGGTCTAGACTTCATGTGATGTGGTGCAGTCCAAAACCTGGGCAAGCACAGACTCGGAGAGGGAAGAGTTAATGGCAGAGATGAGAAGCTGGTCTTGTAACACCCATCGAGTGTGTTCTGGATTGATTTTGCCATCAATAAAGGTAGTGGGAGAGGGGATAGAGCCATCAACATAACCAAATAGTTGATGGCCCTTGAGGAAAGGCACAATCTGTGCCTTCCAGAGTGGAAAATTTTGAATGGTAAGTTTAACAATAACACAGTGTGTAGTAGAATTAAGAATGGAAGAGGGGTTAGGAGGGGGGATTTTCAGAGAAGGAGGCCATGGAAAGAAGGGGACGTGAGTCTCAGGCTCTAGATACCATGTTTAAACTAAAGATAAATCAATGCATAGAAGCTGTTTGAGAGAAGTTTACAAAACAGTCAAGACATATGAAAGTTTTCTTAGTCTCTCTTTTTCTCATTACTTTCTGTGTACATCAGAGTGTCTATTTATAAAGTAAACTCTGTAACAACCTTTACAATGTGTGCCACTCAACTATTGACAGGTGGCAGCAAGGAATCATTCAGCTATATGTCCAGGACGGCTTTGTGTGCTGGACGTGGTAGTGCAGAACGTAGTAGTGGCCTCTATTGTGCAGAGCATGAAATGGTACTCTGCTGGTGCACAGCTACTTGAGCTGGGTATGTGCAACGGACTGCTCTAAGGCTGGTGCAGTAAGCTGAGATGCCTTAATATGGTTCAACCCATGGATTGAGAGTTGAAGGCTGGAATGTTATGAAGATGAATGTATTACAGTGCTGAGATTAATCGAGTGAGGGAGCAGAAGCTAGTTGGAATCATATGTATTGCACATGTTCATTAATAGTTGATAAGACTGTTTTAGCCTTACTTACAAATAGGAAGATATGATATTACCCTTGCTTATAACAGAAATAACTAACTCAGTTTCACATGAGTTCTTGTATAAAAACCTACGGAATGCTATAAGGAAATCATCTGAAGTATTATACAGAAATCATTTTCTTGGAGGTTCTGATCCCTCGAATGATCAAAAGTCTTTCTTTCGTCATTTCTTCTTCAAGTTACTAGCATATTGTAACACTCAAGTTAGCCCCAAAATGTTTTGGGCCCTTCCAGAAACTCAAAAGGGTGGGTAGTGTGTCATACCGACTAGATTTGCTCCCCTCCTCCAAAATACATCCTACTTTTCACATCTCTCAGCTAAAAAGGAAACTTGGATCTTCGACTACTGTGTTACTAGATCTGTAACCTGTGGATAAATAGGGATTACTCAAACCGGAAGCTGAGGAGGTGTGTAACACCCTCATCCCGTAGGCTATAAGTGTCACGTGTTTTCATAAAATAAACCCGACAAGAGATATCATATTAAATAACATGCAATTAGCATTTATTTCATAAAAAGAATTGTCTAATAAAATGACTAAAAAAAACTTAAAGGAATAAACTGAATAAATTTATGTCATAAAATCAATTTTATTCTAGAAGGTCTGAAGCTAAATCACCTGCTCCTTCTAATCCTGGCCTTCCTGCTCGTAATCATCATCCTCACCTGTGTGCTTAAAAACATGAAAACAAACTAAAATGAGGCGAAGACTCAGCAAGAAATCCATCATAACGTTAACATAATAAACATAAGGTTTTCATAAAAGTTTTTATGCTAAGAACTTCAAATTCATGACTGTTCATATTGATGTTTATGTTATTAATGACTGACTTATCTAAATTAACTAACTGATCTGATTTAACTGACTAATTTGACTGGGCAACACACTTAACCCTGTGTGCGAGGTCGTGCATTAGCCCCACATCCCGCGGCCGCGAGGGGAGCCACTGATAGTATTCTGGCATACTATGGTGGACCACGCTTGAGTCCGTGGTTGCACATCTACCCTGAAACTAAACTACATTGGTACCATGCATCTGAATAGTCATCTGATTAACTGATCTGATCTTATCTTGCACTTGAACTTAAGATAGCTTGCGTGTCTTATGCACATGAGATGAATGACATAATACATACATAATTATAGTTTCTGAAATTGAACATGATGCGGAATTACATGATCGAATGCTATGCTGGATGACATGTTTGCATATGACATAAGTGGTGCATAAACAATGGCTGCCAATGAACTGGCTTGAATAATACTTATATATAAGCTGAACTGTGATGATCCTAATTTGTGATCAAATTACTTATCTTGTTGCGCTTCTTCTTGAATCTCACTTCGTAGCTCGTCACCTATACGAAGTATTATAAGTCACTAAATCTGTCTAGAAAACGTGTCCTAATATTCCACTTGACTAAAATCATATTTAATTAAACTTAGATTAATACATAATAATATTATTCAAAACTCATAACATATTCCTTAATTTTTCTATTTAAAGTATAACATTATAATTTTATTAAAATCCTACTAAATAGACAAAGGAAATATTAACTAAAATATTAGACTCAATAGTATACTTTAAAAATATATTTCAAATTCTTTAAACACTTTCTTATAAAAAAAAATGAGCTTATGAATAATATATTTATTTAATAAAATTAAACTCAACTTGAAATATTAAGCCTAACCCAACAACAAATAAAATATTCAAGCCCACACGAGGAAATCAGAAGCTCTTGGCCGGAAGGCTTAAGGCCCAAGGCCCATTAAAATCCTACAGGTAGTTCATAAAACAGAGGGCTCGGGGTTTACAAGGGTAAAGGGCAACCTTCGAAATCTCATTTAACACTTGTTGTATACTGAAACGAAAAAAACCCAACTTATATCATGAAGAGAAAATAGAAGCTCGGGGGAGTGGGAGAGAGGCTTACGGCAGAGCTTACCGAAAGGGAGGAGATGATGCGCGACAGCTTTGGGTGGTTGGACGTGGTTGGCGACATGACTGGTTTCTCTGGGCAGGGAAGTGCGACGCCGAGAAAGGGAGAGAGAAGGGTGGTGATCACGGTGGGAGAGCACGAGAGGGAGGAAGGGGCTAAGGTGACGCTTTCTGTGGTGGTGTGGAAGGTGGTTGGTGAAGGTGGCTGTTGGTTGCCCAGAGAGAGGTTGAGGTGGTGCTGGCCGTGGCTAGGCAAAAACACAGGCTGTTTTACGAGTTTTTTTCCTAGGTTTTTGTTGAGACTGTGTATGATAAAAAATAACACAGGGGGTTAGTGAGGTTCTTATAGATGATAGGGAGGATATATGGTAGAGTTTTCTGATATGAATTGGTCTTCCATTAGGATTAGGATTAGGATTTGGATTTATCAATTAGGGGATGAGTATGAGGTTAGGATTATAAAATCAAATAATATGGATGAGGCTTACGGGTGGAGATAGGAAGAAATAATGTTTAAATTCAAAACAAAACAGCTATTGCAAAATTGGGTCACAGTAAAATACCAATAACAAAAAGATAATAATCCTATTAAAATTAATAAATGCAAAATCTGATAAAACTGTAATAATAATAAAACTAATAAAAATAGAATATTTATAATTATATGAAAAAAATACATAAAATTTATCTTGTGGCCTAATCTTAAGATTGGGTTGTTACAAAGAGGTGTTGGAGAATCACATGGTCAAGGAGGGAAATTGTGCCAAGGTGGAGCTATATATTAGTCTGCAGGCAATGACAGACTAACGACCATACAACATGGGAGGTGTATTCGAAGCTGAAAGAAACATTTCCCCACCTTGTGGGCATGGTGTTTTAATCAATAAATCTATTTACAACCGGCCAAGGAAACCGCGGGGGGCACCGCGTCCCACGTGGCCGGTTGACTTTTTCTTTACGTTCTTATCTGTTGCATTAAAGCTTTCAGTTGAATTAAAAACTTAGACTGGCTTCATCATTTTTTTAGGCGTTTCCCTCTCGTCTTCTTATCTCCTCGCTATTCAGAAACTATCTCTTTTCCTTGCATCATCTGCGTCTGCGTCTGGAATAGATCTCTAGAAGAATATAGTCGAGTTGAAGGATAGAAAAAGAATTATAATTTGAGAGGACTATAAAAGTAATATATCGACTGCAAATAAATTTTTTCTTCCTCAAAACCAACTTAACCAGCTTTTTCCTCCCTCTTCATATTCTTTTCCTAAACAACCAAAACAGGTATAGATCTTTGGAAGTATAACATTTTCTTTGCTTTTTGTTTTGGTTTTGGTTTTTGATGAAGGGGTTTATGGAGATCAGGATATGTTATTTGAAATGGTGGGTGACCATGGGATTTGTGTTTGCAGCAATTTATGGTCATCTGATGATGAAGTTTGAGAGTGGGTTTACTGTGGAGACGGTGTTTGACAGAAGAAAGCTTGGAATTGAGCCTTACTCTGTGGAGGTGTTGCGCAGTGGAGAGCGACAATTTTTTTTGTTCCGTTAATAGTGACAATCAGTTGTTCGACTTGCAGAGGAGAGTGTATTTTAGAGAGAGAGAGAGAGAGAGAGAAAGGGAGGGGGTTGCAAACGATGACCATCGGTACAAGCTACCCATGACGACATTCAGCAGATTCAGCTACCCACGAAGACGACAACCGGCGCAGATTCGGCTACTCACAAGTCACGAGTGGCTACCCACAATGACGACCACTGGTGCAGACCCACGATGACAAAGACGACACTCTCTTGATTTTCGATTTCCTTGTTTTGTATTTCCCTCCGTGGCTTTTGTCTCTTTCTTTTTCTTCTCTTTTTTTTAATAATATAATATTAGCCGATTTCCCAGCGGTTACTCGAGCCGGTTGTACGTAGAAGAATTGATAATTTAAACCATAACTGATCAAAATAAATCTCTTATCCAACAATATCTTCGATGTTTAGAAAAATTTTGTTATGCCAAGTTCTAATTATTCCGGCCCCACTTTGGTCTGTGATTTATTATTTGGACCTTCATCCAATCATTGAGCCCAATAAAAAAATTCATACTCTTCCAAGAAATACATTTTTGACCCTGTGAGTTGCTCTGAAATTATTTATTTAAAATTCAAATGAGCTTTTCTTACATAAGCCCAAATATATTTAACAGACTCGGGTTGGCCTGGGTGTTACATGATTTCTTGTCTTGATCCCCAGTTGTACTATCAAAATTATCTAAAAAATGTTATGGATATAAAGAGTGAGTTATCAACAACTCAATAAGCAGAGAACATATACTAGTATGTAAATATGAGTCTTTTCATAAAGTTAAGTATGCAGAAACAAAACATTTCATTTTCATATGCACATTTCAAAACGTGTTATCAAAAAGTCATAGCGACCTTTAAATCTTTTGATATTCAAAATCTGACATTTCATATTCAAAAACACTTTGGCATAATATAACTGAACATCTTTTTCTTATCATATCATATCACCATATCATATCATGCCACCATATCATATTATATACCATGCTAAATCCACGTAGTAGGGTTGTGCTATCCCCGATGGCCAAACTAGGCAGTATCATATTGTGAAACTTATTAGATTTTGCGGCGATATTAACCCGCCGCAAAAATTGAACTGTTATACATTCGCCGACTTTAAGAATTGTTGGAACTGCTCATTTCAGGCGATTAAAGATTCACCGCAAATAGTCATCTACAATTTTTCATAAATTTTGCAAAAAGATATTTCCAGCACTTTTTATTCGCTGGTAATAGGCATTAATTCACCGCAAAAGGATCAATTGTGACGATTTTCCTATTCATTGCAAATAAATTAATAGCGCTATAGTCATAAATTTTATTTGCGGCAACAATATATAGCAGCAAAAAGTCTAAAAGTCGCCACAAATAAGTGCACAGTAATTTCAACATCAGCATTTCGAATACATTGCGTTGGATTTCAACGTCGAAAAAAAATCGTCGCAAATAATCACTAATTACGGCGATCTTAAAATCGCTGAAAAATACCTGATTTCTTTTAACTTGTTTGAAATAAAGTTAAAAAATGGGAAGTTGGAAATTCCACATTGGCAAATAGTAGATCGTACAAAGTCAATCTTTCGAAACCTAATTGCATATGAGCAATATAGTCAAAACTTGCATACTAGGTATGTCACTGACTATGTTGTTCTCATGGATTATCTTATTTACACTCCAAAAGATGTTAAAGTACTCCGTTAAAATGGAATTATTGGAAACTGGATGGGGGAAGATGAATTTGTTTCCAACATGTTACAAGCTCGGTCACTACGTCATTTTAAGTGGATCCGGCTTGATCTATTATTCAGACATTACGAAGGAAGTGAACAAGCACTGTTCCAAATGCCGGAATGTGTGGATGGCAAAATTAAGGCGCTATTATTTCAATATAAGTCCTTGGGCATGGCTTTCAGTTCTGGCGGCTGTGATGTTGCTGCTGATTGCAATTGCAGAGACCACATTTTCCTTTCTTTCCTACGTACAATAAAGGTAAGTCACTACATACTGTTCTGCCTTGTCACTTTCGTAGCTGATGTAATATAGTCTCCAATGATTGAAGTATGGAAGGATTATTCATGTTACGGCAACCAACTTAGCGGTTGCAGTTTGTACCCTAAATTTGCTTACTTTTGGGACTACAATTTCTTGGATTTTCAAGGTTTAGAGAATTGTCTTGATCATTTCACACAGGGACGAGTGGGACAGCCAAATATTGCTTCTACATCATGAATTACATTCAGGAGGATGCTTTATATATATTCTATATATAAAAAGATCGACAATCAAACTTCCACTATAAGAAATGATATATTATGTTACAGACAATTTGTCATGTAAATTGCTTTGAATGTTACTATATATATATATATAAATATATATATATATATTATATCAGAAAGCAGATGGTCACGAAGACTCCAAAAGGTATGCATAGTGTCCATAATAGAACGTGGAAATAGAATAGCCTAATTTGGTTGGGTTTGATAACCAAAAATAACTCTTCAATAGGAAAATAATGAATCATCCATCTGACACCGGCCAGCTCAATTGGTAGTAGTAGTAGTAAAATAATATTGATGATGACCACGACAATATTAATAGTAGTGTAGCAATAATAATAATATATAATAATAATCATAATAGGAAACGGCATTTTTTTCACCCAACCCATTAAAACAGAAATCGAAAGAGGAAAAAAAAAGTAGGTACGTACGCAGCTTGAAATCTCATGAGTAGTTGATAAGAAGAAAAAGAAATACGTAAGTAGCGGGAGATCATAAATCTAAAGGACGTGTCTTACTATCGGTCATGATCGTTAATCTGTAAATCATTAAGTGGGCAGCACGGTGTGACTATGATCCCTCCGATGCTTAAGTCAGCAATAAGTTAAAGATAATAATTTAAGAATGCTTAATCAGATGATTCGAAAGTTACATGTTGACCCTATATATAGACATGGACACTACAGCAAAAAAGAGCTATTGAGACGATTTTTCTTTGGAACGAATTGAAAATCCTTCCAAAAAATGAGATGTAGGGACGAATTTGAAATTTCGTTCCAAAACAACGACAGAAGGTGTTTTCCATTCAAACACGTTCGAAAGGAATATTTTGGGAGGAAAATTTTTATCCCTAAGAAGATAACCGTTCGAACATCCATGAACATTCAAATGGAAATTATATACGGTTGAACGATAATTTGGCGCGTTTAGTGAAAAAATTTAGCGGGATATTGACTTAACGTTTGAACAACATACAAAAACGTTCGAACTTTAAGGTTAAACAATGTTCGAACAAATATTATTTATGATCAAACAGTAAATTGGCGGGTTAAGTCTAAAAATTTTGGCGAGAAATTGACTTATCGTTTGAACATATTCCTATACTGTTTGAATGGTAAGTTAATCAATGTTCGAACATAAAATAAAGTGTTCATACAGTACGGTGGTTAGAGGAATGCTACTTTACATATTTTAAAATTATTTTTTTATTATTATTAATTTTAATTTTATTTTATTCTTGTTAAACTAATTGAGTTGTTCTACTTATCATCCATACACCACATAATATAAATCAATAATTAATTCATAATTAAATAAAACTTACAAAACACCAGATATTGTCCATACCAAAAAATATATATATAAATAAAAGATAAAAACTACTGTGATCCCAACTCTTTGTATACATCCTCGACTGCAGCTAAGCATGTCTTTACCTGTGTTAGTCGAGTACTAAGCGTGACCTGAGTCGAAGCAATAATGGTACGAATCTATGTACGTAACTCAGAGATGCTAGCATTAAGCTCTGTACGCAACTTAGACATGGCAGTATGGATCTCCGTACGCATTGCATCGATCACCACAGATGTGTGTCCGCCGATCTCTGCACACAGTATGTCAGCCATCTCCTCATGAGTAGATGCCTCACCAACCGATATTCCAGGATCTCCCGGTTGTGCATCTCTCTGAACATCAATCCGATCAAGAATAGGTCGATGAAGACGAAATCTCGAGTGTCCCGTGCTTCATGACAGAGTGGTGCTGTTGATCTATCCCATTATCTCCCATGCCCACTCGGCAACATCTGGCACAACCCAGGAATATAGAAGAAATATCTGTTGTAATGTACCGGGCCTCTGATCGAATCTTATCAAATATATACCTCACGAGGTCGATAGGAATACCACGAGCAACCCGTATCATAAATTTCACTCGATCCATACTAACCTCGGTCTTGTGCTGCCGAGGGTCAATATTGTTGGTAATTATAAGATTCATTATCTTGAAGAAAGAAGATAAATCTCATTTCCTAATGCTCTTTGCCCCATCATACAGAGAAACATCTGGACTAACAATCAAGTCTCTCACCTCATGGTCAGCAAGGGTATCGAGCTCATATGTATAAGCTACTCCCTCGTCCTGAGCCGTCTCTGCATCACCCAAATGATCAGACTCTCTAGGCAGCACGTTTAGATAGGCATCGAGCAGTCTAGGAATACTGAGATGTTTAGCGAGTACGTCCGTTGAAAATATAACTTGAGCTCCTTGGACAGAGATCCTATACGCCCCTCCATCATCTGGGTTGGCACCATCGAGCTCTTTATAGAACTCAGCAACGATGTCAGTATAGGATACGAGCTCCCATGCTTCTTTCCTCTAATCTAGGATTGGTGCCCAACCATGATTACTGAAGACTAATTGCCGGGAATGACCTCCTAGATAAGAGTCACGAAATCAGACAGTTTCACCTCCCGCTCTAGTAAAACAGTCCTCTCTCGAACTCTTTGGATGGAAGGTTCGCCTGATCTGCTATGCTGACGGCCCTTATAAGACATTATTATCAACCTGAAATTTAAAAAATAAAATATATATTCAACATTAGTGATAAAATGTAATATTTTTAAATATTCATAAAATTATATACTAATAGAAATTTAATAAATTAATTGATAGAAAAACAAAATGTTTTAAAAATAAATTAATAAGTTAATATAAATTAATTGGTTCAGACTGTTTGAACATGCTCGAACGGATACTATAATGTTCGAACGAACACAATAGTGGTCGAACGGATACTATAGTGTTCGAACGGACACAATAGTGGTCGAACGGACACCATCGTGTTTGGTTCAGACTGTTCGAACGGATAAATAGTGTTCGAATGGTTTTTAAGATTTTTGGATACGTTCGAACGCTAACCAGTTGCGTTCAAACGGAAACTAAATCAAGCTCAACCATAACTGAGTCAACTCAACGGCCATGAAACCCCATGGAATCGGTTTCTTCAACAAACCACCTACTATTCTTCATTTCTAAACATCCTACGGTGGATTTGTGGTGTCCTACGGCGCCTATTGACGGAAAAATATAAATTTTCTAGAGAAAATAAATAAAACAATAAAACAATAAAAATAAATGGTAAAATAACTTTTGAGGAGCCTACCTGTACTTGGGAGGAAGAGGCTTCATTGTGGGTGGTGACTATGGCAGCGCAAGAAGGGCATTCAAACGTTATTTCTCGGTTTTCAAGCGATTGGGGACAGCGGCGTCCCCAATAACTTATATGTACAGAACCATTTGAAGGAAATATTATACTTTCGAAGCGGATTTAAATTACCCTTCGAACAATATTATTTACAATTCGAATGGTATTTGTTTCAAATTTAATAAATATGTATATTATAGTATATATTACTAATAGATAATATGATAGTATATATTACTAATATATATGATACTATATATACCATAATACTAATATTAATAGCCAATGGCTAACCTTTTTTTTTTTTTTTT
>QEOT01003369.1:53182-165286 GCA_003123785.1 Pterocarya stenoptera | reverse complement strand
CGAGTCGAGCTAACGAGTGAGCCTTAACAAGCCTTAACTGAGTCGAGTCGAGTTTTGTCGAGTATGTGTCATTTACTAATCGAGCGGGTATCTGCTTTCACGAACTAGTTTTTTTTTTCACGAGTCGAGTTCGATTCGAGTTTAACTGAGCGAGTACCGAGCGGGCTATCGAGTAGACTGGTTCATTTATAGCCCTATATGTATCACACAAAGAGGGTGATTTCTCGTCATGTTTTATGGATCCATGTATCTATGCCTTAGAGGGTGATTCCTTGTTGTGCATACGTATATGTGACCTTGAATTGTTACATGAAATTGTTCATTGCATTTTTAGGAGCATTATCTTTTATTAGTAGTCTTGTCATAGCTGCCTAACCTACTTATGTTTTCATCTTCAGAACCATAAACTTTGATATATAGTTAGAATTTGGGATGATACCTAAGGGAGAAGAACCGATCCTGCCCAAACCCTGAGTACAAATACTTGTCTCTGTTGTAGGAGCCATGTATCATTTTGGATTGTGTATATTCCTTTCAAATGGGCGACCGCTTGTATTTGGTCTACCTCCTTTATGCGATGACCAAAGTATTTGGGGTTGTATGTATTTCTAAGAATTGAATTAATGAGTAATGTCAATAATTACTTTTATGATGTGATTTAGACTTCTGGTACTATAAGGTCTTAGTTTACTGTTTAAACCTTTATCATTTCTGCATCGATCATACATTTGTAACCTAACACTTGCATTTCTATTTGGATGAGGCACGCCCAATGTAACAGCTCACCAGGATGAATTTCTTTAGGCTTTAGGAACCTAGTGAAAATCCGAATCTTTAGGCTTTAGGAACCTAGTGAAAATCCGAAAACTTTGACAAATTGACCCAATCGCGTAGGTTTTAGTCTGTCAGCATAGTCAATATTGCCATTCATGATGGTGTCAGAAGTGAGATTTTATTTATTTGAGTTACCTAGAAGTGTTAGAATGAGATACTGTCTACACCATTGGACTTAGAGGCCATTCAGAGTCAAATTTTTATAAACAATTTGCACTTTAAGGTTAGTATGATTATTTAGGATTTTACAATGTAAAGTTTATTTTTTACATTTTCGAAGTGAATAGCAGTCTCGTTAGTAGCACCTAAGAGCAATGTTTTCAAAATTAGCTGTTTTTCCTTCCTAATTGTCACTTTTAGTTAATTCTTTCATTTTTTGTTAATTTTCTTTTGTGATAATGCTTATTTTAGTACCAAATTTTGTTCCAGATTCTTATGCTAGATTTTAACCATAGTTATTGTATTCCATATTTTACTATTTGGCCTTAATTACAATTTTTGCTTTTCCATTAGCTATTTTAGCCTGGCTTGTGAGCTTCAGAAGGAAGATTTGATTTACTTTATAATAAACCATAGTCTCAGAGTTTATGTCTAAGTTTTCTCTCTGTTTGCGATTTTCTCAATCTCAATCTCTAGCTTCTGTTGTTTAACTTGCCACTACAATAATCACCTATTATGTTGCTTAACCAAGAATCAAGTTATTATAGATGAAGTCAAGGCTGAAGACCAGGAAGATAAGGATCCTGAGTTATTAGAAAATATGCAGCAATGGAAAGTGTCAAAATCACAACAAAATCATAGCAGCAAATCAGGAGGTTAACAATGAGGAAGATACGATCCTGCTAAACTGAAATTGTATAGTTGTAGGAAGTTTTGAATTGCTCACGTAAAAGTAGGAATCAATTGTAAATACATTACTATATATTGTTGTGTATACTACACGTAATAATCAATTGTAAATACATTACTATATATTGTTGTGTATACTACACGTAATACAAGAATTCTCAAATTATTCTGCCTATCAATTCTTTTACATGGTATCAGACGAGTCGTGAAAAGACCACCGTTTATCTATGTCTTCCTCAAGTCCCTCCTCTTCTACCAGTTTGAAACTCAAATTCCCAACCATCCCTCTATTATCTCCATGTCTCATGTTGTTACTGTCAAACTTACATTCCTTTTTTATCTCCATGTCTCATATTGTTACTATCAAACTTACTCAAGACAATTACTTTCTCTGGAAAGCACAACTGGTTCCTTATTTCAGAGGTCAGGATCTCTTCGAGTACCTTGATGGTACCACAACCAAACCATTCAAAACCGGAGTTATCTCTGAACGACTAAATCCTGCTTACGCTCAGTGGGTACGTTAAGACAACCTAATTGTTAGCACACTCATGACTTCCCTCACTGAAGGGGTTCTTGCTCAAGTTGTCAATTATACAACATCCAACGCTATCTGGCATGCTCTAGATGAAACCTTTTCTTCATGATCTCATGCGTGAATTATCCAAATACATACACAACTGGCCACTGCCACTAAGGGCAACCAATCTGCCATCGAGTATTTTCTCTTCATCAAAGGGCTTGTGGATGAGTTAGCAGTTGCCGGACAACCAATGACTCATGATGATATTATCACATATGTGCTTGCAGGTTTAGGCCATGAATGTGACAGCTTCATGGCCTCTATTTCTGCACCCACTAATAGTGTGACGCTTGAGGAAATCTATTCCCTATTCCTGACCACGGAAGCTCGCCTTTCTCGACATCAACTTACCCTTGCAGTTTAGGAACCCTCTGCAAATGTTGCTCGACTTCAACCACAGCCTTTTGCGCGGAATGGACACGGTAGTTCTCGAGGCAGGGGGTGTGGCAATTGTGGTGGCTATAATTTTGCCAACCGTAGTAATGACCAGTCTTCACTTATTTGCCAGGTTTGCAGTAAACCTGGACACTCTGCTCATAAGTGTTATCACATATTTGATCTTTCTTATCAGGACTCCCCCAAAATACCACCAAAGCAGGTTGTGGCAGCTATGACCAATGGCAATAATGGCAATTGGGAGCCTGAGTGGCACACTGATATGGGTGCAACCCATCATCTCACAAATGATGTTACTAATCTGAACCTAACGAATGCTGACTTCAGTGGTTTAGATAATGTTCACGTGAATAACAACGTTTGCAAATCTCTGAAACTGGATCTTCAAAGTTTTCAACTGCTACTTCTACCTTTGTTCTTAACCAAGTCCTTTTTCCTGAAATTCAAAAACATTTAATATCTGTGCAGCAATTTTGTATTGACAATAACATTTATTTTGAATTTCATGCCCATTTCTTTCTTGTGAAGGACTACTCGGGGATGGTCCTTCATCAAGGACATCTCAGTGATGGCCTATATCGGTTTTCCATAAGAACAAATCTCCCTCAAGCCTTTTCCAGTGTTAGTGTTTCTCTTCGTGAGTGGCATCATCGACTTGGCAACGCTTCAGATCCTATAGTAAACAAAGTTCTTTCCACCATTGCCTTTCCAGTAGCGAAAAATAAATTGCACTATGTGTGCCTTGAATGTCAAATGGCTAAGAGTCATGATTTACCGTTTAAATCTTCTGCATTTGTTTCTTTCCAACCTTTGGATCTAATTTTCACTAATGTGTGGGGACCCGCATCTATGGTTTCTACCACTTGTGCTAAATATTATGTAAGCTTTTTATATGATTATTCCAAGTTTCTTTGGCTATTTCCTATTAAACTCAAGTCAGATGTTGAACAAGTTTTTCTAACCTTTCAAGCATATGTTGAAAGACACTTTGAAAGGAAAATAAAAGCCATCTATCTGACTAGGGTGGTGAATATCGACGCTTGCACACTTATTTTAAAAACGATGGAATTAACCATCTCCTAGCTTGCCCCCATACTCATCAATAAAACGGTTCAATTGAATGTAAACATCGAGATATTTTCGAAGTTGGTTTAAGCATGTTGGCACATTCGAATTTATCTATGTTGTATTGGGAAGATGCCTTTCAAATTGCTGTGTATGTTATAAACAGACTTTCAACACCAGTTTTATAGCAAAAGTCACCATTTGAAATACTTTATAATCGTGCGCCTGACTATTCCTTTATGCGTGTTTTCGGTTGTGCATGTTGGCCCAACTTGAGATCTTAAAATAAAAACAAACTCAATTTCAGCTCCAAAACATGCATTTTCATTGGTTATAGTCTTTGTCATCAAGGGTACAAGTGTCTTGATCGCTCTACTGGTAAGGTCTGTGTTTCCAGACATGTCATATTTGATGAAGCATATTTTCCTTTCGTCAAAGAACCCAGTTCCACTGTCCCTAATCAACATTCAGCACACTATGTTTCTCTTCCCCTTCCACTCGATGTTCCACAATCCACGAGTTAAAGAAACTTGCACCCTAACCATATTTTCACATGCACACAATCTGTACCTTTGTTTTTCTATAGGAACAGATCAAGACACATCTCCACGTCATGTCACTACAGATTTCCAATCTAATACTATTCAAGTGCAACATGTTGATACACAGCCTACTTCTTCTAACTATGTCACAAATAGTCATTTTATGACAACACGATCAAAGAATAATATTCATAAACCTCGACAACCCAATGATGGCCATATTCTGTATCCTCTTCCGAGAGCATTGTTAGCAGAGAATGTTCATACAGCCATGGAACCAAGGTCTTATACTAAAGCGTCGAAGTCTGCTCATTGTCGAGAAGCAGTGAATAAAGAACTTATGCTTTGCTGCAAAATGGTACTTGGTCTTTGGTCTCACCTTCGACTAACGCCAACATTGTGGGATGTCATTGGGTCTACAAGGTTAAAAAGAAGGCCGACGGGACTGTTGAGCTTTACAAAGCTCAACTAGTCGCCAAAGGATTCCACCAACAAGGAATTGACTTCTCTAAGATATTTACTCCAGTCATCAAGCATGCAACTATTCGGTTAGTACTTTCTATTGTGATTTCTTATGATTGGCCTATCAAGCAACTGGATGTGCAAAATGCATTTTTGCATGGTGATTTACAAGAAGAGGTACTCATGTCTCAATCACAAGCTCCAAGAGCCTTATTTTCTAAACTCTCAAACAAGCTCAAGTCCTTAGATTTTCATGAAAGTAGAGCTGATACATCACTCTTTATCTTTAGAACCCCAACAATTGTTGTATATATTCTCATATATGTTGATGATATCTTGATCATGGGTTCAAGTTCAGATGCAATCAACAGAGTGATTACTTGCTTAAAGGAAACATTTGTTGTCAAAAACTTGGGTTCTCTGAATTTCTTCCTTGGGGTAGAGGCACTTCGATGTTTTGATGGTATTTATCTAACTCAGCGAAAGTATATTGTCGACTTACTAAAAAGGACTGACATGGACAAAGCCAAGCCTTGCAGTTGTCCCATGGCCTCTAACTCACATCTTAACTCTACAGATGGAAATCCTTTTGTGGATATCAGTCTTTACCGAAGTATAGTCTGCAACATGCAATATCTTGCATTTACAAGGCTTGATTTGGGCTTTGTTGTACACAAAGTCAGCAAATTTATGCATCGGCTTCTTGATTCGCATTGGCTTGCAGTTAAGCACATCTTGCTCTATTTTAAACATTCACTTTCAATAGGTTTATTTGTCACCAAAGCTACTAATTTCAAATTGCGGCTTATTCAGATTCTGCTTAGGCAGCTGACAAGGATGATCGACGATTAGTTGGTGCTTATTGCATCTATATGGGCTCCAACTTGATCTCCTAGTGTTGCGAGCAGTAGCCTACAATAGCTCGAAGCAGTACAAAGGCTGAATACAAGGAGTTAGCAAATACAGTAGCCAAACTTACTTGGCTCAAATTAGTTTTATCTGAGCTTGGTCTTCTTCGAAAACAAACTCCGATACTATGGTGCGATACTATTGGAGCAACTTATCTCACTTCCAATCTTGTGTTTCATGCAGAACAAAACACATCGAAATAGATTTTCATTTTGTAAGAGAACAAGTTTTCAAAAAACAACTGGTAGTTCAATTTATTTCCAGTAGAAATCAGTTGGCAGATGCTCTTACCAAATCATTGCCGCCAATAAAATTCAAACAAGTTCAAAACAATCTAAATGTCCGTGACCTACACTCCAGATTGAAGGGGTGTGTAGAGAATGAAGTTGTTATAATTGAAGTCAAGGCTGAAGACTAGGAAGATAAGGATCCTGAGTTATTAGAAAATATGCAACAATGGAAAGTGCCGAGATCACAGCAAAATCATAGTAGCAAATTAGGAGGTTAACAATTAGGAAGATATGATCCTGCTAAACTGAAGTTGTATAGCTGTAGGAAGTTTTGAATTGTTCACATAAAAGTAGAAATTAGTTGTAAATACATTACTATATATTGATGTGTATACTACACGTAATAATTAAGAGAGAAATATAAGAATCCTCAAATTACACTGCCTATCAATTCTTTTACATACACACACTTGAACTATAAGAGTTAGCTCATGTTTTGAGAGGCTTTTTTATATAAACCTACGTTTTTATGCACATGGTTATATTAGTTTTGATAAAGGTCACGACTCTAGTGTCTCTATGAGCTAGGGTTTTGTTGTCGTTAAGTTTCGGATTCAAGGGAGGAGGGTCTGAATGTTTGGAGTCTTTTTCTCGGAAAAAGATGTCAAACACTTAATCACATAGGTTAGGATTTTTCTTGAATGATGAACCTAACAAGTACTATATGTATTTTCAGCTTGCTTGCTATATATTATGGATTTTTGTAAGTACACTTTTAACTTGTATTTGGATATTTTGTGTATATGCCATCTGAACTTGTTGGTTGCTTAGTTTATGTGAATATTTATGATATTGATGTTTCTTCCATGTGATATCTTCTCTTCTTAGCATGATTATCTAATGTATGAATAGAATGGCGTATGAAATGTATACATGTTATGAAAATTGAAAAAGATGCCACCTTAGGGTTCGGGTTGTAAAATCTTTGTTTTGTATGGAAGTGTTTGTTACTTGACCGAAACTTGTATGGGACTAAGATCGAGAAAATGATTGTCTATGATCACTAGATTGTTTCGGCTACCCATGAGTATTCATTGTTAAAGTTTTATTTAACACATTAGAAGATTCTAAGTTCATGAAAAGTCGATTGGAATGCATGCTTTCAAAGTTAAAGGTCATGGTTATTAATATGGATGAGGGATGATCAATTGGCGTTTTAAGTTTCGTGAGCTAAGAATGATTTTTGTATGTGCTAGGGTTTGTATGTTTTGGCCATTACATGGAAAGTATTGAATGCTTGTCTCTTGTTTGATATTCAATGCCTTAGAATTCTTTTATAAAAGAACATATTTGCATGTTCTAATATTTTCAAGGAGTAACGCAAAATGTGATGGAATTGCATGTTTAAATGTTATATGATCATGATGAAGCATTCGGCATTGACATGTGTCTCATGAAAGTTCTAAGTTTCATTGTCATGTCACATGCATTAGGATTGTGAAAATCTTTTGAAAGAAAAGAGTCCTTTTCAAAGTTTTTATCATGACCCCAAAGGCTTGGGCGGGGCAATGTCTTAGTGGAACTCCTCTATTCACTGAGGAGTGTTTAAAATGGAGTGATAACCCCTGGGTAGACGAAGTACCGTCAGCAAATCTAGAGTGGTTCTTAAAAGAAAATGATACCAGAGTGGGATCGTACCTAAAGCTAGTGGGTGCGCCACGGTGAAGGTGAAGCGAGCTGCCATAATATGAAAGTTTAAAAGTAAGACATAGTCACCTTGATCAAAGTGGCCAATGGTCGATGCGGTAACTAGCGGGGAACACACGGTGCACAGGGAAATCATGAGGCATCCATTTATAAGTTAAGAAAGGCCTTGAGCTCAAATTTATGTTATATGATCAAGAACCGAGCTCACAAGTATGTTAAATGAACAAGTATGAAATGAAGAAAGAAAGTTTTATGAAAGAAAAGGTTATGAAAGTCAAGTTTTACATGATGTCTTTTTGAAAGGTCAAATGTATAAGTAAAGTCTGATATCCATGCGTTCATTGTTAAGTTTGATTTCATATGCTTACGATATCTGTTACATGTTATTTATTTACTTATTGAAATTTCTCGAAATCTCACTGTTGTAACTTCTACTGTCATTCTCCTATTCGGAATGGTAGAAGCTATGCCATGTTTAGTAAACTCAAATGATGAAGTGCAAGAGGACAGCACCTCCTCCGGAGATGATCATGCCTAAAATGGTCATAAATTAGTCCGAGCCTTCCATTTTGGTTCATCTCGAGTCAATTGACCAAGCAATCACAGAGATACTTCAGGACATAGAAAAGTTTTGAAGTTGCCACAATCAGGACAAGGACCGGGCTTTAGAGAAGTGAGTGAAGCCCGAATCCCACTCAAGATAAAGATCTAGGTTATGGGACCACTTTTGGAAAATTAATCTTTTGTTATGTTGGATGTTTTGGTCCTGTGTTTTGGGAGTCTCTTTTTGAAAACACTTGTGGAATATGAATTATTCAAATTTTATGTTCTTCGGTACCATGACTATTGTTCCAATATTTGACTTAAGTTGACTTTCTGCTGTGGTATACTGCATACTGCTAGTTATCATTAGGTGCATTACATTTTATTTGTCATGTATGATGGGTAGGTAAACTTGTGTTGCATATCCTAATGTTTTAATTTTCGTCAAATCTCAAGCAGAGGCTGGGGGCGCGACAAGCTTAGGCTTGGCCGATAGCCACAAGTTGAAAAGCACCAGGTAAAAAGTTTGCTTGAGGTGCGCTTGACAAGCTGCTCAAGCAAATAATGCAGAAAAGTGAAAACTAGATTTTCTGCCATGTCACACTCTAAATATGTACTTAATGAATAGTTTAGCATGTCTTGAGTGTTATGGACAGTGATATTTTGCCCCAAAGTGTATTTTGTGATTCCTCGGCATAATAAAATCCTCTAAAGTTCTAAGGACGTAGGCACGTAGTTGAACCATGTTAATTTGGTATCGTGTGATTGATTTTCTTGTGTTTGCTTTCACTTGTTTGTCATCATTTTGTTTTTCACAACAATTAGTATCAGAGCCAAGATTTGGGTCTAAAGGGATNGTAGGCACGTAGTTGAACCATGTTAATTTGGTATCGTGTGATTGATTTTCTTGTGTTTGCTTTCACTTGTTTGTCATCATTTTGTTTTTCACAACAATTAGTATCAGAGCCAAGATTTGGGTCTAAAGGGATAACAATAGCTAGAAACAAAGTGAAAGCACCTGGGTTTGAGACGTTTGACGGCACTGACTTCAAGTACTAGAGTACGCCGATAGAGGACTACCTTTATGGGAAGAAACTCCACCTTCCACTGTTGGGGAAGAAACCATAGAGCATGGACAATGCTGATTGAAACCTATTAGATTGACTATGTTTTGGGAGTTATTAGGCTGACACTGTCTAGATCGATTGCACACAATATTATTAAGGAGAAGACCGCAATGGATCTCATGACGACTACATTTGGTATGTATGAAAAGCCATAGGCAAATAACAAGGTGCACGTGATGAAGAAACTATTCAACCTAAAGATGGCAAAAGGTATGACTATTGCCCAACACATGAATGAGTTTAACACTACCACAAACCAATTCTCGTCTATAGAAATTGAGTTTGATGATGCGATTTGGGCATTGATCCTGTTGGCTTCATTGACTAATAGTTGGGAGGCCATGAGAATGACAGTAAGTAATTTAGCCAGCAAGATGAAACTAAAGTACGATGACGTATGGGACATGCTCCTTGCTGAAGATGTGCGTAGAAGAGATTCTGGTGAGATCTAGGATTCAGGCTTGGCCTTGAAGGTTTACAATTGGGGTAGGGGATACGACAGGTCAATTTCCAAGGGCAAGGGTAGGAGCAAGTCTAGATTTGGGTAGCAGATCACCTACTGGAATTGTGGCAAGCTAGGCCACATAAAAGAGACTTCCGAAATCAAAAACAGATTGAGGATGATGCTGTGAACACGGTGGCTAAAGAAATAAAAGATGCCTATTTCTTGCTCTGCATAGTGCGGTTGATGATTGGGTGTTGGATTTAGGGGTTTCGCTCCATAGCACCTCACATCAAGTTGACACAACAGTTGGTTTGTTCTTTGTTTGATTCTTGAGCTTCGCGTTCCTTTGTGTCAAAAGGTTTTAGTAACTATTCCAGACTTAAAGGTAGTTGGATGCACTCGAATAGTTAGGAATTGTCCGTTGGAACTCGCAGGACTGACCCTAACCACGGATTTGATCATTTTCCATCTAATTGAGTTCGACTTGATCCTATGAATGGATTGGTTATCTAGGCACTATGCTAAAATAGATTGCCAAGGAAGGTGATCTTCGAGTTACCCTTGAAGGACAAGATCTATTACATGGGGGAAGTAGTGAAGTCGATTCCATCAGCCTTGATGGTAGGATGAGCGAAGAAAGCCTTGAAGGAAGGAGCTGATGCATATCTAGAGGTCATGACTAGTGCACTAGAGGAATCTAAAGGAGTCAAAGGGATTCCTGTGATAGAAGAGTTTCTAAAGTTTTTGTCGATGATCTGCCTAGACTACCCCAAACTGGGAAACAGAGTTCGTAATTGAGTTGGACCCATCTGCGGCCCCAATATACAAGACACCTTATTGAATGGCCCTGGTCAATTTGAAGGAGTTGAAGGTTCAGATTAAGGAACTCCTTGAAAAGGGATTTATTCACCCAAGTTTGTCCCCATGGGATGCACCAGTCCCCGAATGGATGACTTGTTGGATCAGTTGCAAGGAGCGTAGGTATTTTTTAAGATAGATCTATGATCAAGATATCATCAATTGAATATTAAGGATCAAGATGTATCTAAAACAGTTTTTCAGACTCATTATGGACACTGAACTTTTAGTAATGCCTTTCGGATTGATAAATGCCCCAACAGCATTCATGGATTTGATGAATCAGATATTTAGGCAGTATTTAGATAGCTTTGTCGTGGTGTTCATTGACGACATTTTAGTTTACTCTCGAAGTGATGAAGAACGTAGGGAGCACTTAAGGATAGTGTCGAAGACCTAACAAGAACATCAGCTTTACACTAAGCTCAACAAGTGTGAGTTTTGGCTCAGAGGTAAAATTCTTGGGACATGTTATTTCTAGAAAAGGTGTGGCAATAGATCCTGCTAAGATAGAAGTAGTAATGGAATGGTAGAAGCTGACCAATGCCCACGAGATACGTAGTTTTTTGGGTTTGGCAGTATATTATCAAAGATTCATCGAAGGATTTTCTAAACTATCTGGTCCCTTAAAGACATTGACAAAGAAGAATGCCAAGTACATTTGGAGTGAGGAATGTGAAAGGAGCTTCCAGGAACTCGAAAGGAGGTTAACCATGGCACCTGTGTTGGCTTTACTTGAGCCTCATAAGCCGTGTGTGGCTTATAGTGATGCCTCTAAGATGGGATTAGGGTGCGCATTAATGCAAGAAGAGCGAGTCGTTAGGAAAACTCAAGGATCACGAGTAGAGTTATCCTACTCACGATTTGGAACTCACCGCCGTAGTCTTTACGCCAAAGATTTGGAGACATTACCATTATGGAGGAAAGTGTGAGGTGTACACTGACCATAAAAGCCTCAAGTATATATTTAGTCAGAAGAACATGAACATGAGGTAGAGAAGTTGGGTGAAGATGATCAGCAATTACTAGTGTGAGATCAAGTATCACCTTAGAAAAGCCAATGTGGTAGTAGATGCCATTAGTCGTAAGACTCAGGCCGACATGCAATCTTTATTGGTAGAAATTAGGGAACTAAGGATAGGAAAGCCGCCAAGGAATATCAGGTTAACGGTGGTGTAGGAGATTGTACAATTACCTGATGGGGAAATTATCGAAGGTTAGAGTAAGGATGATAAATGGTAGAAACTTGGGCAGAAAATTCTAAAATCTGAAGGACCACAACACTTTTCATTGGTAAGGATGGAATGTTGTATTACAAGGAGAGGAAGTGATTCCTAATGTTCCTGAATTGAAGGAAAGGATTTTGAAGGAAGCCCAGTGCACACCATATACTGCTCATCCTAGTAGCACCAAGATGTATTGGAATTTGAAGGGACCATTTTGTTGGGCACGAATCTAAAGTTTAGTAGTGCCTATCACCCTTAGACGAATGGGCAAATAGAGTGTACTATCTCAAGACTAGAAGATATGTTACGTGCTTGCATGATGGAGTTAAGTTGCGATTGGGAAAGCCATTTGCCATTGATAGAATTTGCTTACAATAATAGCTTTCAAGCTACAATATAGATGGAACCTTACGAAGTGTTGTATGGAAGGAAATCCAGATCCCGTTTGTATTGGGATGAAGTCGGTGAAAGTAAGTTTTTAGGACCGAAGTACTTATAGGATGTACGAAAGCAAGTGGAACTAATCTTCGAAAGGATGAAAGTAGCTCGAAGCCGTCAAAAGAGTTATGCTGATAAACGGCAGAGGAATTTAGAGTTTAATGTGGGAGATTGGGTGTATGTCATGGTATTGCCCATGAAGGGAGTTATATGGTTTAGGAAGAAAGGAAAGTTGAGCCGTAGGTATGTAGGACCATTCAAAGTTATGGAAAGAATTGGTGCAGTGGCACATCGATTAGATTTACCAACTGAGATGCAAGGAGTGCACAATGTCTTTCATATATCATCACTAAAGAAGAGCTTTGGGGAAATACAACCTGTGGTAATGGCACTGGTAGTATACGACTTCAGCCAAACCTATCTTATGAAGAATGGCCTATGCAGATTGTGGATAGTGAAGACCAAGAGCTAAGGAACTGAAAAGTATCTTCAGTAAAAGTACTTTGGAACAACCCAGCTTTTCAAGAAGTGATGTGGGAAAGAGAAGATTTGATGAGGACTCAATATCCTCATTTGTTTGTAACTTAGAACTGGTGTATTCATGAATCTTATTTATGAACGATTGTTTGGTTGTACCTTGATTTCTTGTGAATGACTGTCTCTATGTTATTTGTGAATTTTAGTGATGATAAGTGCACCTACCATAGCCATGAATAGGGCATGGCTCGTAATAAGAATACCCCTTGCATATCTGTATCCTCGATAGCGCAAATTAGAGCCAGACGCGAACACAGTCACCGGAAACGATTAGTAAGGAGAGATTGAATGATGAGTGCTCACTGTCAGCAAATGGAAAGATTCGAGCATCATTGCACTCATGTGTTGGACACGGATTTTCGAGGCAATATTTTTCTAAGGAGAGCTTTACCACATGAAGAGCATAAAACCCCACAGGTTCCTTCAGTATGGAGAGATGCTAATAGGTTATGTCTAGTCGGACTTAACCTTGAGGCAGAATCCAATCGTGCTATAGAAGCTCGGGCTTCAAGATATGAGCCTATTGAAACTTCAAATACGTCTATTGACTGAATTTGTTATCATGAAGAAGGACAGCCCATTGAAGATACTGAGCTTGAGATTGAGCGTAGGTTAAATGAGATGCGAGTAAACATGTATTATGATTATGACTTGAACGTGACATTCCATTTTTGCAAGATTCGGTGACAAAAGAAGAAGGCGAAGTGCCCCTTTCGTCATCATCTGAGGATTCTACAGCAGCTAGTGCAAGAGGTACCAATGAGGATTAGCATTCTTCTATTAATAGATTTTTTTGTGACTACGGTATCTATTTTGAGGATGAAATCTTTTTCTAAGGAGGGAGGATGTGACGACCAAATTTTTCCTAGGCTTTTTATACATTTTATTATATATTGTTAATTTGGGCCAAGAGAGAGATGGAGTAACCCAATTAGAAATTTGGTTTGGTAGTAGGCATCTAAGGCCTTGAGAAAGGCCCAAGCCCATGAGTGTTTTGACCTAAATAAGGAATTAGGGTTTTGAAGCCCAATGGAACTAGGGCACATGCCCAACCCAAATTCTTGGACGCCACATGTCATACAATGGAGCTTATATCTAAGCTAGGACTCGATGAATCTGGACTAAATTATGGGAAGAGAGGTGATAGAGTCTAGGGTTTGGCCTTGCATGCCTCTACCATAGAGGATCACTAACCTTCTTGCCTTGTGTCATGCATGCAAGAAGGCTTGCTTGTAAAAAGAGGCATTGTGATACTTGTCACCATTAGAGAGAGATTCTAGAAGAAAGATGATGAGGTTATGAAAAGTGGAGTTTAGGGAAGGCCAAGAGGCCTTGCACAACAACCATAGAGAAAACGTGTTTTGCTTTTTTGCCATGTGTCATGCATGCAAAAGGGAAGGAGATGATGTCTTGTCTTGGGAAGGGGCAAAATCTAAATGGGAAAATGGAGAGCCACATGCCTATGGAGCTTCTAGAAGAATTTTGTGAAGGGCACAATTGAGGTGGACAGCTAGGGCAAGGGAACTTGTGCATTGCCACCCACAATGACCAATCACACAATGTCCAAGACAATGGTAGAAGAAAAAATAAATCTCTTTGGGAAGAGATGGAGATTTTGGCCAACATGCACACACCCACACTCCTCACATGACACTTGCACACATGTAAGAGATTGAGGAAGATCGTACCTTGATGAAAGACCATTTAGCCATGAGGTTCATTGAACCAAGACATGGGGTGAAGGGCAGAAGTGGAATGGAGTTTCAGTTTTGAGGAAGAAGGTCCCACTAGTCCAAAAGTTCTATTGTGTTCCCAACATAATCAAATGATGGGGAAGTGAAAGAGGCCTTAGGGTGAGATGCCACTTGGCATCCATGCAAATGAGCTTGGCTTGGACTAGAAGCCTTTTTGTGTCTATAAAAAGGGGAGATGTGCCGAAATCACCATTCTTTTAGTCACTTGGAGGATTTCTTTTGAGAAGCATTTGGCCGCCACCTTTCTCTGCAACTTTCCATCATTTTCTCACCATCCAAACACCCTTCACATTACTCTTTTCTCACCCAAACATCATTTTGAAGGCAAACAAAGCTAGAAGATACTTTTAAGGAGAGGATCATAGAAGGTAAGAAGCCAAAACCACCTTTCCATTTCACATGCACACACAGACCTTGAGAAGTGAAGTTTTGGTTCTTAGGAAGTTTATGATGAACTCATACTCTCTCACGCACACATTTGATCTAGAAGAAGTTAGCTCATGTCTTGAGAAGTTTTCCACATGAACCCATACCTATTTACACACAATGTTTGGCTTTTGTTTTAGACTAGGGTTTTAGTTCATGCAAATTTCATATTTTGAGGAAGTGGAGGTCCGAAATATTGGAAGGTTTTTCCTTAAACTATATGCCATGAGATTAAATGTACACACACATGGTTTAAGGTTGAAATAACGAAACCTAATGATTTTTGTGTATATATTTTCTGCTTGCTTGTTTATCGATTGTTGATTTTTGTAAGTAAATTTCTAAGTTGTACTTGGATATTTTATGTATATGTCATGTGAACTCGTTTGTTGTTTGATTGCATGTTGATACTTGAAATAATAATACTTTCCATGTGATATAATTGGTTCCTTGTATGATCATCTAATATATGGTTGAAATGTTTTATTGTTGCTAGTTCATATCATGAAAATGGAATGAGAAGCCACCTTTAAGGTTTGGGTTGCATAATGCTTAGCATGTTCATGGATATTTGTTATATGACCGAATCTTTTATAGGATTAAGCCCATGAAATACTTGTCTCTTTATAAGTATGATCACTAGCTTGTTTCGGCTACACATGTATGTTCATCAATAAAATTTTATTACACACATTAGAAGATTCCAAGTTCATAAAAAGTTGATGTAATGTATATTTCAAAATTCAAAGGTCTCGCCCATGACCATCGATGAAGTATTAACATTTTGCGTGTTGAAGATCTAATGATATAAAATCGATTCTTGGATATGCTAGGGTTTATATGTTTCTGTCATTACATGTAAAGTTTTGAATGTTTGTTTCTTGCTTATTATTTAAATGCCTCATAATTTATGAAAAAGAACACAGTCGCATGTCCTAATATTTCAAGCCGTAATGCGAAATGTATATGAATATGCATGTTGGTATGATATATGATTATGACTATGCTTCGGCATTGCATGTGTGTCGCATGAAAGTTATAAGTTTCATAGTTCATGTCACATGCATTGGGATTGTGAAAATCTTTCAAAAAGAAAATTGAGTCTTTTAAAAAGTTTTGTCATGACCCTAAAGGCTAGGACGGGAAAATGTCCTAGTAGAACTACCATGTCCACTTAGGAGTGTCTGAAATTGAGTGGTAATCCCTGGGTTGATGAAGTACAGTCGGCAAACCTCGAATGGTTCCTAAAAAAAAAGGATAACGGAGCGAGGTTGCACCTAAAGCTAGTGGGTGCTCTATGGTGAAGGCGAAAAGTGAACTGTGTAATATGAATGATTAAAAGTAAGACATAGTCGCCTTGGTCAAAGTGGCCAATGGTTGATAAGGTACCTAGCAGGGAACACAATGTGCATAGGGGAGCCGTGAAGTATCCATTTATAAGTTAAAAGTCAAAGAAAGACCTTGAGCTCAAAGTTATGCTATGACATATGAACAAGAAATCGGGCTCACAAGTATGTTAAATGAACAAGTATGAAAATGACGAAAGATGTTTTATGAAAGAAAAGGGTTATGAATGTTATTATGTACACGGTTCTTTTGAAAAGTCAAAAGCATAAGTAAAGTCTTGTGTCCATGCATTCATTTCTAAGTTTGCTTACATATGCTTACGATATCTATTACACGTTATTTGTTTACTTTCTGAGATTTCTCAAAATCCCACTGTTGTAATTTCCAATACCATTCCTACTCGGAATGGTAAAAGTTGTGACAAGAACCCAAGAGACCAGCTCCCAGAAGCCTAAGAAGTCTTTAGAGAGATGCAAGGTCTCTCAGGAGTTGTCGCTTTTAGAAAGGTTGGAAATTGCTGACAAGTTTAGGCCTATTAGTCTTTGTTCGGTATTCTATAAAATTTGTTGCAAATTATTGTTAATCATTTGACTGATTTTCTTCCAAGGATGATCTTGTTGGAACAATGAGCTTTTATTCAGGTAGGAGCATTTTTTAGAACATCAGCCTCACTTAGGCAATGGTGCATTCCTTCAATAAGAAGTCACATGGTGGGAACATTATGTTCAAAGTGGACATGGCTAAAGCATATGACCGGGTTGATTGGAATTTTTGCTGGAGGTTCTTCCATGTTTCAGATTCTCTCCATAATTTTGTGCTTTAATTCGGGTTTGTCTCTCAACTCCTTGGTATTCAATTATGATGAATGGGATGACAAAAGGATTTTTTCAAGGTGGTCATGGTTTGCAATAGAGGGATCCTTTCTCACCTTATTTATATATCATTTTAAAAGAGGTACTTTCTAGATTGATCAAGCAGAGTGTGGTGGAAAAAAGGTTTGGTCAATTTTCATAGGCTAGATGTACAACTATTATATCTCACTTAATGTATGCTGATGATGTGGTGATTTTCACAAATGGTAGTATGAGATCAATTCAGGAACTTTTAGCTGTGCTAAGTCAATATGAGAGATGGTCAGGTCAATGTATCAATAAAGACAAAACAACCATGTTTTTTTCTCAGAAAATCTCTTTGGCATGCAAGAGAGAGATTATATGGCAAACAAGTTTTTCGGAGGGATCTTTTCCCTTCAAATATTTGGGGGTCCCTATTATTTCGGGAAGATTAAAGCATGTGCACTTGGAGGAAATGGTGACTAAAGTGTGAAATAAAATAAGAAGATGGAGGATGAAGCTTCTTTTTGCGGGTCGGAGACTTGTTTTACTACAACATGTTTTATTAAGTATGGCACTCCATTTATTTGCTGTTTTGTAGGTTCCTCAATCCATTATTAAAGAATTACATCGATTGATGAATACCTTTTTTTGGGGGGAGGGGAATGGAAAAGGGAAGAAAAAATGGGTGTCATGGCAAAGTATTTGCAAACCTATTGAGGAGGGAGGACTTGCTTGAGACACCTTGATGATATGCTACAGGCTTCGCACTTGAGGTTTGCTTGGAATTTAATTCAAGGTAGATCATTTTGGGAGAATTTTTTTAAAAGAAAAGTATGTGGGCACTAAGCCTTGGACTCTCATTGATGCAAATAAGGGTTCAAGATTTTGGAAAAATGATTGTTAAAAGTACACCTCTTGTCATGAATAATTTGAAGTGGAGGCTTAGGGAGGGAAAAGTTTTTTTTTTTTTTTTCTGGTATGATAAATGGCAAGATCGTGGTACATTAATTGATGATATGCAATTAGTGGGTCAACCTTTACTTCATGTAAAGGATTATAAATTACTAACAACTGGTATGTAGATTTTCTTATGGGGCTAGTTGGTCAGGATAATGTTGTTGATATTTTGGAGACCTAAGCAACTTGCAAGAATGGCCCGGATGTATTAATATGGACAAAAACTGAAAAATGGTTGTTTTCCAACTAAGTCGACTTGGGATTGTATTCGTATCAGGGGCTCTAATTTTTAGTTGTATTCTTGGATGTGGCATAAATTGCTTCTTGTAAAAATGTATATTGTTATGTGGAAGCTGGCATGGCATTTGGCGTTAAGTGTTGATGATTGTCCTTGTCATAATTGTATTCTAATTGTTTCTCAATGTGATTGCTATGGTGTAGGACATTATGAAGATCAAAATCATGTCCTTTTGAAGGAGAGTTACCTAGTAAGGAGTGGCATATTTTTTTATCTTTGTTCAGTGTTCCCATTGGCCGAAATTGGAAAGAGACGACATCAACCTGGTTTCACTGAGCAACCTCCTCTACTCAAGTGGATTTAATTATGGGACTTTTATCGATGATCATCACTTGGAGATTTTTTAGGAGAAGATGCTTGGCACGTATGGAGGGACTTATTGAATCCATCACTGATATATTGCATTCTATTAAACATTGGATTGGCCTACTATGTCATGACATTCACAAAATTTCTAGACTGTCCAATTTGATATGAAGTGCTTCAATCGTTGCATATTCCTGTTGTGACCCCTTTAATTTGTCGGTGTAAAATAGTTGCATGGAAAAGACCGACAACTGTCTGGTTTAAGTTGAACACTAATGGTGGCAGCCTTGGCAATCCAGGTTCTTCTGGAGTTGGTGGAATCATTAGAGATGAGTGTGGCCATTTGATTCATGCTTTTGCTTCACATGTTGGCTTCGGTTCTAAAAATAAAGCCAAATTATTTGATCTTCTCCATGGTCTCAAGGTTTGCAATTTTTTGGGTATTAATTTTGGTTAAATTGAAATTGATTCTATGATTGTAGTATCATGGTGGAAACGAAGAAGATGTGGGGTGTGGTATTTGGAGGGTTTCTGGGAGGAAATCACTGACATCATGGATTCTATGATTTGTTCTCTGAATCATGTTTTTAGAGAAGAGAATAAAGTTGCCGACTGGTTGGCTAAGAGGGCAATAAGCTCAAAACTTTCATGGCATAGTTTCCAGTATATACCACGTATGTTGAGAGGATTAATTCGTATGGTTAGGGTTGCCTTCATTACATTTTTATTAGTGCATTTTTGCTTATGGTTTTTGGTTTTTTATTCTTGTAAGGTACTTTTTATTGGTTTGTAATTGATTGATAATAAGGAGTTATTTTTATATGGAAGTCATGTAAGCACGGTATTCCCTTGCCAAAAGTGAGGGATTATGTAATGACCCAAACTTTTTGTAAGCATGTTTCCTAGATTTTGTGCTTAATAGTTGTGACTTATTTAGGAGCCTTAGTTATTTTTGTAGGGCATTAGAATTCTTGAAAGGGTAATTTGAGCCCAATGGAGAATTAGCCTTAGACTGCTAAGTGAGTTTGGCCTTGTTTAGAAATTTAGGCCCATTTGGCTTTAGGCCCATGGTCTAGATTTGTGTCACAAGTGCCATGTGGCATGAAAATAAGGTAATATGAGCCTAGACTTGATAATGGAATGAGGGAGAGTGGGAAGTGTAGGAGAAATTGCCGAAAAGGTGTCTTACAAGACTATCTTGGAGAATTTGCCACTTGTCATTGTATAAGAAACTTTCTAGATGATCTAAGAGACAAAAGGAACCTAGGGGAGGCCAAAGGAATTTCGGCTAGCACACTTCCAAGTGCTATGTTTCTTTGCCATTTGTTACCTAGAGAAAATTCGATCAATAGAAAATGGAAGGTCACCTAGGGAAGGAGAGTTGGAAGGTGAAACATCACCTTGGAAAAGGAAGGATGAGGTGGACGGAAAGCCTATGGCATGAGCCTTTTTGCCACTTGTCATCCATGCAAGGGATTGCTTGTTTGGGAAAATGGAGAACCATATGTTGTTTTACTTTACTACCCTTAGAAGAAACACCCAATTAATTGAAGGAAGGAAGGGCATACAAGGAAAACTAGAGGGGTCGGCCAAGGAGAGAGAGAGAGTCCACATGCCAACCCAAAATGCACCTTCACAATGCAATATACACGGGGAACTCCAAGGGGTGTCTCGGCCAAGGTGAAAGGAAGAGCAAGGAACCTTGCCACTTTTCTTACATGCAAGGGTTTCCAACTACCAATGAGAGAGTGAGAGATTTTCTATAAAAGGGAGGAAAACCACATGCCCAAGGCTTCTTCCTTTGGCAAATTTCGAAATCCATAAGTTTTTGCCCTCTTCACTTAGTCCTCTCATACTTTCTTGAGTATTCTCTCATTTTCTCCTCAACCAAAGAAGAGGATTGTTCTATTCCAAGAAGGGATTTTCGGCACACTTGTAACACCCCGCCTAAAACTGCCCTTAGGTCTTGACCTTAGTAGCCTTAATCCTAGTTAATTAGGAATTGAGCTATTTGATAATAAGAACGTTTTGGATATTTGATTTGGCAAAAATGACATACACTTTGGGTTTAGTAGAATTATTAGAAGAGTTTAATGTAACATTGATTTTTGAGGAAAATGAAATTCTTGGAGGTTGATTGGAGAATTTTTAGGGATTTATTAATTTTGAGGATAAGACGCCAAGAGGCCATAAGGGAATGACACATTGTACATTGGATGGTTGTCATAACAATGGGCTAAGCAATTTGGGTAAAATTCTTGATGGAGTTAGGAAGGCCCAAGAGATTGGTTTATTAAGGACCTAAACTTTTTGGGTATAAAGGCTTAGAGAGACATTAAGGCATTAGGCCCAACTTGATGGACACTAGGCCTAACTTGATGGACATAAGACTTTATGCATCTAATGAACTAAGGATGCGATGGACGAAGGTTAAGATGTTAAAAAGACCATAGGCCCAACTTGGGAGATATAAAGTTTTAAGCCTTTCTTGGAGGACTCTAGAAAATAGGTTCAATGAAAAGGACATAAGGCTATTGGGCCTAACTTAGTAAGAATTGAGGTATTAGGCTCTTAATTATGGATTAATTACTTACATTAAGGTTGATAGTGGGATTAGTGTTCATGATTGTACTTAGTGTTAATGAGCTAAGGATTATAGAGGAAGCCTAATAGTAATTTTGGTGATGTTTTTTTAGGAATTTAGAGCATTTATGGTCCAAGCCCAAGAAAACTTTGAACCAAGCCTTAAGGAATTCAAGACTAGTTATGGCCCAACTATAAGGCATAATGCCTTTGGGCCAAACTTGGAATAGAATGGACCCATGGCCCAATTAGGCCAAGTCAAATATTTTCTAGCCCAATTTAGTGGATTTTGAAGTTTCTTTTTAACCCTACAAATATGTAAAATGAGGCCCTCTCATTCTAGCCCAAGAAGCCCTTAAGCCTTGAACTCCTACACTTGGCCCTTTAAAGCCCACAAGGCCCAAAGCCATGATTGGGTTTATTTCACCATTCAAGACCAAAGGCCCAATACACCATACCATTGGTTTCATTAAACCCAAATCACACTCAATGCACCCAAATTAAGTTTTGAAAATTGGCTAAGGCCATTAACCTTCATGCTTGAGGTTAGTGTACTTTAAGCCATGCTTTGGAGCTTAATTGTACTTAATCTTTTCTTTAACTTTTTAATTCAAATTTTCTTGAATTAATACTCCCTTAAAAATTGATTAAGACCCTATTAATGACCTAGCTAAACCGACCCACATGTCATTATAAAAAATTTCATAACAAGCCCAAACCATGCTTTAATCGGTTTTGTGCATTGCCCTTTGTAATGCTTGGACTGTTTTGCCCTTGGGCCCAACATTTTTGTGGTTTGTCCTCAAGGTTAATATGGTCCTTAAACACCTCATGAGACCCTCCCAAAGTTAGTTTGAGTCTTGGACGAAATTACTTGCACAAACCAATTCCTTAAACCAAACTGGGTGCACCTTGGTCTAGTTTGTGTAAGAATGGTTTGGATTGAAATTGTAAACTAAAATGTTGTCAATGAACACCATGACAAAGCTATCTAAATACTGCCTAAATATTTGATTCATCAAATCCATGAATGTTGCTGGGGCATTTATCAATCCGAAAGGCAGTACTAAAAGTTTAAAGTGTCCATAACGAGTCCGAAAAGCTATTTTAGATACAACTTGATCCTTAATATTGAATTGATGATATCTTGATTATAGATCTATCTTAGAAAATACCTAAGCTCCATGCAAGTGATCCAACAAGTCATCAATTTGAGGTAAAGGGTACTTCTTCTTAATGGTTATTTTATTCAAATCCCAAATGTCAATGCACATCCTCATAGTGCCATCATTCTTTTTCACAAATAGGATTGTTGCATCCCATGGGGACAAACTCGAGTGAATATTTCCCTTTTCAAGGAGTTCCTTAATCTGAACCTTCAACTCCTTCAAATCGACCAGGGTCATTCGATAAGGTGCCTTGTATACTGGGGCCACAGATGGGTCCAACTCAATTACGAACTCCGTTTCCTAGTTTGGGGGTAGTCTAGGCAGATCATCGACAAAAACTTTAGAAACTCTTCTATCACAAGAATCCTTTAGACTCCTTTAGATTCCTCCACTGCACTAGTCATAACCTCTAGATATGCATCAGCTCCTTCCTTCAAGGCTTTCTTTGCTCATCCTACCGTCAAGGTTGACAGAATCGACTTCACTACTTCCCCCATGTAACATATCTTGTCCTTCGAGGGTAACTCAAAGATCACCTTCCTTCTCTAGCAATCTATTTTAGCATAGTGCCTAGATAGCCAATCCATTCCTAGGATCAAGTTGAATTTGATTAGATGGAAAATGATCAAATTCGTGGTTAGGGTCAGTCCTGCGACTTCCAACAAACAATTCCTAATAATTCAAGTGCATCCAACTACCTTCAAGTCTGGAATAGCTACTAAAACCTTTTGACACAAAGGAACATGAAGCTCGAGAATCAAATAGAGAACAAACCAATTGTTGAGTCAACTCGATGTGAGGTGCTATGGAGTGAAACCCCTAAATCCAACACCAAATCATCAACCAGACTGTGCACTGCAAGAAATAGGGCATCTTTTATTTGTTCAGCCACCACGTTCACAGCGTCATCCTCAATCTGTTTCTGATTTTCGAAGTCTCTTTTATGTGGCCCGGCTTGCCACAATTCCAGCAGGTAATCTGCTACCCAAATTTAGTTTCATCTTGCCGGCTAAATTACTCACCACTATTGTCATGGCCTCCCAACTATTAGTCAATGAAGCCAACAGGATCAATGCCCAAATTGCATCATCAAACTCAATTTCTACAGTCAACAATTGGTTTGTGATGGTGTTAAACTCATTCATGTGTAGGGCAATAGTCATACCATCTGCCATCTTCAGGTTGAATAGTTTCTTCATCACGTGCACCTTGTTATTTTCCGATGGCTTTTCATACATCCCAGACATAGTCGTGATGAGATCCATTGTGGTCTTCTCCTTAATAACGTTGTGTGCAATCGATCTAGACAGTGTCAACTGAATAACCCCCAAAACATAGTCGATCTAATAGGTTTCAATTAGCATTGTCCATGCTCTATGGTTTCTTCACCAACAATGGAAGGTGGAGTTTCTTCCTATAGAGGTAGTCCTCTATCTGCATACTCTAGTAGTTGAAGTCAGTGCCGTCAAACGTCTCAAACCCAGGTGCTTTCACTTTGTTTCTAGCCATTGTTCTCCCTTTAGACCCAAATGTTGGCTCTGATACCAATTGTTGCGAAAAAAATGATAACAAACAAGTGAAAGCAAACACAAGCAAATAAATCACACGATATCAAATTAACGTGATTCAACTACGTGCCTACGTCCTTAGAACTTTAGAGGATTTTATTATGCTGAGGAATCACAAAATATACTTTGGGATAAAATATCACTGTCCAGAATACTCAAGACATGCTAAACTATTCATTAAGTACATATTTATAGTGTCACACAGCAGAAAATCTAGTTGTAACTTTTCTACATTATTCGCTTGAGCCGCTTGTCAAGCGCGCCTCGAGCGAACTTTTTGCCTGGCACTTTTCGACTTGTGCCTATCTGCCAAACCTGCGCTTGTGGAGCCCCCAGCCCCCACTTGAGATTTGGCAGAAACTAAAACGCATGGATATGCAACAGAAGGTTACGTACCCCTCGTACGTGACAAATAAGATGTATGCACCTAATAATAACTAGCAGTATGCAGTATATCACAGTAAAAAGTCAACTTAAGTCAAATATTGGAACAATAGTCATGGTACCGAAGAACATAAAATCCCAATAATTCATATTCCATAAGATTCATAAAAGATAGTCAAGTGTTTTCAAAAAGAGACTCCCAAAACACAAGGCGAAAACATCCAACTTAACAAACGGTTAATTTTCCAAAGTGGTCCCATAACCTAGATCTTTATCTTGAGTGAGATTCAGCTTCACTCGCTTCTCTAGAGCCTGGTCCTTGTCCCGATTGTGGCATCTTTAAAACTTTTCTATCTCCTGAAGTATCTCAGTGATTGCTTGGTCAATTGACTCGAGATGAACCAAATTGGAAGGCTCGGACGAATTTATGGCCATTTTAGGCATGATCATCTCCAGAGGAGGTGCTGTCCTCTTGCACTTTGTCATTTGAGCTTACTAATCCTATCATAGCTTCTACCATTCCAAATAAGGGAATGATAGTGGAAATTACAATAGTGAGATTTCGAGAAATTTCATTAAGTAAATAAATAACATGTAACATATATCGTAAGTATATGAAAGCAAACTTAACAATGAATGCATGAAAATGAGACTTTACTTATGCATTTGACCTTTCAAAAAGACATCATGTAAACCTTGGCTTTCATAACCTTTTGTTTCATAAAACTTTCTTTCTTCATTTCATGCTTGTCATTTAACATACTTGTGAGCTCGGTTCTTGATCATATAACATAACTTTGAGCTCAAGGCCTTTCTTAACTTATAAATGGATGCCACATGGTTCTCCTATGCACCGTGTGTTCCCCGCTAGTTACCACATCGACCATTGACCACTTTGACCAAGTGACTATGTCTTACTTTTAAACTTTCATATTACGACAGCTCGCTTCACCTTTACCGTGGCGCACCCACTAACTTTAGGTACGATCCCACTTCAGTATCCTTTTCTTTTAGGAACCACTCCGAATTTGTCGACCGTACTTTGCCAAACGTACTTCGTTGACCTAAGGGTTACCATTCCATTTTAAACACTCCTCAGTGAACAGAGGAGTTCCACTAGGACATTGCCCTGCCCTAGCCCTTGGGGTCATGATAAAAAATTTGAAAATGACTCTTTTCCTCCAAAAGATTTTCACAATCCCAATGCATATGACATGACAATGAAACTTAGAACTTTCATGAGACACATGTCAATGCCGAATGCTTCATCATGATCATATAACATTCAAACATGAAATTCCAATACATTTCACGTTACGGCTTGAAAATATTAGAACATGCAAACATGTTCTTTTATAAAAGAATTCTAAGGCATTGAATATCAAACAAGAGACAAGCATTCAATACTTTCTATGTAATGGCCAAAACCCTAGCACATCCAAAAATCATTCTTAACTCATTAAACTTAAAACACCAATTGATCATCCCTCATCCATATTAATAACCGTGACCTTTAACTTTGAAAGTATGCATTCCAATCAACTTTTCATGAACTTAGAATCTTCTAGTGTATTCAATAAAACTTTAACAATGAATACTCATGGGTAGCCGAAAAAATCTAGTGATCATAGACAATCATCTTCTTGATCTTAGTCCCATACAAGTTTCAGTCAAGTAACAAACATTCCCATACAAAACAAAGATTTTACAACCCAAACCCTAAGGTGGCATCTTATTCCATTTTCATAACATGTATACATTCCATAGGCCATTCTGTTCATGCATTAGATAATCATGCTAAGAAGAGATGATATCACATGGAAGAAACATCAATACCACCAATATTCACATAAACTAAGCAACCAACAAGTTCACATGGCATATACACTAAATATCCAAGTACAAGTTAGAAGTATACTTACAAAAATTCGTAATATATAGCAAGCAAGCTGAAAATACATATAGTACTTGGTAGGTTCATCATTCAAGAAAAACCCTAACTCGTGTGATTAAATTTTGTGCTCTTGACATCTTTATCCAAGAAAAAGACTCCAAACATTCAGACCCTCCTCCCTTGAATCTGAAACTTAATGACAACAAAACCCTAGCTCGTAGAGACACTAGAGCCGTGACCTTTATCAAAAACCCTAATCTAACCATGTGCATAAAAATGTAGGTTTATATATATAAAATAAAAATAAAAATAAAAATAAAAAAACCTCTCAAAATATGAGCTAATTCTTCTAGCTCAAGTGTGTGTATGTAAAAGAATTGATAGGCAGAGTAATTTGAGAATTCTTGTATTTCTCTCTTAATTATTACGTGTAGTATACTCAACAATATATAGTAATGATTTACAACTGATTTCTACTTTTACGTGAAAAATTCAAAACTTCCTACATCTATACAATTTCCGTTTAGCAGGATCATATCTTCCTTATTGTTAACTTCCTGATTTGCTGCTATGATTTTGCTGTGATCTCGGCACTTTCCATTGTTGCATATTTTCTAATAACTCAGGATCCTTATCTTCCTAGTCTTCAGCCTTGACTTCAGCTATAATAACTTGATTCTCTACACGCCCCTTCAATCTGGAGTGTAGGTCACGGACATTTAGATTGTTTTCAACTTGTTTGAATTTTATTGGTAGCAAGGGTTTGGTAAGAGCATCTGCCAGCTGATCTCTACTAGAAATATATTGAACTACCAGTTGTTTGTTGAAAACTTGTTCTCTTACAAAATGAAAATCTATTTCGATGTGTTTTGTTCTAGCATGAAACACAGGATTGGAAGTGAGGTAAGTTGCTCCAATATTATTGTACCATAGTATCGGAGTTTGTTTTGGAGGAAGTACAAGATCAGATAAAACTGATTTGAGCCAAGTGAGTTCAGTTGCTGTATTTGCTAGCGCCTTGTATTCTGCCTCTGTACTACTTCGAGCTGTTGTAGGCTACTGCTTGCAACACCACGAGATCAAGTTGGAGCCCTTATAGATGCAATAAGCACCAACTGATCGTCGATCATCGATCATCCCTATCAGCTGCCTACGCAGAATCTGAATAAGCCTGCAATCTAAAATCAGTAGCTTTGGTGACAAAAAAACCTGTTGAAAGTGAATGTTTAAAATAAAGCAAGATTTGCTTAACTGCAAGCCAATGCGAATCAAGAGGCCGATGCATAATTTTGCTGACTTTGTGTACAACAAAGGCCAAATCAAGCCTTGTAAATGCAAGATATTGCATGCTGTAGACTATACTTTGGTAAAGACTGATATCCTCAAAAGGATTTCCATCTATAGAGTTAAGATGTGAGTTAGAGGCCATGGGACTGCTATAAGGCTTGGCTTTGTACATGTTGGTCCTTTTTAGTAAGTCGACAATATACTTTCGTTGAGTTAGACAAAAACCATCAGAACATCGAAGTGCCTCTACCCCAAGGAAGAAATTCAGAGGACCCAAGTCTTTGATAGCAAATGTTTCCTTTAAGCAAGTAATCACTCCGTTGATTGCATCTAAACTTGAACTCATGATCAAGATATCATCAACATATGTGAGAAGATATACAACAATTGTTGTGGTTGTAAAGATAAAGAGTGATGTATCGGCTCTACTTTCATGAAAATCTAAGGACTTGAGTGATGTAATTTACACACATGATTGGTGGTACTCACCAAATAATGCTTCCAAGTGTAAAAGCAAGTTTAAATAGCACAGGGAGCTTCCAAGGTCATCTCCACAGGGACAACATTGTCAACACAATCATTAAAGAGAAAGAAAGAATGTTCCAACAAGGAAAGCTTTAGTAAGGATGGATTTAAGGCTATGTACTGTGAGAATGAGGTAGATTCTGTATTTGAAGTTTGTACAATATGTAGGATGAATTTATATTCAAATATTGAAGATGAGGGATCGTGATGCAATTACCCTAAAGGAAATTAGAACGTGAGTTAAGGTTGGATAGAAAACTGCTTTGTATTCTTTTACTTCTTGAAGATAAAATGAGAAAGTGAATAGAAAACAATCAGGTGGAAGAAAATATTTTAGTATTGTAGGGAAATTAAAGATATATTAGCAAAAGAGATAATACTAGAGTCGCTGGGTTAGGGTTTTCTCATCCTTCGAAATGTAGGTCACAAGGTGCATCTGCTTGTGCCAAATTAGTCATGACATTAACACATACTCACGAAAATCATGCAATCTCAGATTAAAAAAATCAATAAAAATGAATCCCTCACTATATTATCATCATTTTCATTCTAAGACCCTAGGGTTGAGGAATCCTTGATTATTTCAAGGTCCTGATGTGCCATGAGTCTACAACAGGTCAAGAATAAGAGATTCCACAAAAACCCATAGTAAATCAGGAATGAGAATATAGAAACATAAACTTTACTAAAACAACGCAACAACCAACAGTTCTCGGAAGGAAAGAAAAAAATCCCTTCCCTGCAGCCCTAGTTGCAAAGTTAGCCTAGAATCATCTTGAAGAAGATGATTTCGAGGCATTACAGAAACCCTAGCAGAGCCAAACTTACAATAAAAAGCTAAAGTAAAAATGGAAAACACCACAGAAATAAATAGAAAAATCGATGCCCACATCCTTGCTCCTCGTCCCCTTTTATCACTTCCTTTCTCCATCTCTCTTTCTCTCTCTTCTAACCGTCGTCTCCACCCAATCTCCATTCTGCCCCTTCGAAGGACTCAGCCTCCTTAGCAGTAGAACTGTAAAGGGGCAAGTGGGTGAAGTGCCTAACACTTGGCTGAAATAAATCCGAACCTTTGGGCCTTTAATGCTTGCATAAACTTTCATCAGCCCTTAATAAAGAATAAACAAGTATTTTGGGAAAAATAACTCTTAAAACTTCATGGCCCAAATAGACAAGGTCCATTTATAAAAGTGTGACAATTAATCATATTTATGTGACCAATCAATCTAAGCTGCCTTACTTTAAACAATTATTTGAGCAAGATATCCAGATAATCAATTGGGACACTAAGAATGAATATATCCTTGTGGCTGAGACATGAATACCTCTTCTTGTAAATCACCATGCAAAAATGCATTTTGCACATCCAGTTTCTTGATAGGCCAATCATAAGAAATCGCAATAGAAAGCACTAACCGAATAGTTGCATGCTTGATGACTGGACTAAATATCTCAGATAAGTCAATTCCTTCTTGTTGGTGGAATCCTTTGGCGACTAGTTGAGCTTTGTAATGCTCAATAGTCCCATCAGCCTTCTTTTTAATCTTGTAGACCCAACGACAACCCACAATGTTGGCGTTAGTCGAAGGTGATACCAAAGACCAAGTGCCATTTTGCAGCAAAGCAGAAAATTCTTTATTCATTGCTTCTCGCCAATGAGAAGACTTCGATGCTTCGGTATAAGATATTGGTTCCATGGTTGTATAAAAATTCTCTACTAATGATGCTCTCGGAAGAGGATATCGAATATAGCCATCACTAGGTTGCTAAGGTTTATGAATATTATTCTTTGATTGTGCTGTCATAGAATGATTGTTTGTGACACAGTTAGAAGGAGTAGGCTATGTATCAACATGTTGCACTTGAATAGTATTAGATTGGAAATCTATAGTGACATGCCATGGAGATGTGTCTTGATCTATTCCTACAGAAAGAGACAACAAAGGTACAGAATGTGTGCATGTGGAAATATGGTTAGGCGGCAAGTTTCTTGAACTCGTGGATTGTGGAACATCGAGTGGAAGGGGAAGAGAAACCGAGTGTGTTGAATGTTGATTAGGGATGGTGGAACTGGGTTCTTTGACGTAAGGAAAATATGTTTCATCAAATATGACATGTCTGGAAATATAGACCTTACCTAACCAATGAAACATGTCAAGACACTTGTACCCTTGATGACAAAGACGATAACCAATGAAAATGCATGTTTTGGAGTGGAAATTGAGTTTTTTTTTTATTGTAGGATCTCAAGTTGGGCTGGCATGCACAACCGAAAACATGCATAAAGGAAGAGTCAGGCACACGGTTAGAAAGTATGTCAAACTGTGATTTTTGCTGTAAAACTAGTGTTGGAAGTCTGTTTATAACATACACAACAGTTTGAAAGGCATCTTTCCAATACAGCATAGATAAATTCAAATGTGCCAACATGCTTAAACCAACTTCGACAATATGTCGATGTTTACATTCAATTGAACCATTTTGTTGATGAGTATGGGGGCAAGCTAGGCGATGGTTAATTCTAGTGTTTTTAAAATAAGTGTGCAAGCGTCAATATCACCACCCCAGTCAGACTAGATGGCTTTTTTTTTCCTTTCAAAGTGTTTTTCAACATATGCTTGAAAGGTTAGGAAAACTTGTTCAACATCTTACTTGAGTTTAATAGGAAATAGCCAAAGAAACTTGGAATAATCATCTAAAAAGCTTACATAATATTTAGCACCAGTGGTAGAAACCATAGATGCGGGTCCCCACACATCAGTGAAAATTAGATCCAAAGGTTGGAAAGAAACAAATGTAGAAGATTTAAACAGTAAATGATGACTCTTAGCCATTTGAGATTCAGGGCACACAGAGTGCAATTTATTTTTCACTATTGGAAAGGCAATGGTGGAAAGAACTTTGTTGACGACAGGATCTGAAGCGTTGCCAAGTCGACGATGCCACTCATAAAGAGAAACACGAACACTGGAAAAGGCTTAAGGAAGATTTGTTCTGGTGGAAAACCCATATAGGCCATCACTGAGATGTCCTTGATGAAGGACCATCCCCGAGTAGTCCTTCACAAGAAATAAGTGGGCATGAAATTCAAAATAAACGTTATTGTCAATACAAAATTGCTGCATAGATATTAAATTTTTTTCAATTTAAGGAATAGGAAGGACTTGGTTAAGAACAAAGGTAGAAGTAGCAATTGAAAACTTTGAAGATCCAGTTTTAGAGATTTGCAAACCTTGACCATTATTCACGTGAACATTATCTAAACCGAACGAAGTCAGCATTCGTTAGCTTCAGATTAGCAACATCATTCATGAGATGATGGATTGCACCCATATCAGCATGCCACTTAGGCTCCCAATTGCCATTATTACCATTGGTCATAGCTACCATAGCCTGCTTTGGTAGTGTTTTGGGAGAGTCCTGATAAGAAAGATCAAATCTATGATAACACTTATGAGCAGAGTGTTCGGGTTTACTACAAACTTGGCAAATAAATGAAGAATGTTCATTGCTTCGGTTGGCAAAATTATAGCCACCACGATTGCCACGCCCTCTGCCTCGAGAGTTACCATGTCCATTCCATGCAAAAGGCTGTGATTGATGTTGAGCAACATTTTCAGAGGGTTCTTGAACTGCAGGGGTAAGTTGATGTCGAGAAAGGCGAGCTTCAGTGGTCAAGAATAGGGAATAAATTTCCTTAAGTGTCACACTATCAGTGCATGTTGAAATAGAGGCCATGAAGCTATCATATTCATAGCCTAAACCTACAAGCACATACGTGATAATATCATCATGGGTCATTGGTTGTCTAGCAACTGCTAACTCATCCACGAGCCCTTTGATGAAAGAGAAAATACTCGGTGGCAGTTTGGCTGCCCTTAATGGCAGTGGCCAGTTGTGTGTGTATTTTGATAATTCACGCACAAGATTGTGAACAAAAAGGTTTCATCCAGAGCACGCTAGACAGCGTTGGATGTTGTATAATTGACAACTTGAGCAAGCACCCCTTCAGTGAGGGAAGACATGAGTGTGCTAAGAATTAGGTTGTCTTAACGTACCCACTAAGCATAAGCAGGATTTAGTCGTTTAGAGATAACTCCAGTTTCAGGGTGGGAGACAGAAATGGTTTTGGATGGTTTGGTTGTGGTACCATCAAGGTACCCAAAGAGATCCTGACCTCTAAAATAAGGCACCAGTTGTGCTTTCCATAGAAGGTAATTTTCTTAAGTAAGTTTGCCAGTAACAACATGAGACATGGAGATAAAACAGGGATATAAGTTTGACAATAACAACATGAGACATGGAGATAATAAAGGGATGGTTGGGAATTTGAGTTTCAGAACTGATAGAAGAGGAGGGACTTGAGGAAGACAGAGATAAACGGTGGTCTTTTCATGGCTCGTCTGATACCATGTAAAAGAATTGATAGGCAGTGTAATTTGAGAATTCTTGTATTTCTCTCTTAATTATTACGTGTAGTATACACAACAATATATATAGTAATGTATTTACAATTGATTCCTACTTTTACGTGAACAATTCAAAACTTCCTACAGCTATACAATTTCAGTTAAGTTGGATCGTATCTTCCTCATTGTTAACCTCCTGATTTACTGCTATGATTTTGCTGTGATCTCAACACTATCCATTGCTGCATATTTTCTAATAACTCAGGATCCCTATCTTCCTGTTCTTCAGCCTTGACTTCAGCTATAACAACTTGATTCTTGGTTAAACAACATAATAGGTGATTATTCTAGCGGCAAGTTAAACAACAGAAGCTAGAGATTGAGATTGAGAAAATCGCAAACAGAGAGAAAACTCGGACATAAACTCTGAGACTAGGGTTTATTATAAAGTAAATTGAATCTTCCTTCTAAAGCTCACAAGTCGGGCTAAAATAGCTAATAGAAAAGCAAAAATTGTAATTAAGGCCAAATAGTAAAATATGGAATACGATTGATTTTTGGGGTTGAAAAGGGGCCCACAAGGTAGCGTGGTGACCACGATGTGCTCACCATGGAGAGCTTTCCAGAATAAGGTCATATGCGCAATTTTGATACCTATAGCCAAAGTTATGGGTAAAATGGTGGTATCACCAGTTCTCCCTGTCCAATCGAAGAATAAGTCTTTCCTCACCCAAATTAGAAGAATACTGCTTCTCGCTCAAATCTACCGCTTCTCATCCAAATCTATCATTTCTTGCCCAAATCCTAGGAATACTCATCTCCTCCCACTAGTTCTGCACTAGTCTACCTCATCAAGGTAGTCCAGTGCTTTTAACGTCGCATTTGTCGGTTAAGCCTCATCATTGGGCATGGATCCTCCTACATCAGTATCTCTCGGTTGAACAGAACTCGCCCTCGAGGTCATGTAAGCATCTATGAAGAATATGTGGACTGAGGTGGTCATTTGGAAGGTGCAACCAATGTAAACTCTAGACCTAGATTGTTTTTATTAATTAATTTTTTTTCATATAAGTTTGGATTCACATACTTACATCATTCTCACCAGCTTGAAGAGAATTCGTCCTCAAATTCAAAATCTTCTTGCCTTGGTCTTTTGGATGTCAGTTAAACCCATCTTTCTCTTGTTTTGGATTCTGTTCCCAATGATCATGGCAAAGTTTACATAGATTTGATCAGCTAAAAATAAAATAGTATTGAGCGTCTCATAGTCTAAACTCAAGTCTCCATCCCGCATTCTAAACCCAAAAAAAAATATTTTTCCTCAAAGAACTTGAAAAGAATTCCTAAATTCCCAGAAAATCAACATAAGTAACTGGCTAAAAAGTTGTGTCATCTTCAATCTTCAAAATTTCACCAAAGTAGTAATCCCACTTGACCTCAAACAACACATCGATGAAACCTTCAGCATGCAGAGTATTAAGAAATTCTGGTAAGTCAACTCTGAAGCTAGGTCTTTGTGTCCTTCCTCCTCGGTTTAACCATCAACGGTTTCATTCCTTGTCTCGACGTGTGAAGTCGATGAAACAATGTCTGAGTATATCCAATGGGTAAACAAAGTGACCTTTCATCTTCTTCTTCATCTTTTTCCAGTCGCCAATCTTGGATTTAACCTGTCGCTCCTGAGACTGCTTCAGCTGCTCCCACCAGGCAGATGCTCCACCCTTCAGTTTGATGGTGACTAGTTTCACCTTATACGATCTGGGACATCCTTTGTAATCAAAGATACATTCCCCTTCGTGCAACCAATTGTTGAGGCCCTCCACTTGTAGAGTATCAAAAAATTCTGGTAGGTCTACTCCGAGGCCTAAGTCTCCACCTCACTCCTCCCTACCATAGTACTCCCATAATAGAGCATGATTGTGATTTGGGTTCTCAAAACTAGACTCAAAATATTGGTCATAAGTCTAACCCTCCAGGTTTTGCGCCTCTAAAAGCTAGGATAATTTTGCTATTTGCTTCTGGAAATCTACAATCATCGCATCCTATACATTACGATCATGAGGAGTGACTTCCTCATTGAAAAGTTATCCATGTTGACCATGACCTCCACCACTACCCATGAGAAATTGATGATAATTCACCCCAGGAAAATGCTAAAGTTCTGATACAAACTGACGTCGAGAATAGGTGATTATTCTGGCGAGAAGTTAAACAACAGAAGCTAGAGATTGAGATTGAGAAAATCGCAAACAAAGAGAAATCTCAGAGATAAACTCTGAGATTAGGGTTTATTATAAAGTTAACCAAATCTTCCTTTAGAAGCCCACAAGCTGGGCTTAAATAGCTAATGTTAAAGGGAAAACTTTAATTAATGCCAAATAGTAAAATTCAGAATAAGATAACTTTGGTTAAAATATAGCATAAGAATTTGGAATAAAATTTGTTACTAAAATAAGCATTACCATAAAAGAAAATTAATAAAAAATGAAGGAATTAACTAAAAGGGCTGGTTTTGGGGTTGACAAGGGGCCTACCAAGCAAAGCGTGGTGACCATGATGTGGGTGCCAAAGAGAGTTTTCCTGATTTGGGTCATATGAGCGATTCTGACAAATGTAGCCAAAGTTATGAGTAAAATGCTAGTATCACCACTTCTGCTCACCCAATCGAAGAATAAGTCGTTCCTTGCCCAAATCAGTGAATACTCCTTCTCGGCCAAATCTACCACTTCTCACCCAAATCCTAGGAATACTCATCTCCTCCCGCCGATTTTGCACTAGTCTACCTCCTTGAGGTGTCTAGTGCTTTTAACGTTGTAACTGTCAGTTGAGCCTCATCGTTGGGCCTGGATCCTCCTACATCATTGGTCAAAAGTGTTTTTAAAGAGAAACTTTGGACGGATTCTAATTATCACTTCCTTAAGAAGTCTTTCTTTATTACCCATCTCATGGATTTATTATTATCACTTTCATATTATATTTTCCAACTAATTGCCCACCAAAATACAGATTGAAACTACTTGTAATGTGATGTCTAACATAATTAGTATTATTTTGCACGCTGGTTAATTAACAAAATTAGAGATTAAGAATGAAAAATGATATAAATAGAGATAAACCATTGAAATTTGAAATTATGTTTTGAAACCTACAAGTCGACTCAAATAGCTATGGTAATTCAAGATTATGATAGTTTTGCCCAAAAAGGAAAAATCTCAATTATTGCATAAAAATAAATTACATAAGAAAATAAGAATCTTGTGAAAAGTTTAGCCCAAATTGAAATCAAAATCATCTCTAAATGTGAAAGCGAAATATTTTCATAAAAGACAAAAAAATACTTAAATTGATAATTCAAAGGGAAAAACAGCTGATTCTGGAGTCGAAACATGAGCTACCAAGTGCAACGCACTGAAAAGAGATTTTTGGATTGGGGTCATATGTGTAATTCTGATATTCGTACCAAAATTATGGCCAAAATACTAACATATATGCAATATTATCTAAATCCAAGGAATCTATACCATTTCTTATCATATTTGTGATGATCTCCCTTCTTGAGAAAGTGAAACACTATCAACATAAAATGTGTCAAATAGGCATCATCATCTTGGACCAAATTAAACAAAGAGAGAGTAAATTCAACATACTTATTTGCTTGATCATGATCATGTATCCCAGGTTGTGAGAGAGAAAGAGAGAGAGTGGGAGAACTTGTAGGACTATCCTAGGAGACATGAAATATAGGGTTTTTGAGGTCTTTAATTATATAAAAAACAATAAGTTCAATCCATGAGAGTCGAATTCTCACGTGCACCTCCACCAGTGCATATCAATACTATTGACTTAGGAAATCTTAAATATTGATAATTGGTGAAGCATTCATGTCATGAAGATCCAGGCTAAAATATTATCCATGTGATCAAGATGAGCTATATCCATGTTCTGTGGGAGACTCCTCGGCCGAAATCTACATCCATATATCTCCTATTAGTACAACTATTTTCATTATTTCGTTTGTTCACACCTGAAGATGATCATGAGGACTATTATATGTGTGTGTGATCAGTGTTAGCGTGAATTCTGGGGAAGATGCTTATAAATTAGCTAAGCCAAGTGTCCAATATGGCTTCCACCAGCAATATTCAAACAACCCCATCATCTCTTTCCACTTGTTCCACACACCAATGGAAATACCAAGTTTTCTTCAATTTCAGAGTGAAACCCAATATATATTTACCAGGCATCTATGCAATGAGTTGCATGATAAATTTATCTACACCTTTAAGGATGATGAAAGACTAGAGATCAAAAGACCCATTAAGAAGGAACTCTTGGATGCAATAGAGAGGTCCAGAATGGCAATCATCAATATTTTAATGGAGTATGCATCATCCACATGGTGCTTGGAAGAACTTGTAAAGATTCTTGAATGCATGAAAGATAAGTTAGCCTTTTACTCCAAACCGACTCACTCCTCTCATAGGAGATACCTTCACATAAACCCAATCTCCAACTTCGAATTCTATATTCCTCTTACGATTATCAGCGTAGCTCTTCTGTAGACTTTGTGTCTTTCTCATTCTTTCTCTGATTGTGTGGACTTGGTCCTTTATCTCTTATAATACTTCTAGTCTAATCACCTTACTATTTCCTACTTCATCCCAATATAGCGGGGATCTGCACTTTCTACCATACAAGGCTTCATAAGGTGACATCTAAATGGCGGCTTGGAAACTATTGTTGTAAGCGAACTCTACCAGAAGTAGTTGCTTCTCCCAATTTCCTTCATGTTCCATTACACAGGCTCTAAGCATGTCTTCTAATGTCTCAATCATCCAATCTGTTTTCCCATTTGTTTGTGGATTGTAGGCACTACTAAACTTCAAACTAATGCCTATCAAATTATGCAAGCAAACTCTGCTAGAATTGAGAAGTAAAATCGGGGTCTTTATTTAACACAATCATCTTAGGTACTCCGTGCAATTTGAAAATCTCCAATACATAAATCCTCATTAGTCTCTCCAAAGAATCTGCATTCTTGATGGGTATGTAGTGAGCACTTCTTGTCAATTGGTTGACTATCACCCATATAATACTCGACTGAGGTCCTGGGAAAACCCACTACAAAGTCCATCGAGATATCTTCCAACTTTCATTCTGGGATTGGCATTAACAGCAATTCACCTATAGGCTTCAGATGTTATGCATTAACTAGTATGCAGATAGAACACTTATTCATGAATTCTGCTACATCCTTCTTTGTTCCTTCCCACTAGAAATGTTGCTTCAGATTCTGGTACAACTTCGTACTACCAAGATGGGCAGTGTAAGATGTGTTATGAGCTTCCTTTAACATCCTTTCCTTTAACTCTTCATCTACTAGGATGACTCTTCGGTGATTGTCATACAGAGTCTCATCGTCTCTGACACTGAAGTCCTTTGGTCCTTCCAAACTCTCGACTTTTGATGTGCTTAATTTTTATCCAACTTTTGTCATACTTTTACTCTTAATTTTATACTACTTTGTCTTTAATTTTCTTATTTATTAGAGTTTTTATTTATTTTGTTTATTTTTGTTCAGGAATAAATAAATTGAAGAAGTTATCAAAAGAAAAGGAAACATTCATTTCTCGAAATTCCTAAAGTACTCTTCGGTATTTGAAGGTAAAATTTTTCTAGACAACTCCATTAAGGTTAATTTTGGTGTCTATAGAAAGCCAGGAGGAAACCCTAGAACTTTTGTGTTAAAGCCTTGGCCAAAAACGAACATCTAGATGGCACAAAGGGTGTATCAACTCAAAAGTTGCAAAACTGCCGAATTCCTGAAATACCCTTCAGTATTTGGAGCATAACTTCTTGTAGAAAACTCCAATAAGGGCAATCTCGGTGTCTATTCAGCCCTCGCTGATTGAACTCCAATAAGGGCCAAATAATCATGCGCTTCAATCATTCAACTATTGGCCAAATAATTGAAAGCATTAAACTCCAATAAGGGCAATCTCAGTTATTGCATGTTCAGTAATTCTAGTTCTACTCGAGAGAGGGTCTTAGATAAGTTAGAATATTTTGCCGTCAAATAGGATGATAATTGATTGATGGTATGGTTAGGATTTGGGATTGGATCGCTTAGGTGAGTCGGATGCCTTAGTGGTTTTTTCTTGGTTGAAATATTCTTCTTTTCAAGTGTTTGATCAATTCTTCATTTGTTGATTTAATTTAATTTGTTGCTGTTTTTCAAATTCAAAATCCAACTTTTCTTGATATTCAAATAACTTAGAATTAGAACAATTTCAATAGTTAATAGGTAAATAGTCATCGTGGGTTCGACATCTTTCTTATCATTATATTACTTGGCACGATTTCGTGCACTTGCGAAATTTCACAAGAAGTTTTTGGCGCCGTTGCCGGGGACTATTTATTTTCTATTACTTTTGATACCAACTAGTTCTTAGTTAATTTGAATTTTTTTTTTCCTAAGTCTTGATTGTTAATTTTGTTTTTATTTTTCTTTCAGGTTTTCCGAGTTGTGCATGAGACATACTTGAAGCTTAGATTTGGTACCTTTTGACCCTAAAATTGAACGCACCCTTCGTCGTTTGAATAAGGAGAAGGAGGATTCCACAACCGAGAATGAAACAATGGAAGATCAACTTGGAAACAGGACTTTGGGAGATTATGTTGTCCCTTTGGTCACTGGATGTACTTCTAGCATTAGACGACTTGCCATTCAAGCCAATAACTTTGAGATAAAGCCAATAACTTTGAGATAAAGCCAGCTATTCTTCAAATGATGGCTTCAAGAGTGCAATTCAGTGGCATGCCACATGATGATCCAAATGCTCACATAGCTAATTTTCTGGAGTTATGTGATACTTTTAAACATAACGGGGTTTCTGATGATGCTATTAGATTGAGACTCTTTCCATTCTCCCTCCGAGACAAGGCAAAGGCATGGTTAAACTCACTTCCACCATTAACCATAACTACATGGGATGATTTGGCTAAAAAGTTTCTAGCAAAGTTCTTTCCCCCAGCCAAAACAATGAAGATGAGAAACGATATCACCACTTTTGTCCAATTTGATATGGAGTCGCTTTATGAAGCTTGGGAGAGGTATAAAGAATTGCTTAGAAAGTGCCCACATCATAGACTTCCTATTTGGATTCAAGTGCAAACCTTCTACAATGGTTTGCAGCCTACAACACGTACAATGATTGATGTAGCAACGAGAGGGACTTTGATGAAGAAATCACCAGAAGATGCATATGAGTTGGTGGAGGAGATGGCAACCAACAATTATCAATGGCCAGTGGATCGAGTGACAACAAAAAGAACTCAGGGAGTTCACGAAATTGATTCTTTCTCTGCTTTAGCTACTCAAGTTGCAGCTTTATCTAAGAAATTAGACAATGTCAATGTGAGTTCCATTCAATCTACTAATGCAATTTGTGAATTTTGTGCAGGAAATCATATGGGAGTAGCTTGTCAAGTGGGAAATCCATTCGCCAACAATAGTTTGGAGCAAGCAAACTTTGTGTCAAATTACCAACGACAAAGCAATCCTTATTCCAACACTTACAATCCAGGATGGCGAAACCACCCAAATTTCTCATGGAGCAACTCCCAGAATGTTGTCAAGCCTCCACCGGGTTTTCAAAATCAACAACAAGAGAAGAAGCCGAATATGGAGGAGGCAATGGCACAATTTGTGGCCAAGGTGGATGCTAAATTTCAAGAACATGACATTGCTCTAAAGAACAATGAGAACACTATGTGGAGCATTGAAAGAACACTTGGTCAATTGGCAACATTTATGTCTGAAAGGCCTCAATGATCACTTCCAAGCACCACAGAAAACAACCCAAAAGAGCAAGTGAAGGCCATTACTTTAAGAAGTGGAAAGGAGCTTAATTTAGAAGAGAGAGAAAAATTCTGGAAAAGAGGAGATGACCGTGAGAGCTACATCGCCCACCCTTGTTCCGAGCCCAACAGTGAAAAACTCGTGAAATCCTCCTGAGTCTTCTTTTCTTACTTCTCATTATGTTCCTCCTATACCTTTTCCTCAAAGACTTTAGAAAAATAAGCTAGATAAACAATTTTCTAAGTTCCTTGATGTTTTTAAAAAGTTACATATTAACATTCCTTTTGTAGATGCCTTGGAACAAATGCCTAGCTATGTGAAGTTAATGAAGGAGATTCTATCAAACAAGAGGAAATTAGGAGAGTATGAGACCGTGATGTTGACCGAAGAGTGCAACGCCATTTTGCAAAATAAGTTGCCACCAAAGCTTAAAGATCCAGGGAGTTTTACTATTTCTTGCACCATTGGAAACTCTTATTTTGAATAAGCTTTGTGTGATTTAGGTGCTAGCATAAATTTGATGCCCTTTTCTATTTTCAGGCAATTGGGGATAGAGGAGGTCAAGGCCACTACCATTTCACTTCAATTGGCGGACCGATCCATTAAACGACCAAGAGGCATAGTAGAGGATGTTCTTGTTAAAGTTGACAAGTTTATTTTCCCTGCAGATTTTTTTGTTTTAGATATGGAGGAAGATAGAGAAACCCCACTTATTCTTGGTCGACCGTTTTTAGCCACGGGAAGAACTCTCATAGATGTGCAACAAGGAAAACTAATACTACGGGTGCAAGTGAACAAGTTACCTTCAATGTGTTTGAAGCAATGAAATATCCGTCAACAACCGATACATGCTTCAACATAGATGTGATTGATGAACTTGTGGTAGAAATCTTTGAAGAGAGTTATCCTAAGGAACCACTTGTGGCATGTCTTGTTCAATCCGGCACTTCCAATTCTGAGAATTCCAAGATAAGCAATTGTGCACACTACTTGGAAGCATCTCCACCTTACTTGCCTAAAGGGAAGTCAGAAAACGAAAGCACTACTCCACAAAAGCCATCCATTAGTGAGGTAGTCTATGTAAAAAAAAAAAAAGGGTAGCTCCGGGCCACTATGCTAGAAGAGCCTTCCACAGCACTCCTTTGAAACACACCAAGGTGCACACACTCGAGAGTCAGCACCGCAGTGCCTAAATGACTGCCTCCAATGGTCCCTAGACCTACCATTGCACTCATGCAACATTTTCAGGGAAGTTTACTTTGATCATTTCAATTTTTCATATCTTTTGATTCTTCACATTGGGGACAATGTGTTCTTTAAGTTTGGGGATAGGTGTCATTTATTTTGGAGTATCTATTTATTTTCACCAAAAAAAAAAATGGAAAATTTTCAATATCACAAAAATATTTTGTTATCCTTTTGTGTTGTTTTTGGGTTGATGATCACAAGCCTATGATATTACTTGATTGCAATTATTTTTGGAAAATGCTAAATTTGTCTTGTTTGTGCTTAATTCTTGTGTTAGCTTGGGTTATTTGAATTCCTTTGAACACTTTTGCACAATACCATGATCAATAAGTTGCTTTGTTGGCTTAGAGTATATTTACGTGAATTAGATATTTTTTAAGATCTCACTGAACTCTAGAACCTATTTGATAATCTCTCGAGGCGAAATCCTAGGCAGCACACCACTAGAGAAATGATCTAGGCCATCTTTGGAACGTTTGAGCTTTTCTGGCCTGCCCTAGTTATCTATCTCTAGTCACCCCTTTGAGCCTTAAACACATTGGCCATTTTTCTTTCATTAACCCACACTTACCACACCTTTTAACCCATAAACACTCATCCTACCTTTTCAAGAAAATTTGTTACTTGCTTAGTCATTGGAGAAGAGAAAAAGTAGGTTAAAGAGTTAAAAGAGCAAGAGAAAGTTTTGTTATTCTATTATTAAAAAAAAAAAGAAAAAAAATACAAATGAAAAAAAATTACAAATGAAAAAAAAAATACAAATAATACAACCCAAATTACAAAGAAATAAGTTTGGGGGTTGTAGAATTAAAAAGAAAAAAAAAAGAGAGAGAAAAACAAAAAGATAAATAAATTGCTCATAAGTTGCTCTAGGAAGTAAATGTAAAACTTTGTTTCTCTCTCCATTGATGATGCTTGTGTTGAATTTTCTTGCTTTGAATTCCGTACCAATTTTTTTCTTTTGCCATCACCTTAAGCCAAACATTACAAGCTTTTATTAAGACCTTTTAATCTTTGGTGGTGTGTTTGTACTACATTAGTGGAGAGTTGATTTGAAAAATAGGCATATGAAGTTCGAGAATCTCATTCTCATAGAGATCAATCATAATTTAATCGAGTTGGCAAAAATTGATCCGAGTTAATAGAGTAGCAAATTGAGATTGGTTACTCACACACACACACTCAAAGGTTTTCTTGTAAACCTAAGCATGCTATTGAATTAATCTAAAAACTTGTTAAATGTTTAGACTTTCCTTGAATCAGTTTCTTTATGCAACCCATGAGGCAATCATTGTGAGAAATCAACTTATTCTATTTGTTTACTTTTTCTTTTCTCTTTTCCTTTTGCTTGAGGACTAGCAAATCTTAAGTTTGGAGGTGTTTGATGTGCTTAATTTTTATCCAAGTTTTGTCATACTTTTACTCTTAATTTTATACTAGTTTGTGTTTAATTTTCTTATTTATTAGAGTTTTTATTTATTTTGTTTATTTTTGTTCAGGAATAAATAAATTGAAGGAGTCATGGAAATTGAAGGAGTTACCAAAAGAATAGGAAACATTCATTTCTCGAAATTTCTGAAGTACCCTTCGGTATTTGAAGGATAACTTTTTCTAGACAACTCCAATAAGGTTAATTTTGGTGTCTACAGAAATCCAGGAGGAAACCCTAGAACTTTTGTGTTAAAGCCTTGGCCAAAAACGAACATCTAGATGGCAGAAAGGGCGTATCAACTCAAAAGTAACAAACTGCCGAATTCCTAAAATACCCTTCAGTATTTGGAGCATAACTTCTTGTAGAAAACTCCAATAAGGGTAATCTCGGTGTCTACGGAAAGCTGAGATAAAAGCCTACAAATTTTGTGTTTCAGAGAGGGCCGAATAGGAATATCTTCAGGGAGGAAACTGTGCTTCAATCAGAAGGTCGAAAATCTGCAGAATTGGAGTTTATCAACAATAGAGATTCTCGATCTACATAGAGTTTCCTTCTTAACTCTTTCATATTCTCTTTGTATAATTCTCATTATGAATTCCAGAATTATTGTGGTTTGTTTTGATTAGATTATGAACTAATTTCTATTGCCAAGGCTACGACGCAGCCTCTCCATGATAATCCCGAATCTTATTTCAATGTGATCATAATTTTATCATTCCTTTTGAGTATACATCATTGAGTTTAATGCTTTCAATTATTTGGCCAATAGTTGAATGATTTGTTGTGCATGTTAATTCGGGAGATGATGCATGTAGTTTAGCTTCGTATGATGTATGCTATGAATTGAACGAAAGACAGGAATGTGCCAACATGATTTGTGTGGCTTTTATGTGAAATATTATTAATCTTAACGTGCTCAAATGCTTTTAAATTTACATAGACATATCGTGGGTTATCGCATGTTGAGTAATTCTAATTCTACTTGAGAGAGGGTCTTAGATAAGTTAGAATATTTCGCCGTCAAATAAGATGATAATTGATTGATGGTATGGTTAGGATTTGGGATTGGATTGATTAGATGAGTTGGATGCCTTAGTGCTTTCTTCTTGGTTGAAATATTTTTCTTTTCAAGTGTTTGATCAATTCTTTATTTGTTGATTTAATTTAATTTGTTGCTGTTTTTCAAATTCAAAATCCAATTTTTCTTGATATTCAAATAACTTAGAATTAGAACAATTTCAATAGTTAATAGGTAAATAGTCCTCGTGGGTTTGACATCTTTCTTATCATTATATTACTTGGTACGATTTCGTGCACTTACGAAATTTCACAACAACTTTTCCCACGATTTCTGCAATTTTGATATCTTCCTTCTGATAGTCTTTCAATTCTTCCCAATACAATGGAACGAACTCTTGGATTGCGATCAGAACAACTTCATACTAAATAAGAGGGAACTTACTTCTGATGATGGAATAGACTAATCTTATGATCTGCTCTTACGACTCAAAGTATCAGCTACCACATTAGCCTTTCCAAGGTGGTACTTGATGTCGCATTGATAGTCACTAATTAGTTCCAACCATCTCCTTTGCCTCATGTTAAGGTTCTTTTTTGCTCAAAAAGATACTTGAGGCTTTTGTGATCCATAAAAACTTCACACTTTTCACCATACAAGTAGTGTCCCCAAATCTTAAGAGTAAAAACCACTACAACTAACTACAAGTGTTGAGTAGGATAATTCTAGTCATGATTCTTCAATTGACATGAAGCATAAGCGACTACCTTCCCTTCCTACATCAGCAAACATTCAAGTTCTACTTTAGATGCATCGTTATACACCACAAAAGGCTTAAGAGGCTCCGATAGTGTAAGTACCGGTGTAGTCGTAAGCCTTTTCTTCAATTTGAGAAAACTTGGTTCGCACTTATCACTCTAGACGAACTTCACGTTCTTCTTGGTTAAGGCAATAAGTGGTCCAAACAGACTGGAGAATCCTTCCACAAACCTCCTGTAATAACCAGCGAGTCCTAAGAGACTTTGAATCTCATGCACACGGGTCGGTCTCTTCCAGTTTGTTACTACTTCAATCTTGCTGGGGTCTACCGCTACTCCTCCACTAGAGATCATGTGACCTAAAAACTCCACTTCATGAAGCTAGAACTCCCACTTACTAAGCTTGGCATATAGCTTCTAGTCTTTAAGTATAGTTAGAGACATACTTAGATGATTTATGTGCTCTTCCTAGCTCTTCAAGTAAATTAGGATGTCATCAATGAATACGATAAGAAACCTATCCAGATAGGGTCTAAATATTCTGATCATGTCCATGAATGCAACTGGAGCATTGGTTAACCCAACATGCATCACCAAAAACTCGTAGTAACTGTACCTTGTCCTAAAGGTAGTCTTCGGCACATCCTATTCCTTGACCTTCAGCTGATGGTATCCCAACCATAGATCAATCTTTGAAAACACTGCTGCTCCTTGTAGCAAGTCACCGATCCTTGGTAACGGATACTTGTTCTTGATCATCACTTTGTTCTTCTCTTTGTAGTCTATGCACATCCTTATAGATCCATCTTTCTTCTTCACGAATAGCACGGATTCTCCCCAAGGTGAAGAACTGGGATGAATAAATCCCTTCTCTAACAGTTCCTCCAACTACACCTTGAGCTCTTTTAATTCAGCAGGGGTCATACGATACGACACCTTACGAGTCAGAGTTGCCGCAAGTTCCAACTCTATCTCGAACTTCATTTCTCCATAAGGTGGTAATCCAGGTAACTTGTCGGCAAAAACTTCAGAAAAATATTCAACTACAGGTATCCCACAGACTCCTTCACTCCCGACTGTCTTCTCCACAGTCACTAATAGAAATGTTGAGGCTCCATCCTCGATGCACTTCTTGGCTTGCAAAGCCGAAATCACTAAAGGGGTGGTCTTAATCGATGCTCCTATGTAACTCATCTTGTCTTCACTTGGAGGTTCAAACCCAACTTCTTGCTTTTGATAGTCTATCTTAGCATAGTGCTTAACTAGTCAGTCCATCCCCTAGTAGGTCGAACTCCATCTGACGGAATACTAACAAGTCAACCTTCAACATCTTTCCTTCAAGCTATATAGGATAATGCTTAACTAAGCGGGTACAAGCTACTGTATTCCCATCAAGAATCATCACTACAACCCTTCAAGGTAATAGCTCAATTTGCAAACTACAAATCCTTACAAAGGCTATAGAGAAAAAGGACTACGACGTGCCCGAACTAAAAAGTGCACAAGCATTGAACCTTAATAGGTTGACGTTTCCTAATAATAATATAATGCGATACTATTACTAATACTAATTCTATCATTCATACTAAAAACAAATACACAAATAATAAGGAAATAACAGTGATGATGCCAGCTCCTTTAGTCTCTAATGCATAAGCATCGATATCACCTAGGGTTGCGGCATACACACATGCTGGGACGTGGGGCCTTGGCTTGTTATCACCAACTCCACCACCTTGTGCGGCATTGGGACAATCTCTAATCATGTGTCTAGGCTTCCCTCATTGAAAACAGACTCAATATCCATAGTGACATTCTCCGAGATGTTGTTTTCCACACTACCAGTGGAAAGACGGTGTCTACCTTCCTAGTGCTATTCCCTTGCCTTTAGCCAGGCTGGGAAAAGATCTTCTCTTCTCAGCACTACCGCTTGAAGCAAACGACATGGTCCTCTTTCATTTGGAATTGATCTAGTTCGCCAGACCATTTTGTTCAACATCTGTTGTTGCAACTACGTTTACCAACTCCTGGTAAGCTTCTATTTTGTGACAAATCACTTGGCTTCAGATCCTAGGCTGAAGTTGCCTTTGAAACTGATGTGCATGCATCCTCTCTGTTAAGATCAGGTTAGGTGCAAACGTCGCCAAAGCCATAAACTTGGCGGCGTACTACTCCACAGTTAAACTGCCCTGAGTTAATTATGCAAACTCCTATGCCTTTTGTTGTTTGACAAAATATGGGAAGAATCTGTTGTCAAACTCTTCTTTGAACCTCTCCCATGTCAAAGCAGTAAGGATTCCTAGTTCTCTTATCGAAAGATGCCTCTGGGTATCCCACCAAATTCTAGCTTCTCCTTGGAAAAGGTATCTAGCATATAAAACCTTCTAGTCCTTAGTGCATCCGCATGTCTCGTATGTCCTTTCGAGATCTATAATCCATTTTTCTTCCCTCAAAGGTCCTTAATTACTAAAAAAGTTTAGGTAACGGTGGATCAAAGACTTCTCATTAGAACAACCCCTAATTTCGGGTCTAGGTGCATGCACTTGCTGCTGTTACTGATGTTTAAGCACGTTAGTCAGGAGACATATTGCTTTAGTGAATCCTTGTTCCCTATCCATCGTGGGATTTTGATTCTCTTGATTGATATCTCCACCAGGGTTCTGAGGTATCCTATAGCACATCATGTGTCACTTCCTGAAACACACAAGCACACGTATTAAAACACGTACTAGCTTTTATACTTTAAGAAATTCAAGCCTAACAAAGACTAACATTTCAATCCTTATATTTGGTGCAATTCCAAGTGACATGTGGATTTAAAAACTCAGAAACTTAGTGCTTCGATACCACCATATGATGTCTCCAGATTCTGCTTATGATCGGACGAACATCTAAAGCATCAGGATATGCAACACTAGGTTACCTGTCCCATTTCATGAAAATTAAAGATGCAATACACCTAACATGCATCTAGCAATATGTAATATTCGTAGTGGATAATTTTCTTTTTCTTAAGCAATACTATGCACTAAACTATAAGTATTCCAAAATAAATCTAAAACTTATTATATAAACATGAAAGTGATAGATATCCGTGATTACAACGTAAGTCCAAAATGTTTGTAATCTCAAACGTACAGGAGACAGAGCTCTATTGTATATGCATAAAACAAACTACTGGGATTATCCATTGAGTAACTCGAATAACTCGACTAAGGAAACCAAAACCAAAATACTATCTATAAATGATAAATTTTATTTTTATGTGATTTTTATCCGTCTTTTATTTATGAAAAGTATCAGTTTTCCTTTAATTCTATTGTTTTTATTTTATTTCTATATAATTTTATTTATTTTCTTGGATTTGAAGGAATGAGAAGATTTAATGCAAAAGGAGAGCATTTTGATATAAAAGAAAAGACTAGGGATCTAGACCGACAAGAGGTTATGAGATCTGAAGAGAGCCGAGGAGATTTAAGCAAGGAGACTCGCAACCAGAAGGCATGACCAGAAGGCGCGACCAGAAGGCGCGACCAAAATTCATGAAGACTTAGTGAAAAGACTTGGCGACAAGGCTCCAAGCAGTTAGATTAAGTGTCTAGTCTAACCGACTAACTTAAAAGACCAACCTAAACGAAATCGTGGGAAACAACTAGAAAAGGCAAGAGGAGTCTTTCATCCCGGTCAGGAGTCTTTCTACTCGGTAGAATAGGAGAGGGTCGTGTGGTCTTTGTGAGCTCCACACCCATTCGTTTGTGACCTCCATGCTAGTTATATTCAGCTCACATGTCATCTACCCAGTGGGACCCTTCCAAATTCCGCAACCAATCTGTTGACCACCAAATCCTCTCGAACACCTTAAATCAAGCCGCTTATTACTGAATCTTCCATTTTAGATAATTTCATTATTCTTGGGATAATTTTCTTTTATATTAACATCTATCTTTAGAAACTATTTTCTAGATTTTTAGGCTAGACTGTAGCCACATTTATCATGTTCCTGCATTTGAACTTTTGACATCTATTTAATCCCAACTTGTGGGATAAATGAGGGAGTCTGAGTTTTAGGGTCTGGGTTTTAGCGTAAAAATATTCTAGAGTTTATTCTTTAAGTTTCTTTCAAGGAGGTGGATCTGGAGGGTAGAGGCGAGAGCTGCATGCTTCATCAACCGACTCCAACAGAGAACACTAGTTTTATTCCTTTTATTTTCAATTTCATTATGAACTAATTTTTTTTCCTAGAGCTTTGATGTAATCTAGCATTGAACACACAATTTATATTCTAAGTTATTTTATGTTCAATATTTCCATGATTGAGAGTGTTTATTCCTTGTTCTTAATGCTTGCAATTTCCTAGTTAATTATTACTCGATTTATTGAATCGCAATGAGAATGAGAGGTGATTTGTGATTAAAGTTTTAGGATTAAGCACCATTAGTTTAGCAAAAGTAAAGATACTTTACTGCGATTAGTGTGATTTTCAAGAAAAATATAAAGAACTTAATGAGTCTCCAATTAATTGAATTCACATAGAGATATGGTGTTATTATTTGGAGATATTTTTGTTATTGTTCGAGAGAAAATATTAAATAGTTAAAGAATTTTTATCATCAACTTGGGATAATTGGAATTCTATAACAAGGAAGAATAAATTGTGTGGGATTTGCTAGGTGAAATCAAACGCTCTAGATCTATTTTTATTATTTTTAAAATCTTAATTTTAATGCTATTGTCTTCAGTTTAATTTAGCTAATCTATTCTTCAAATTTCAATTTTCCAAATAGTAATTAATTTAGTCAATTTCAATACTCAATAGCATAATTATTCCTTGTAGGTTCGATATCCGTTTTCTTTAAAATTCTTTACTACTTGTTACGATTCTATGCACTTGCAGATATTTTTATATGAACAATAAATCTGATCATGGAGGCTACAAGCTCCCCATCATGTCGGCATTGCCTAATCGACCATCTCTAATCAATTAGAGTCCATTGCATTTCTAGATCCTGGCACATCGTCTATCATTCGTGAGTAATAGTATTCGTAGGGAATGGTAGTTGAGACTATCATGGTAAGATTTTAGTATAGATCTCAACAAGTTAACCAGAAACATAACATACATTTAAGAATGCATGTATGGTAGTAAAGGTATGAATGCATAACATGATCATAAATAAGCTTCACATTCAACATGACATGAACTGGCATGACTTGATCTTGAGCATAGACTAAACTTGACATGACTTGAACTTGAGCTTGAACTAAACATGAACTTGAACTTAATGTAACATGTACTTGAACTTGAATAACAAGAGCTTGAACGTGAAAAACATGAACTTGAAATCTTGTTCAATATAAACACCATTAACAAAGTGACCATCTGGGTGCGACACGATTCCCTTGAGACATGTGTCCCTACCAATTACCACATCACAACACAAGTATTTGTACCAGCTGTGAGTGCATTACCATACATACCAATTCATAGGTATTTGCACCTGCTATGGAAAATGTAATTACGTATCCTGTGTTCAATATATGTACCAGCATAAGTATGTACAACATGACATTAAAATGTGCGTGACACCATCCGCATTAGTGCCTACTCCGTTCAAGTGCAAGTTAATTAGTCCTCATTCGAAACTCATTGATCTTTACCATGTCAACTTAGGGGATTTCACACTAAATTACACACTCCATTGTAAATAAAGGAATTTCACTAGGATATTACCTCATCCTAGCCCTTAGGATTGTGATAAATGTAAATAAACTTAACTTGAATTGAAAACTGTTCTCGAGATACATAAATTTTACTCCAGACATAATGTGACATGAAATAAAAGGATAGATGAGTTGATGTAGCATAACATGACATGTACTAAGACAAATGACATAATGTAGCAAGAAACACACAAAAATTTTGGTACATGGCATAACATATAACGAATAAACATTACGTGACCAAATAAAATGTGTAACAAATATATATTGTGTGACAAAATATATCATATAACAAATACAATATATCGTGACAGAATATTATGTGTAACAGATAATCATATAGTGACATGACATAGTATGGCATCGATGATAACATAAGTACATAAACAATAGTTCTCCTCCCAACATACATACACAGTAATCTGACAGTAAGTTCGAATCTAACTTACAATGATTGTCGCATTTCAGAGTAAAACGCGCGAAATAGAAGAAACCGTAAGTAGGGATTTCCAAATGTTAGAAACTTCAACACTAATAGTTCAAAAACATGAAAATGCCATCTTAGAGTAAAATTACTATTTTACACCTATACATGTGGGAAAATGACCATTTTACCCATAACTTAAAGATTTTACATCTTAACTCTAAAACCCTATAGAACAATCAGACCAAGAGCTTGCCAATAACTTGGTCAAAATCATCAAAATATCATACACTATGTAGTTTATCACCCAGACTAACCTTTCCATACTTAAACCAACTTTGGACCAATCAAATGACCATGAAAATGTATCAAAAAAAAAAATGACCACGAAAATCAACATAAAACATATACATGAAACTAAACTCAAAGGGGAACAAATTTTGTGAAGAAGACTCTATGAGAAAATACTCACAACTGCTTTAGAAATGTTAGATAGAGTGAGCCAAAAAATCAGCTCGAAAGTCTCTCTGGTTTTCTCTTCGAGAAAAGAGTTGGAAAGTGATGAAATGAAGTGTGAAGGGACTTGGATGCCTGTTACACATATGAAGGGTGATGGGAGGCTGTAATTGACACTTAGAACGATGGTTGTGTTAACCAAAACAAGGGGCAGAACCAAGCCATGATTCTTTGCCTTGAACTGCCGAGAGAGATGGAAGAGTGAGGTGGCCTTTTGCCTTTATATCATGTACTATTTGGGTTTTTTTTGGGTAGTATTTGGACTGCCATGGTAGGGTGAAACTTTCTCCATTTAGGGTTTCAATAGGGTTTGGTTGGGGTTTGGATTTTCATCAAGCCCAAATCCAATTTTTCTTAACCCAATAAAATTTTCAATAAATAATGATGTCATAACATGAATTTAAGTGCTTAATAACATGTGGAAGTGATTTAATCAAGTGATTAAACACTAAGCTAAAACTAGGTCCATTTCTCCAGGGTTGGAACTATCTTTGGTTTGGCACAAATTGGATGGTTGGATGGAATAGGGTTTTGCTTAGGTGGTATGATCACAAATCTTGATTTCCTTCATTTTCTCCGTCTCAGGGTTCCTCTTGTTGCCAAGCTGCCAATACTATTCACTAGGTGTGACTAAGATCTTGTCAAGTATCCAAATAAAACTTCCCTGACTAATTTAGACATTCTACATTGTGATTTTGAAAACATTGATGTTAGGTGCTACTAATAAGGCTACTATTCACTTCAAAAATGTAAAAAATAAACTTTACATTGTAAAATCCTAAATAATTATACTAACCTTAAAGTGCAAATTTTTTATTAAAATTTTACTCTGAAGGGTTAGATCTAAGTCCAATGGTGTAGACAGTATCTCATTCTGACACTTCTAGGTAACTCAAATAAATAAAACTTCACTTCTAACACCATAATGAATGGCAATACTGATTATGTTGACAAACTAAAACATAAGCGATTGGGTCAATTCGTGAAAGTTTTTGGGTTTCCATGAGGTTCCTAAAACCTAAAGAAATTCATCCTGGTGACCTGTTACGTTAGGCGTGCCTCATCCAGATAGAAATGCAAGTGTTAGGTTATAGATGTATGATCGCTACGAAAATGATAAAGATTTAAATAGTAAACTAAGACCTTATAATACCAGAAGTCTAAATCACATCATAAAAGTAATTATTGTCATTACTCATTGATTCAATTATTAGAAATACATACAACCCCAAATATTGTTCATTGCATAAAGGCGGTAGACCAAATACAAGTGGTCGCCCATTTGAAAGGAATATACACAATCCAAAATGATACATGGCTCCTACAACAGAGACAAGTATTTGTACTTAGGGTTTGGGCAGGATCCATTCTTCTCCCTCAGGTATCATCCCAATTTCTAACTATGTATCAAAGTTTATGGCTCTGAAGATGAAAACATAAGTAGGTTAGGCAGCTATGACAAGAATGCTAATAAGAGATAATGCTCCTGAAAATGAAAGGAACAATTTCACTTAACAATGCAAGGTCAAATATACATATGCACAAAAGGAATCACCCTCTCAGGCGTAGATACATGGATCCATAAAACATGATGAGAAATCACCCTCTTTGTGTAATACATATATATATATAAGCATGGCGAGGAATCATCCTCTGAAGGGTTACCCTCTACACAAAGTATTTTAAAGCATAATATTACCTAGGTGAGGAACACCCTCTCCTCCAATATTACAAGTGCATAAAATCATATTTATTTCTAAGGCACATAAGTGATCACATAGATGTTCATAACATAGATACAATGGTCATTCCACATCTGTCTCACAAAGATAAAATCTTGCAGTGGGGAAACGTCTACTCAACCAACCAACTCGGGGACACCACATGTGATACGTCCGGGGGATTCTCTTTCCTGCCTATTAGGTGATACCAACACGATACCGCTCTACCTCAATCATCATAGGGAATTCTCATTCTCATATGAAGCTAGTGGCAACATCCCATAGGAATGGTTTGAGGATCTCTTTGTCCCGTCCCATAATGATAGACACGCTAATAATTTCTCACACAAAGATATAAATCAAGCAAAGTGATGAACACATTTCTAAGTCTCGAAAAACATGGAGTAAATATAAGAATAAACATAATGACAAAAATCAGATTTATTCATGATCAAAAAGGGGAAAGGTTACAGAATATGCATATGCCTATTACATACAACATTCACCCCACATTCCCCAATACTATCTTAGAATCTAACCTACCTCTCGGTGTTGGGATTACTACATTGCTACACCACTCTTTCCCTTTTTCTTCTGAAGAATCTGGCTCCACAAGTTTCTTGGTGTTTAAGATCTCAAAAGTGAGCTTTTTTTCCCATGTACAAATTCCTTTTGATAGGGAGGAACTGTCAAACGTTCTTCTAACATACTTCTGACTCCAGGTATGCTTGGAAAGGAGTCATTTGCCTACCATACTATGAGATGTCCATATCCACCTTGTGCTGGGATGTGTCAGCTAGACCTTTTACAAGGTGCATGCTCGCCCACGTGTTAGATTGGCTTTACAGTACTCACAACTATTTTTCACCAAACCAATGGAGTGGCTCTTCATCTTTCTTTCCACTACACTTCAGTGGAAGTCTGTCCTCTTGTGCTGGCAGCCCAACAGAGCCCTTTCATCCTCCCCTCCTTATAAGAAATTTTGTCCTCAAAATTCAATGAGGATTCTCCCTTGCTCTGTCTTTCCAAGGGAAGCGATCTAAAACGGGAGATCAGTCAATGCCTCTGGTCGTCTCCAACTTTAGATAGGATTTTCCCTCAACTGGATCTGCAGATTCACTTTATCATCTACGAGAGAAACATGAGATGGCTCTTCATGTCTCCTTTGTCTGGGCTACCAGATGGTTGTGCTCTCTCTCATTTTAGCTCATTTACTAGGTTTGGTATCATAGGACATTAGGGAATCCTCACATTTTCCCTCATCTTCCTCGTCACATTCTAGCATAATTCGTTTCTCACCAAGTTGGGTCACAGTGGTGCCGTCGTGGTGCAACATTTTCGATATTAGGGCTCTAGGCTTTCGAGTACTTTCTTTGTCTCGGCAGTGCTCCACTTCCACTCTCCTTCATTCAACCTCTAATCTCTTCCTCTCACATCATTCTTCCAAGAATCGACACATTATTTCGGGTGGCATTGCTACTTTCTTTGTGTTCTTTTCTTATGCACCATAACTATGTTTTTTAGAGTTCTTGTTGTTGTGCTTGAAAAGGGTAGGTCGAATGGTTGAAAAATAGTGGAATCTATCATTAAAGGGATTGTGCAGGATTTGTACACTATAACACATCAAATATCATTTCTCCAGTGATTTTTGTATGATCTTGGTTTTTTCTTTTTTTTCTTTTTTTCTTTTTTTTGGGGGGGTGGGGGGATTATTATTATTGAGCCATCGTGGGAACTCCTGGCAAAACATGGATTTATGAGATAAAAAAAAAAAAAAAAAAGAAGATAACAAAAGCTTACCTCAAGATCCCCATCCTTTTTAACTTTTTTCCCTTGAACTCCCAATTTCACTATCCAAAAAGTACTAAAAATAAACAATTTTTAATATACTGTTTATTATTTTCAAAAGGCGTGTTATCTATTACTTACCTTGATTAACTGCAATAACTTCCTTGTGTTGAGTATTCCAAATGTCACATTGTTCATTGCTCGAATGTCACACCCAATCAACAAAGGAGCCTATGCATATGCAAATATTAATTAATTAATAGTATTTTTCAAAGAGATGAATACATTTGATACCCTCAAATTATTAAAAACAACTTCGATCAAACTATTAAAAACATTGCAATGTGCACTTTTTGTTGAATTTGACTGTCAAGTTTGAATCATATTTACTTATTTTTAATCCATCTATTTGTCAGTTTTTGATACTTGGAGGTTGCAATGTGTTAGTTTTGATAGTATGGAGCATAAAATGTAAAAATTCAATTCAAGAAGTGTTACAACCACAAACGGATTTTATAAAAATGAACTCACAAATTGACGAGATTTCATATGAACCGTCATATCTACTTTACAATAAAAATAACTTTATAATATAATCTACCATATTAAGATACATCTATTTATGAATTTACTTTAATGAAACTCTTATGTGGAGTATTTTTTAATTTTGAATATTTGTGAGTACAAAGCACAGCTTCTCCTTTTTAAAATAGTAAAAAATATAATATATGAGGGATGTCAATAATTTATTGTATAGAATATTTTTCATGGAATGGGTACCTTGGCTACTGCCCAAATGCTAAAATGTGCACGATACTCGTCTGTTTTCATGTCTCCATGTCCAACTTCAAGCATGTCCGAATCTGAACCAATTAATTAGATCAATATAGAGCATTAGGAATGATCACCAACCCATTTTTCCACGTAGACAAAAATAAAGTTTATTACCGTTCCATTCTCCAGGTCTAGCATAAGATGCCCATTGTCATTATCATCCACACATGATGTCTTGCTGATTAAAAATATTAATAATATTACTATATGAAAAATAAGTGCAGAGAAAGTAAAGAGATGAGCACATGGATTACGTGGTTTGGCATAATGCCTACATCCACGGGTATTTGGGAAGAGAAATCCACTATAATATTCTTGTTTACAGTCTCTCATGGTCCTTCATATCTCACTGTACAATGGTGATGTTGAATATGACTTTATTGGAGAAAAGGCCTTCACTTGAACTCCCTATCCCGAGGTTGAAAAAGAAGTCGAAGATAAGAGAAAAAGAACTGAAGATGAAGATGAAGACCCCTCGGTAGTCGTCCGGACCCTCCTATTTATCTGATTTTCCTTTCCCGCATGCATCCTTGTAGTGGTAAGGCCAAGCAGTTGCGTGTCTAACCCTCCCTAGCAGCTCCATGCTCCCTAACCCCCTGGCCGCCCCATGCTCCCCTAATAGCCCACTACACTCCCTGACCCAATGGCCCCTACCCCCTACCCCCTAACACCATGGCCCTATGCCCCCTGCCACCCTTCACCTAATGCAAGTCCCGGTCCCTTGTCCCCCACTCATATCTTTTTGTCTCTTCTCCTAATGTGGCCTGGTGGCTGGGCCCTGTATTGGGTTTTATTATTTTTACCCCCTCATAGTACCTCGCAATTCTTAAGGGTAAGTAAAAGACCTTGAGAATCTTTAGAGGTAAAAATGTAGTCGACTTGGTCTGCCTAGATACGTAGGGAAGTAAATTTTGGAGGCCGGTCCCTGGCACAAATAATAAATATTTTTGAACTCAGGTTTGAGATATGAGCTAGATTACGTAGTGTGTGGGTAGGCAGCTTGTGCGAGTCTAGGGCAGGAGATGGGCTCAACTGCGTAAAGTGCGAATGAGAGGCTGGGCTAAGGTGGGAGATGGACTCGGCTAAGGTGGGAGATGGACTCAACCGCGTAGAGTGCAAGCGCGAAGCTCGGCTAAGGCGAGAGATGGACTCAACCGCATGTGGTGCGAGCATGTTGCTAGGCTAAGGTGGGAGGTGGACTCGACCGCATGCGGTGCAAGCACGTAGCTCAGCTAAGGCGAGAGGTGGACTCAACCGCGTGCAGCGCAAGCACATATCTCAGCTAAGGCGGGAGATGGACTCAACCGTGTAGAATGCGACTGCGAGCGTGGAGCTTAGATGAGAAGGGAGATGGACTCGACTGCGCATGGTGCCAGTGTGGAGCTTAGATGTTTGTTGTTATTTGTAAAGTGTATGTTCGTTTGATGCCTTTGTCTTGTTGTTAGTGTTGGAGTTTGTGTAATGTAACCCACGCAAAGTGATTAGAGGGCCCGTCGAACTCATTAGCTCATTCCTAAAGGTAACCTGCGCATGGCGGTTGTGGAGCTAGTAGGCTTGTTATCGAAGGTAACCCACTGGCAGTGGTTATGGCTCAAGCGTGGCACTCAATGCGAGTCAAGGAACCTTTCTTTTTGTCAGTGTAGGGACTCAGCTTTATTGGATAGGGGGTCCAAGCAAGTCTGGAGACTTAGGGCCTTACCCCGCAGCAAGTCAAGGGAATCATCTTCTTACGAGTGCAAGGATTCGGCTTAGAGAGTCAAGGGTCACATCTTCTTACGAGTGTAAGGATTCGGCTTAATTGAACGGGGGGTTGGAGTCAAGTCCTAGGACTTGGCCTTACCCCACAAAGAGTCAAGGGAACCATCTTCTTGCTAGTGTAGGGACTCGGATTTGTTAGACTGGGGGTCGGCGGCAAATCCTAGGACTTGACCTTGCCCCACAGCAAGTGAAGGGACTCGTTTTCTTGCAAGTGTAAGAACTCGGATTTGTTGGATTGGGACTCGGCGGCAAATCCTAGGACTTGACCTTGCCCTGCAGTGAGTCAAGGGACCCATCTTCATACTAGTGTAGGGACTCGGCTTTGTTGGACAGGGACGCTCACCCGTGCCAAATTGTTTCTCCGGAGCGCGAGGCCACATGACCAGTGTTTCCACACAATAAGAACTAATTTCGTTAGTAGAAATAAATTCACACAAATTTTGAGAGACAATACCAGGCAATTTTTAGTTGAAGTGGCCAATCTTTTTGCTTTGACTAAAAAGTTGTCTGTTGTTGGTTATGATTCCCGCGCACGTAGGTGAGCTCCATGCTGGGGGTTCGAGCAGGTGAACCCTGAGCTATGAGTCCTGTGCCGAGCAGATAGATCCTAAGCAGATCAACTACATTTTCAAGCAGGACATTGGTTTTCCCAAGCTATGCTTTTCCCGCTTAGCAAGTCCTATGCAGGAGAGGTGCCAAGCTGGTTGGCTAGAGATACCGAGCTTGTATCAACTGTGCAATGGGTTTCCGAGCTGGGGAGGAGGCTTCCGAGTGGGTGACATCCAAGAAAAGAGATGGGAGTAATTTTTATGGTGGTCCTAAGTATAGTTGTTCCCAGCAGATAGTCCCGAGCCGAGGGGCTGCGATGGTGACTCCCAAGCAGGTGGCTCCCAATCAAGTAGTTCTCGAGCTGATGGCTCCTGAGTAGGTGGCTCCCGAGCAGGTGGTTCCCGAGCTGAGTAATTTTGGATGGTGGCTCCCAAGTGTAGTTGTTTCCGAGTGGATGAGTCCTGAGCAAAGGGGCTATGATAGTGGCTCCCGAGCAAGTGGCTCCCATGCTTGAACTGGTTTCCTGAGCTTAATAAATCCTGGGCAGAGGAGTCCCTAGAAGAGTGGGCTGTGATGGTGGGCTGAGGAGGTTTGGTGCTGAGCAAGACACTCTCGTGCTACGTGAGGTGCTGTCCCGAGTTGGTGGGGTGCAAAGCAGGTTGCTCCTGAGCAAAGTAAGGGCCTGCCCCAAGCGCCAAAAATCCTTCTTGCCTGCTACCCGTCCATTTACGTGCAGCATGTTAGTGTGCACTTAAGTGCACAATGCCCTCCCGAGTACTGTACATGTGGGGTGCAACGCTTGTGTGCTACTATGCACTTAAGCGCTTTGTGTTTGCCCGCTAGTGTCCGAGCAATGTCTTTTTATGTGATAGAGTGATTCAAGTATAGGGGCGAGGGGTTTAGTAAGTTCCTCACCTATGCGAGAAAGATTTTATTTTTCCTTACCAAAAATCTTTCTCACCCGTTACTCGCCCATTTTTCATAAACATAAAAGTTTAAAAAAAAAATAGAATACGCATCTTGGGGGGTATTATCCGTTCATCCAATGATTTATCCAGTATGCCGAGAAATCGTCCTTCTCCCACCTTCAATGAAAAAAAGAATTCAGATCCCCAAGACGGCGCCACTGTTAGCCCTGTAAAAATCGTTCAACAGGCTGGAAGGGGAGAAAGAGTCATTCGCAGTCCGCTGGGTGACTTGGGCCTCATTCGATGTTGTTTGGAGCCCCCAGCAGTGTTTCGATGCAACTGTACAGTAGTGATGCATATGTCCATGGCGGTGAATGAAAAATTAGTGCAGAGAAAGTAAAGAGATGAATACATGGGTTTACGTGGTTCGGCATAATGCCTACGTCCACAGGCGTTTGGGGAGGAGAAATCCTCTATAATATTCTTGTTTACAGTCTCTCATGGCCCCTCATATCTCACTGTACAGTGGTGATGCTGAATATGACTTTACTGGAGAAAAGGCCTTCACTTGAACTCTCTGTCCCAAGGTTGAAGGAGAAGTCGATGAGAAGAGAAGAAGAACTAAAGAAGAAGATGAAGACCCCTCGGTAGTCGTTTGGACCCTCCTATTAATCTGATTTTCCTTTCCAATGCCCCTGTAGTGGTATGGTCAAGCGTTTGCATGTCTGACCCTCCCTGGCACCTCTATGCTCCCTAACCCCCTGGCTGCCCCATGCTCCCCTAACAGCCCACTACATTCCTTGACCCCATGGCCCCTACCCCCTGACACCATGGCCCTATGCCCCTTGCCACCCGTCACTTGTTGCACATCCCCGCCCCTTGTCTCTTCTCCATTCATATCTTTTTGTCTCTTCTCCTAATGTGGCCTGGTGGCTGGGCCCTGTATTGGGCTTTATTGTTTTTACTCCCTCACATATATATATATATAAATGGTATAAATTCCATATAAAAAACACAATTACTTCTCTCTCGTTTCCCTAGAATAAATATATACAAGAGTGTCCATACCTTTCATGCTAGAATTAATATTAAATACTTTCGGAATATGGGATGTGATAATCCTATTCTATCATAAAATTTTATATCAATTCAATTCATGCATATATAAATAATTTGGTTTGCATGATATGTTGTGATTTAATTGATAATCTGTATTCCAATATTTCTTCGCACGGTATAAAATGACTCCTTATTCTTTCCGTTCTAACCCATTCATTGTCCCTTTTCCTTCTTCCTCTCCCTTTTCTAAGCCTTTCATTGCCCTATGTTTCCTCTCTCTCCCTTTTCTTTGCAAATTGTTCCCTTTGTATCTCCTTTGTTGTGAAAGGAAAATCTAGACCTACTTCGATCTATCCATTCAACCCACACGTGCCTTACTATTGGATTTGTTGTCCAACAAACCACCTGAAAGGACCATCAACCACCTCATGTGCACTACTCCATTAGATTCACAACCCTAAGATCCATCATACCACATAGTTGAGGTAACCATTGTTCCCCTCTGTCCCTCAGTAAAAGACCTTGTAAGGATCCATGGTGCCAAGGATGTTAGCCATATAGCAACCCCAAGGTTTAAGTTGGGATAGGAGTGCAATGTTGCTAGGATGTGAACATGTAAGGAAAAGTTTAATGGTTCGCAGTAGAAAGATAAAGGTTTAGTTTGAAGACTAAATGATATATAATACCAAAAATCTAAAAGAAATCTGATTTCATTCTCATGATATCCACAATGTCACATCATTCCTTAAATAGTTACACACATAACCAGCTATTTAATCATATCTCCAGAACAAGGTTGACCTCGTACATATGGTCGCCTACCTAACAGTTACAAATACAGCTTCCACAGTCAACCAATCCTACAACAAGAAATGGGCCTACTCGCCTACTGCTCAAGCTGGTTGGCTCTTCCTCCTTGGATATTTGTAACACCCCGTTCTCGTAGGATAGAGATGTTACTAACATTCATAACATAATGCCCGGTAAAGAGATTCATCTCCTGAAATGTCTCATTTATTGAAAAGTATCAAATATTAAAACTGAACTGAACATAATAGTTTTCAAAACATGAAACTGAGAACATAAAGTGAAAACATAAACTAAACTAATTCTTGTGTGATTAATACTTATTCATTTCTAAGTCTTTACACTAGATCTATTCCTGGCCCTCCAGCTCTATGTGCTCATACTCATCATCTGTGATAGTTAAACACAGAAGAAAATAGAGAAACAAACAAAAATGAGTCGAATACTTAGTAAATAGTACATCATACCGTAAAATACATCCTAGCCTAGCATAGACTTAATTTTTGAAAGACTCTTCATAACATACATACATCATTACAAATTCACATAGAATATCTATTCCTCATTAACATAAACGGAATCTTACATAATCATGGCAAACATGTAACGTGAATGCATAAATGACTGGCTTCATGTATATTCTAACAATCATACATATCTTGTTTATCTTGTCTTTCAATTATCGTTTGGTGACCCATGCTTGAATCTGTGGCACCGCATAGCTTAACTGGTAGTGAACACGCTTAAATCTATGTTTCCCTTTACATATGGTGAACCACGCTTAGGTCCGTGGCACCGCTTATCATAATTGGTGGTGAACAAGCTTAGGTCCGTGTCACCCTTAACATAACTTGTGATGAACACGCTTAGGTCCGTGTCATCCATAAACATAACTTGTGATGAACACGTTTAGGTTCGTGTCATCTTTATCATAACTTGTGATGAACACACTTAGGTCTGTGTCATCAATAAACATAACTTGTGATGAACAAGCTTAGGTCCGTGTCATCTTTACAATAACTTGGAGTGAAACACGCTTAGGTCCGACTTTCTCTTAACATATGGTGAATCACGCTTATGTTCGTGTCACCCTTAAAATCTTATCTTTCTTAATGCATGAGAAGTTTGTTGGACTTCATGAACTTTTCTAGCATGGCATATACTTAGAAATAGCATAACATAACATGACATGACATGATCTGAACATTCTATGACATTCCATGGCATACATGATCTGAGTATTACATAAACATGGCATACATGATCTAAGTACTATATGAATATGGCATACATAATCTGGCTATTCTATTACATGGCATACTTGACTTGAATTACTATATGAACATCTCATATTTCATCAAAGATCATGGAAGGGATCTAACTTTGACTTAGCTCGTAGCATAGCGTAGACAAATATCACATTTTTATATACAATTAGAATATTTACAGTACACATGCAATTATATGATCATACTAATTACCTCTTAGCGTTGCTTCCACAATCTCACGTCGTAGCTCATGACCTATACGAGACACTAATCGTCACTAATTTTTCTAGAAAGACGTGTCGTAGCATTCTAAATGCTTAAGATCATAAATAGAGATAATATTATTCAAAACTCATAACATATTCCTTGACTTCTATGAAAAATATAACTTAATAATTTTATAAAAATCCAGTTAAAAGTCAATTGGAATATTAACTAAATAATAGGCTCAATAATATACTTTAAAATCCTTTAAATATCTTTTACAAAACTTTTTGCCTTTGGGTTCATAAACTTTAGGCTAGCTTAAATTCCAGCCCACTTTAAAACAATTACACAGTTTCTATCAACCCAAAATTAGCCCACTTAAATTATCATAGTTTGTGAAATAAGTCCAACAAGTTCATTTAAAAAAAAACTAGGCCCAATACTAACTCAAGGAAGCACTAGCCGATGGGCTTAAGGCCCAAGGCCCACTCTAATTTCAAGGGCAAAGCCCTTTGTGGAAAAGTAGCCTCCTCGAATGCTTCAGGCCAAATGGGCTTAAGGCATATGGCCCACTTTTTATATCAAAAGTAGAATACATACGTCTGAGAGATGTTTGACAGGGGGAAGGTGTCATGCAAGGGTGGGTCTGGGTGTTCGAGGGTGGCCGGCGACGCAGTTGGGAGGTCTCTGTGGTGGCGCAACGCAAGAGCGAGTCAGTTTAGAGAGTTTAGAGAGAGAGGATCTGTTAAGCCGAGAATTGAAGATCACAGGGAGAAAGAGATCCTGTCGAGGACTTCCCAAAAGGAAGTGGGTTCCCCTGGGTTGGGCTGGTCGGCGATTTCTTGCTTTGAGAGTGGTACTCCGAAGTCCATTGAGGTGGTTGGCGATAGCAGCACAAGCACACAGCCAAAGAGTCACTACCGATAAAAAGGGAGAGAGGAATCGATAGGTTGGGCTCAAATGGTGGCAACGTACGTCGAGGTGGGGGAAAAGCTCACCGTCGGCAACTTCTATGGTAGTTTCCGGCGAGGTGGCTGACTTGGTATGAAGAGTAGTGCTATGGTGGATTTTGGGACGTGGTTTTCTCTATCTGTCAAGGGTGGCTAGCATGTGAAAGTTTCATGGTTTTTTGCTAAAGGTCTCGTGGGGTTTTATAGATGAGGGGAAGGGAGCTATTGTGAGTGATTTGGAGAGGTTTGAATTTGACTAAACTATGGGAAAACTACTCTCACAAGGAAAGGGACACTGAGAGGATATTAGAGTTTTGAAGTGTTTGAGTTGAAAGATAATTTCAAATCAGAAAACTCCCAAACCAGACAGAGAAGATAAAAGAGGCAGATACTTTAACAGTAAAGAAATCCTGTTCAAAATAAATTACTACCTCAAAATATATCTAATAAAATAATAAAATAGTAATAATAATAATAAATTATAAAATCACACTTTTTGAATCGCGATGTTACAATCTACCCCTTAAAAGAAATCTTGTCCTTGAGATATAAAGTGTACTGAAAATAATAGAATTTTTTTTATGATGTATATGGCGTATTATATGTTGTATATTTCACAAATTCAAAATTACCTCCAAATGACAGCAAAAAGAAAATAGTTCCCCTTTGGAACAGATCATTTGTTGCTAAGCCATCAACAGTATCCAATAGAAGTGCTCCACGTAAGCAAGCCCACACCAAAACCGTAAGGAACAATACACTAGATGAAATCTTTATTTGTGTAGAAAGAGTCGTGCTACAGCCCCCGCTCGGGGCTCCCGCTTTGGCGTAGCCTCATTCTTTTATGTGTATTTTTTTAAGTTTTTTTTTATATATAAACGTTTTTAACAATTTTTATATTTTAAAAAAATAAAATAAATTTAAAATATCATTAAAAAATACTTCCTTAATCAGAAAGTAAAAAAATATATATATTAAAAAATACTTCCTTAATCACTAAGTAAAATAAAAAAATAATTTTTTATTTTACTTCATTATTAAGAAAGTATTTTTTAATAATATTTTAAATTTTTTTATTTTTTTAAAATATTAAAAATTATTAAAAAAATCTATATAAAAAACACTTAAAAAAAAACACATCAAAAATAAGCATACACGCCGGCGGGAGCCCCCAGCGGGACGCTTAGCATTATTCTTGTGTAGAAAACACAAAACCACGACCTCTTCCGAGCACTCACACACTTCAGACTGCCGCTGGCTACAACGTTCGTCGCCCACTGCTGTGTTTTTCATCACTCACCAGTTCCGTCGCCACTAGTTTAGTAGGCACCTGTTTCGTCGCCACCTGCTCTGTCAGCACCAAATTCCAGGGCAATTCCCAGGTCAAGAAAGAGAGATTTTTTTTGGGGGGGGTGGTGGGGGAGACAAACGTGCCTCAGGCACCATAAATCTTTCTACAAGATAAAGATTTTTTCTACTTTCTTTTCCTTTTCCTTCCTTTATATGTGTATTTGAGTTTTCTTTTGGATTCCACTCGTGTGTTTCTGAATGTTCAAGGCTTGATTTTTCCCACCTACCTTCATCCGGTATTTGATGTTAAGTTCAGTAGACTTGTAAAATGTTAAAGTAATTTGCATTCAAATCCAATGGAGACTACCTAATGCGTTCGAATTGTCAAGATTTGGAAATTTGATTTTTTTTTTATTGAATTTAGAGTTTTTTTTTTTTTTTTTTTTATTCTCATTTTTCTTTTTTTGAATTTTTGGGGAAAAAGATGATGTTGTCGAAAGTTGAAGTTGGGAAGAAGGTTGGTGATGATTCAGGTAATCAGAAGTTGCGAGATTGAAACTATAAGCAAAGCCATATATCTGGAAAAAAAAAAAAAAAAAAACCATCTAGGAGTTCGATTTCTAGAGCCAGCACTCGGTCCAAGTCTTCTAGAAAAATCCACTCACCAAATCCCCAGTCAAAGCTTAAACCAGAAGAGGAGGACCCCTTACATTGGCATTGTCCCGTCCTCTGAGTGCCACGGCTTAAACAAATACTCAGCGATGGCGGCTTCCTCTGGTCTAGTCTAGGAGAGGGGTTGGTTTCATGCAAGAGGATGGGAGATAGGGGAGACGAGTGGGTTCCGTGGGGTTTTTTCTAGTATGCAGGCACATGAGAACTAAAATAGGAAGTCTATTTGTCATTCACCCATTTGGAGGGCTGTTGTTTGTGGTTTATTAGACGGGCTGGTCTGAAGATTTTCTCAAAAGGAATTACTTAGGCTGATGCTCTTAAGTTCGTGGTTGGCAGAAATTGTATGAAACCAAAACATTATCATCTTACCTTTCCCAATTATCTTTGATGTCACTTGTTGTTCTCCAACTATTTCCAATACCTGCAGCCCAAGTGGCTGGGTCTTCTTGTCCCTTACATTGATGCCAACCATTTGTTTCTATTCAGTTCAATTTTAAACAGGAAAAGCAAACAAATTAAGTAGCCAGGGAAGAAAAACATACAAATTGAGTAGCCTATCAAGTATAGTGTGAAATTATCGCTTCTTTCAAAAGATTAAGTTGATTGAAAGATATAGATTTAATTATATATATAAATATATATATATATATTTAATCCTTAACAAAAAGCACACTTGCTTGGACTTGGGAACAAGTCTAACGCAAATTTTGTAATAATTTTTTTCTAAGTTGTGAATGATGCTTGATGGGCACTTCTAATTGTCTTGATGCTAAAAAAATAAAAATAAAAGCATCGCTCATCTACTCACCATTCGCAAATGGAAAAGAAGATAGCTCTTCCTGAATTCAATAAAGCTTGGCTCATTTTTGGGTACCTATCACACAGGTTGAGGATACCTTATTAGAGTTATATAGTTTGTGCATACGAAGGAGTAATCCAAGAATTATACTAAATACAGTTATAAGGTTTGCAAATCCTAAGTATTAATTCATTTTGAAAAAATGTATGATCCACTTTTGCAAAATAGATTTTTTTTCATGTGGGTCACAAATTTTCTCACCATTTTCAAAGTATCCTCAAAAGGAATAAATCTTACCCAAGAAGCAAAAGTCTTTGCATCTTGTTCTTCATGACCCAGGGATCCAGGAATAGTTCCTCTACAAGTTCAAGTTCTTCATAGAACATCAAGAAATTAGCAAAGATTGAAAACTCAGGAGCGAATGCATAGTAGAAATTCACCTAGATAATTAGATTCCGATAGATCATGAACAAACATTTGGTATATATTTAGTTATAATTTGCTATATATGTAAATCGTCAATTGAGATCTTCTCCAATTTCTTGACCGAGTTGGATAGTCAAATGCAATAAAAAATCATTAAAAAAAAAACAAGTATTTGTGACAGATTATTTGCGATAAGAATGATCATTTTGGATAAAAACATACCCATTTTAACCGAAAATAATAATTTTCGCAAGAAATAACTGGCCACAAATAAGCAGTTTTCTTGTGATGAATAAGCACAATATTAAATGTTTATTTGGGTTTCACTTTGCTCAAAACTCCTATACAGACATCATTAAATATTGTATGAGTGGATCTCAATTCCTAATCAAAATTAATACCCGGCATCAGACACAACAAGAAAAAAGAGTTTTTCCAGCGCTAGAAATCGTCACAAAAACACACTAAAATCGCTACATTTGATCAATTCCGGCGATTTTAAATCGTTGCACTTTCGACGAAATAAAAATGATATTTCTGATCAACAGCAGCGAAATGAAAAAATCGCTGGAATAGCCCACTATTTCTGGCGAAAAATTTTCGCCACAAATGAGCTTCAAAACGCCGCAAAAGGCCTGAGCGGTTTGGTTAAAAATCGTTGGAAAAAATTAAAGGCAACGACTAAAATCGTCGAAAACTCTAAACAAATCGCCGCAATTGTATTTGTTTTTTCCAGCGATATCAGAAATCGTCGCTACTAACTATATTTTGTGGCGAAATTATTCGCCACAAAATATACCAAAATCGCTGGACTGAACGCTAGAGTGATTAAGCGCGCGCATATTAATCGCTGCAGTTAGGTAATAGCAGCGAGAATTAATCGCTGCAATTGTTATATATTTTTAACTGCAGCGAGTTTGAATTCGCCGTAACCAACTTTGGTTCTTTTTTTTTTTTTTTTGTTTCCTTCGCTCTGTTGGCCGTGTGCCTGAATGTGCTCATTTTTTTTATCATTGTGATAATTTATCTTATTTGTGGTCAATCACTAAATATTTATTTAGTGATTAAATATTTAGTGATTGACCTCAAATAAGATAAATTATGTGTTAAAAAAAGTTTACACCACAAATAAATAAGAAACATTTTGAGCTCCTAATCAAATACATTCATTCATCCAAAGTCAGAGTTACATAGAATTTCTTAATGTAATTCTGGGCTATACGCTAAGGGGGACCAATTGGGATCCAAAACCTATAACTCAACTACTAAATATTTACAACACATTATGCTTCTAAACATTATCATAAAATGTGCATATTCAAGCAATATTTATCAATTGTCTTGCTCCTCTATCTTTAAAAATTATATCTAGTCAGCTATTTCAATATGCACCTGGCATGAGGGGTGGGTAGAATAGCTTTAACACGACGACATCAATGCCCTTATAAATAAAATTTCTGCATATTTGATATTTCGATCTCTCCAACTCCAATCTGGCAATGATACACAAAAAAAAACCATTACAACAATTGATAAATTTCACTACAATGTATTGTTATAAAAATACCAGAGCAATGATCTCTTCACAAGCAACTCCATTTAGTATCATCATAAATTTCTTTCAACCTCATGAGCTTCAGCCTATTGTTACACAACCATCATGGATTGGTTAGGAATCCTCACATTTGAAAGCGAATGAAAATCATAAATTTGCCATTTATACTTGAAACTATCTTGGAAACAGTTTCAAGAATCTCAATGACATTGTCTCTCTTCATATTGAACAATCACAAAAAGAGTAGTAATACCCACACACATGATGACAGGAATAACTGACATAAATCACAGTTTTGATTATGGATTGCAGCACAATCCATTTGAGGGAATCTATAAAAGCTCAGCTACACTGGTTTGATTCAGTCCTATTAAATGAATGGTCTTCTTCCTTGGACATCTCGGCCCGGGTTCATCTTTCTTACCATCCAGAAGTAGGTTAGACTCTCCTGTGCATCTGTGCAACTCTTCCTAGTTGATGTTAAGACCTCATGTTTTAAGACCTCACATGAGAATTATATTACTCAAAATCTGCATGTATAATTAATCAAAAGGCCGGGAAATAAATCTTAATTTTAGAGCTGCTTGCAGCTTATACAAGCATGCATGCATGACAGTGATGCAATCAATTTCACTGATGACATCATAAGTAGTATGACGACGTTGTAATTAGTTTTTAAATTCTTTGTACCAAGTAATTTAAAAAGTACTACTACTACATGACTTCCACAAGACTGACCAAATAAGTGGGATGTATCATGCATGCCATCGCATAGATAAATCCTAGACGACTCAGTCTCTGATCATCAAGTACGTACCCGGCCAATCAAGAATCGGCCAATAACAAGGAAAGCATATCTAGCCCACTAGTAATATTGGTAGTAGTTGCGGGAATACGACTGACAATAACTCGATCATTACGTTAAGAAATGAGTGACAATTTGTTCAATTAACGATCTTGCCTATAACTATAAATATATATATACAGTACTACAACGTCTTGGTTTATTTCTACATACATACAATTTAGATTTAAGGGAAAGCTAACATGCATGAAAACACATGATGTCAGCAACTAATTAATTGATCAATTTCTGTCTGAATCTTAAATATTAGATCATTTTGCCCACTTTTCACAACCACGTTTAATTATGAGTATTTTTATAAAATAACTTATAAAAGTATTTCACGATAGATCAACAACTTAATTATGTGATGCCGCAAATCCATAAAAAATACCAAATCTCTATATTTTTTACTCGAATTTCAAATTTCACACAAACGCCAGGTTCGATCCATTTAATTAAAATAAAAAGTGCATGTAAAAGGAGTACTACTTTATAAAAAGGAGTAGTGCGTGTCTCATAATTACTCAAATTAATATATATTCAATTTAATATTGAGTAGTGACTGGGGCACATTAGTCAATCCACGTTTAACTACCTTAATCAATACAACTAGGATATATAGGCGCAATATTCTCCATGTGGCCAACACTCACTGATATTACCACTTACAATAAGCTAGCAGCTGGGTTATTATCTTGTATACCACACTTCTACATCAAATTAAGTTTGATCTCCAACATCATATACTTTTAGCCACCTCATCACCTCCGGCCAATGATAATCTCTCTCTCCCTCTCTCTCTCTCTCTCTCTCTCTCATTCATTTTCAAAGTAACGGTACCACATAAGCACTAGTACTACACATGATCATCATGTATATATATTCCGTTATGAGGTCTTGTGTCTTAACCCAAATGATGGGGTCTTGTGTGTGTCTCTCTCTCTCTCAAGCTCAATCTAATCACATATATACTTGTCTATATCTTAAGGCTTAGAGATAGAATGACAGCTTTGGAGGTGTGGTAGCCACCTTTTTCCCTTAGAGAAAAGAGAGAATATGCTACTGATCATTCACTGACTATTTTTAGAGTTGTAATATGCATGAAACCCCAACCCTATTTATCCAAAAAGAAAAAAGAAACCGGCCTAACACTTGTTTTAGCTCACTGTTTTGGTCCTGATGATCTCACCTTTAGATTTTATTTATTTATTCCCCTCTTGTGGTGGGCTCCTAATTAATTTGGTCGGTTTTGACAAATATATCTTGATTCAACAGATCAGGGAATTAAAATCAATGGTCAAGTCAGTACTATTTGATATTTCAATTTTTACATCTTTCCTATGGTTCTCTTGAAAGCAATGGCTATCAACCAGCCCAACCAGATTTGATGTATAAATTAAGAAATTGGGACAGTGGTCCTCAAGAACAAAGCAGAAGCAAATGTGAGAATTATAGGGTAAAACAGAACGAAAGCCATAGACTTGGCTAGACATCCTCTTTAAAAGATCTTCAACTAATAATTACCATTTATTATCAAACACAAACATTGACAAACAAATTTCAAATGCCCTTACCTATTTTTCCAAACTCACGTCAGTATGTGTTGGTGTTGCTGCTATGGACCGGCTACTGCTGTGATAAAACCCTAATTTCAAAGTGAAATGGGACGATTTTATTTCCAAGAAAGAATCAGAGCCTAACTAATAATTTATTAATAAAACCTTCAGAAAATGAGTTTTCTGATCCATAAAATCAATCTGAGGTTTATCGAAAATTAATCATAAACCAATTAGAGAATCCGAAAAAAAAAAAAAAAAGCAAAATAAAAGCTAAAACACACAAAGGGGGTTACGATTTGGTCAGATTAGATGGGTAGGTGAGGAGGAGGGACCTTGAGTTGGGCCTCGGCTGCATTAAGGCGCCTCCATCTCTGAGCTGCTTCAATGGCTTCTCTTTGCCTGCCTTGAGTGGTGCTGCGTTGACGAGAAATGACCTATACGGCTTCTGTGCGAAGGAAACAGACAACTCTAGGGCAGAAAAATGGGAGCAGATGGCTTGAGTGGCTTTCGTGCGAAGGAAACGGGCGAGGCGAGGTGATATCCGATTTTGGGCTAGCTCGAAACAATGGCCACTGATGAGAGGTTTCGTATCACTCGGGGATGGGGAAGAACAGAGTTTTTAAAAAAAAAAAAAGACAGGAAATGTTTTATGTTTCGGGGGGGTGGGGGGAGGGGGAAATTGGAATAAAACAATCTGAAACTTTTTCCGCCCAGTTATCAATTGCAATTGCAGCGATTGTTTGCGGACGCAATTATTTTTTATGTTTTCAGCGAAATAAATCGCCGCAGTATCTAAACAAATCGCTTCAATTGAAATGCACAGTAGCCCGCGCCCGATAAATCAAAATTCGTTGTTTACTCTCCACGACGAAACGAAAATCGCTGCTAAAAAGCATCAATTGCAGCAATTTTATTTGCAACAAAATAAAAATCGCCGCAATTGGGCCTTTTTCTTGTAGTGAGAGTATATCCCAAGCTTCAACCCTTTGTCGTGGACATAATCTGCTAACGCCTTAATTCCGGATGGAAATGTTGAGGCATTTGGAAGCAAATTCCCCTATCAAATTTCAATTTTATTAAGATTATATCTTGAAAATATAATCTTTCTACATACCCAATTAAGAGTAGTTAGAAAACACTAGAGCATAAATACCTCAGAGTCTCTATCAGCCCAACAATCATCTAAAAGATATTATAAATGAGAGAGGATTAGCTAAGTAGTAAATATTTGCTATTAAATGATATAAATACAAAGCTCCCCCAACTCCTTACCTAGATTTATGTACTCATATCCTATCGCGGCGAGTCCAGTAGACACCATTGCATCCGCTGTAGCAAGAGATTTTGCAGTACAAAGCCAATTAGTTAAGGAGAATTGTCTTCAAAGTTTAGTTTTCCCAATTGAATGTTATTGGTGATATATAATTAAATTACCTGTTTCCATAATCAACTTCTCCTCAATGTGACAGTTGAAGTCGTTCCAACTGTACCATCTATAATCAACATGATATTAGACTTCATTATGGGTAGACTAGTAATTTACTCTTGAAAATTAAAGAAAATGATAACTAAAAGTGACAAATTATTAAAGGATATAATAATTGGGATGAGTTATTTGGGACGAAAATGACTATTAGCAATAAGAATTAACTTATCATCTCATCTCATCTAATCTAATCATTATAATTTTATCAAACTCTTATACAAAATATAATAAATAATTTAACTTTTTCAAATTACAAAACAAAAATAATATTAAAAATTTTATTTTAATAATATTTTATATATTTATTCAACTTTCAACTTTCATTAAAATCTGGACCGAGCGCAATCTAACTACAACCCTGGTGATCGTAGAGGCTCTTGCGGCAAAGCTAGCTTTCAAAATGGCAGAACATCTCAACCACCCCCATATATTGCTAGTTGGGGACTCTCAGTTGGTCATCTCCTCCATTTATAAAGAGGAACAAATCTGACAAATAGAAACAATTTCAGATAACATTGCAGCTTTGTTGGAACCTCAACTTCGTTTGGGTTGGAAATTCCACAAGATAGATCGATCTCAAAATCAACTTGCGCACTCGGTAGCGCAATGGGCAGCTACAAACTCACTGTTTGGTAGCATTCCGTTAGAAATTATTCCTAACACTATTTTGTATATTGATAGCGGGAAGGACCCTCCTTGATGTACTATAACTTTTCTATTTTTATTATATATGCAAGCTTGGTTAGAAAAAAAAAAAAAAAATTTCTTCTCATCTGTGTAAATAAACGAGAATAAGTGTTTTTCTTGTAATCAATTAATAAAGGGATTCAATAGTTATGATATAGTTTGTATATGAAGGAATGCCAATTTAATAGCTCATAAGCTGGCTATATAGGCATATTTGTGGGATAGATTACCAAATTTATGGAAAGGATATGACACGTATTCATAATTAGTCTTTGTTTATTTATTTGCTTTCAATCTTGGATTGCTTCGTAAAAGAAATCCAAGAGAAAACTCGTGGTTTGATTTATTATCTAATTCTCATGCTAAATATACTAAATTAAAGAAAGACCATTTTATTTTAAAAAAATAAAAATTAAAAAAAGAAGGCCAGATTCAGCAAGTGGCCCAAGTCTCAGCCACCGAAGCCACAAGGTGGTTGGCACTACTTGATGGCCTGGTGCGGACGGGAGTTTGGCATTTTTTTTCTCTCTCTTTTCTATTTTAATATTTTTAAAATAAAATTATTTTTTAATTTTAAGATGCTTTTAAGTTTTGAAAAAGGACTTCTACTGTTAAGCTTTTTCTATCAAGTAAGATGAACGGAATTTGTTGATGTCGTGTTTCGTGAGCTTGGGCAACTCAACGCCGACAGTGCCACAATGTGAATTATTTGGAGCACCCGGCAGTGTTCTGGTGCGGCATAAGATGGCAATTCGTACGTCCATGGCAGTGAATGGAAAATAAGTGCAGGGAAAGTAAGAGAGATGGACACCAAGATTTACGTGATTCGACAATATGCCTATGTCCACAGGGGTTTGGGGAGGGAAGTCTTCATAATAATATATTTATTTACATTCACTCATGGATCCTCATATCTCACTGTATAGAGAGGGTTGTAGCTCTTCCTCAATATATTTCCATCGATCCCCTATTGATCCGTGTTCATCCGTCCCCCTTATGTTGTCTGGGCTTCCCCTTTTTATATGTTCACTTGACCTTTAATTATACATGCCAACCTACCATAAGTTGGCAGATCTCCCTTACATGAACTCTTTGCTTTCTTCCCCTGACCCTCTGATATTTTACAGCCCTCATATTCCTCTTGTCCCATTCTTATCTCTTTTCTTATTCCCCTTTTGTCAGAAAGATATGAGGGCTGTAAAATGTCAGAGGGTCAAGGGAAGAAAGCAAAGGGTTCGTGCAAGGGAGATCTGCCAACTCATGGCAGGCTGGCATGTATAGTAAAAGATCAGGTAAATATATAAAAAGGGGAAGCCCAAACAACATAAGGGGGACAGATGAACACGGATCAGTAGGGGATCGATGGAAATATATTGAGGAAGAGCCACAACCCTCTCTATACAGTGATATGAGGATCCATGAGTGATTGTAAACAAATATATTATAATAAAGACTTCCCTCCTCAAACTCCTGTGGACGTAGACATATTGCCAAATCACATAAATCTTGGTGTCCATCTCTCTTACTTTCCCTGCACTTATTTTCCATTCACCGCCATAGACGTACAAACCACTATAGTACAGCTGCATCAGAATACTGCCGGAGGCTTCAAATAATTCACATCGTGACACTATCGACGTAGAGTTGCCCAAGCCCGTGAAATACGATATCAAAAGAATTGGTAATAGTAGGCAAAAATCTAAAGTTTGTAATAGAAATGGGGTTATTCTTCAGAAAATGACGCATGGAGTGAATGACCAAATTTCCCTCTATTTGTAGCGAGCAAATATTCCGAAATTCGACTCCCAAGAAATGGAATCGGAGTCGGAATTTTTTTTTTTTTTGAATTTTTTTGAATTTTTTTGAATTTTTCCTTCAAAGTCGAAGTCAAAACTTTTGCTGGAGAGACTCCAATTTTATGCTAGTGCTCCGGCTCTAACTTCGATTTTGAATCCAAATCCAAACTCTAACCTGAAAGCAGTTAGTAGTACTGAGTATTATATGATAAAAAGATAACTTTGCAATATTTCTTTCTGAGTGGAAAGAATGAAGTTGAAAATCCCCGTCGGCTGGGGTCTATCCTTCAAGGGTGAATGGAGAGTATGTAATTAAACTATGAAAGTAACGTTGGTATTTAATTAAATACTACTCAGCAGTACTTTGGTGAAGAGTATATATAAAGCACATGCAGTGATTTGTGGGCGCGCACTAGAAGAAAATGGTTATTATTTTCTTTTTGAAACAAATGATATCGTGGGTAATAGTGATCGATGAGGTTTCCACTAATATTTGAAATAATATATATTTAGCATTATCTCCTTTGAATATTCTTGCCGTCAAATTGAGCAATATATACAAATTAAGGAGAAAAAGTTATCAAAACTTTGTTCATGCGATCGATGCTGTAAACATAAACTTTTGTTACTCATTCTAATATTTATGCATGATATTAGGATCTCATACGTAGTGTTTTTGACTGAACTTTAGGCTTAAGGTTAGAGAGATCATCTGCATAGACATATGAATTTTTCTACAAAATTAAATAATATCGTGAAACCTGTTTCATGCTTTTATCTCTTGGAAAATGCTGCATCCACCGAGGATGTAGCATGAGGATTTTTACCGATTACCATTTTATGTTTTTATATATATTTTTCTACTTAATGATTAAGTACGTGTTTTTTAATAATATTATGAATTTCTTTAAAAAGAAATATTTAAGATGATTAAAAAAAATAGATAAAAAAAAAAAGGCAAATAACCTTGTAAGTGAGTTCTCTCGTCGGTGGCCGGGTGTAAAACTACTCCTATCTTTTTCTCGTTACTTTTAATCCGGGAATTCTAAGAGCAGATAACAAGTGATGGTAAAAAAGAAAGAAGCAAATCAAATTATGATTCAATAATTTCTTGATATATAACACACTTATGGTAGATTCTGAAAAAGAATTATTTAGTATAACTCAAAAATTTATGTGAGCATATGTGATACGTTAAATCTATTTTACTATAAAAATAAGTTTACAACAAACTTAATTTGTAAGTTTTTTATTTTTTTTTTTGTAAGATCTTTTTTTGAACCAAACATTTCTCTCTCTTTCTCTCTCTATATATATATAATATACATGCACACACATGTATTTAACGAAGTGACATGATCGCATGCCAACTTGTTATAACCTGAGCATCTGAAAGAACAAGTTTACAGTCAATCTCAAGATTTCATCACTAAGCAACGGATCAAAACTAGCAGAAAAGAGTGAAACTTGGATTGAACATTGTTTTTAGATCTATGTATTTACATACAGAGGATTCAGAGTTATTTCTCAAGACATTTTAAAAGGAAGAAGATGAAAGGGACTTGCCCCATAGGAGGGGTTTTACCGAGAAGATTTGCCAACAGATGCGTCTGGAGCCGAGCAGCAGCAACACCACCACCACCGGCATTAGAGAGCACAAAGATGCATACAAAAGTAAGCACCAGTACCGCCATAGCTAAGCAGCAACCTTCAAGCTGAGAAAGGAAGAAGGTTGGCAGTGGTCGAATATCGTTTATGGAGCACTGGATAAAAGCACAAGCACAAGCACCGAAAGAATATTTTTTAAAAAAATGAGAGAATATGGTTAATGGTCTTAGTGCTCAGTTGGACTGCGTACGGCTAACCCATATCCAAAGTCCTGTCGTTTTGACTTCTTTTTTTTTAGAAGGAGGCCACCTTCGAAACTTTATTGAATAATCCTTACTTTTGACAGAGGGAACGTAGTTACAACATAAAACCAACTTATTAAAAAACCAATACAATAAACATGACCATTAAATCTCAAATAAAACTATACACATTACTAAACTAATACCAAAGCTGAGGAAGGCCCAAATTTTTAATCTTCAAATATCCTCTTAATAGCTTAGGAATATCCTCATAAACCTCTCAATGAGCCAACCATCCTCCCGCACCTATTTTTGCAAGATAATCCGCTGAAGAATTTCCTTCCCGATAGATATGTTGAAACTGCACATTCATCCCACTCAACAAATTTTGAATTTCATCCCAAAAATCTTTCAAATACCATACCAAGCATCTCTTATCAAATAGTCATTTAATAACCAACATAGAATCCATCTCAATATCAATATTAAGAAAACCAAAGGATTTTGCAAACCGCAAACCATGCAATAATCATAATAATTCCACTTTATTATTCATACCTTCACCAAAATGATTAAAAAAAGCAACCAAAAAATTTCCATGATAATCACGAAAAACCCCGCTAGCACCCATGATATCTAGGTTGCCAATTCAACTTCCATCTATATTTACTTTTATTCGGCCAGCAGCTCGAGGATACCATCGAACTAACAAAGGCAACTTAGAAGGCACTTGCTTGAGCAACACAGCTAGCAAAGTCAAAAACTCTTGATCACGGCACTTTAACACCTCATGTTCTTTCATTTCCAACGCAGACCAACCAATGTAGTGTTTTACTCTCGCCCAAACCGGCTGCACTAGTTCACACAACTCTTCCATTCTAGTTTTACATCTTCTATTCCACAAACACCATATAACAATACATGGTAAGATGCCAAATAACGACCCTACTTTTGAAGATTCTTTTGCTTTATGAAATCAAGATTTCACTCTATCACGCCATCCGCTTCCTATCATGGACTGCAAACCCGCACAATTAAGGCGTTTTCCCAAATCATTTCAGCAAACTCACCTTTTGCCAAGACATGATTTAAATCCTCATACTCCCCTAAGTCACAACAGTTGCATCTTGAGACAATAGTAATTCCTAACTTTCGAACATTGTCATCCACACTCAACGCATTTAGAAATGCTTTCCATCCCATAACTGAAATGTTTTTTGGTAGGGAAGTATGCCACACCCACTTAGACCATGCAACCACAGGAGCTCGAATTCTCAAACAAGACCAAGCACTTTTTGTTGTAAACTTGCCATCAACATTTTCAGTCCACACCAAAATATCCTCACCTTCCTTATGTTGCCCCAAACTTTACATGATAGAGTAAACTTTATTAGCACCAACCAGCAGAGAAAGCAAAGCAACGTCCCATTCATTTTCAATTTTTCATTCCTAAATCAAAATATTTGGAAATGGGCACACAAAAAACTGAATGGTTAGAGGCACCTCATCTGACCATTTATTATACCAAAAAGAAATTCTCCCCTCCTTTATTTTCCAGCGAGAATGATTTAAAACCAACGGTAAGCACCTTACAATCATATGCCAATTTCTTGATTACAAGCATCAATCAACGACACATGCATGATTATTTTTCACATACTTAGCTCGAAAAAAATTTGCCCAAAAAGAATTTTCATGTAATAGCTTCCACGCAAATTTAACATGTAAAGAAAGTTGAACTTCATCCAGCCTTTTAATACTGAGACCTCCTTCCTCAATTGGAAAACAAATCTTCTTCTAAGAGCGCCATCAACGTTTATCTCCCTCATCTGAAGAACCCCAAAATAATTTACTAAGACATCCATTAATTCTCTACAAAACAGCTTTAGGAGCCTGGATACAAGATAATTAATGAATAGGCAAGCTCATTAGTCGAGCACCTTCGGACAATAACTTGGATTTCCATCCATTGATTTGAGTACAAATTTTATTCACCAAGTCGTCTAAATGAGATACCATCCACCTACCTGAAACAATAGGAGCACCCAAATAACGGAAGGGGAAACTATCTTCATGAAAATTAGTTGCACGTAAGAGCTCCCAACACCAAACATGGTTGATTGAAATGGAAAAATGCAAAGAGGACTTTCCAACACTAATCTTTTGACCTGACCAGCTTTCATAAAGATCCAAAATTTTCAGAATATTTCGAAGGGATTTAAGACTCCTATTTGTAAAGATAACAATGTCATCCGCAAAAAGCAAATGTGAGATGAGTGGAACTCCTCTCGGATGAGAAAATGGCTCAATTTTTTCTTCATCAAAACCCCTTTTTAACAGTCTTGATAAAACCTCCTTAACCAAAGACCCCTCCCACCTATGAAAAAACCCTTTAGAGACACCATTCATAACCACAAAAAACCAAGGCGAAGGAATCCAATTCTAAATCAAATCATAGACTTTCAAAGAAAAACCAAATGCTTCCACCACATGCAATAAATAAGCACATTCCACGCTATCATATACTTTGGCCATATCCACCTTCATCAAGACATTACCATTTTGCCTCTTAGAATTAATTGAATGAACCATTTCCTGAATCAAGTTGATATTGTCAAAAATACTTCTTCCTAGAACTAAAGCTCCTTGCTCAGGCGAAATCAATCTAGAGAAAATAGGAGTAAGTCTTTGAACAAGTATCTTTGAACAAACTTTATAAATAATCGAGCACAAACTGATTGGATGAAACTTATCAAAACTTGTCGGGTTATCAACTTTTGGAATAAGCACCAAAGTTGATGCCGAATAAAACTAAGGAAATGACTTTCCTCTAAAAACACCACTAACAACATCCACCACATTCGCCTTAACAATATCCCAACAAAATCGAAAAAAACCCGCTCCAAATCCATCCTGACCTAGACTACTATCAATGGGAAGAGTAAAAACCGCATCCTTCACTTCTCCATCGAAGGCACCCTGCAAATCATCAAGTTTTCTTCCTCAGCAATTGACCTCAACAATGAAAGATAAATTAGGAAGAGATGACCTCGGCCTTGATTTCAGAATATCTTCAAAAGTATTCCACTGCACCAAGGTGGACAGCTTCAGACGAAGCTAGTAGCCTACGATCCGAAAGCTTCATAGTAGCAATTGTCTTTGTCTTGAGTGATTTCATGGCACGGAAAAAATTTGCAGAAGCTTCCCCTTGATTTATCCAACTGAATTTTGCCATTTGTCATAGCTGAATTTCTTCCCCACACATCCAAATATCAAGCTCGACTTTAGACGTTAACAAATCAAGTTCTGTGTCATCCGAAAAGGCTACCTAAAGATCATGTTCCAAACCTTCGATTCGATGTTCCAAGGATCGAATATGAATATCTATTTTTCCAAAGACATTTTTGTTCCATTCTCTCAAAGAACTTTTTATGCACTTTAATTTCCTTACATAGCTAATCGAAGATCTAGGTCGACCACCATGTCGTTCAAAGTCATTCCGAAATAATGTTAAAATCACCCTTAATAATCCACTTCTCTTGATGCAAATTCAAGCTAATCAATTCCCCCCATAAAATTCTACGATCCACCTTAGTACATCGTGCATAGGCAAAGGTGAGAAAAATTTACATCCCATTCAACATCACACAAACCGGAATCTATTGATCACCAATAGAAACCACTCTCACTTGCCATCCCTGTTCCCATAAAACCCACAATTTTCCACCCTGCACTTCATTCGAAATACGATGAACAAAAATCCATTACTAAACACCGTCAAATGTTGTTGTGAGCGAAAAGGGTTCGCTATAGCAAGTATACAATGCTTAAATTTTTTTACCAATTTTCTCATCTTTTTTTAAGGTGCCTAGACCCCCAAATTCCAATACAACATAGATTGTATCATATATTCATTCGGTTGGGCTTGCTAGGTGCCCTGGCAAAACTTCTCAATTTAACACCAACATCCTTCTCCTTCTGTTTTTTCTTCTTTTTATCATTCTCTGAATCATAAATTTTTTCCTTGTTAATGTTATCAACAGGCTCTACCATCTCCCCATCCGAAAATGGGCCAACATTAAGAGATAGAAATGACCCTGCTTCATTGTTTTGGTTCAACTTATTGTTGGGAGTCCCAACATCTTTTCCCGCCTCTAAACCTACAACATTGGAAACTGCATGATTTTCCCTTATAGGATTTATAGAAGACCAGACTCAAAATGCATCTCAGGGATTGAGTGACCTGCATCAGACTCAATTGTATCCTTAACATTCACCACATCGTCAACAACAAATTCCGTATTTTCTTTAACCACATCATCAACAACATAATCAACAACATTATCAGTATTCAACAGCAACTCCTGTAATTTTTCTCCCAATTGGCCCTTGACATTTTCCTCATCATGAGAATTTTCAATCACCAGGGGCATATCACTGCCTTGTTACACCTTCTTGTCGTATTCCTTAAGTTTTTTCACCCATACTTTACCACGTCTCCCACCATCCTTCAAATCCTCCTGCAAATTTTTCTTGACCCCTTACAACTTTAGCTATTATGGCCCTACACCAAACAACATTCACAATAGGCAGGGAGAGTTTCATACTCAAGCTCTTGAAACCAGCTATTTGGATTTTAAGGAAGTTCGATCCATAAACTTGGAATCGGCTTTGCAGTCACATCCATTTCAACACACACCCGTGCACCGTCAGTTCTTGTTGCACACTTTAGTGCTATTATCACGACTTAAAAACTTACCCAACGGACTTACTATATTTCTAAGAAACGCCTCATGATAATAATTTGATAGCAAACCAGGCAAAAAAATCCAAACAGGAACAAGAGAACGTTCTTTCTCTTCAGAAAAATCAGTCGTCCAATGAAAACTTTTTAATGCACTACATCAATATCACAAGATTCTCGAGCAAAAGCCTTCAGAAAATCATCTTCATTATAAAACCGAAAAAAATATTATGTGGCCTTCGCATAGAAGAAACCAGAGGTTGTTAAACAAGACCCCAATGGTTGCGAATGAAGGATCGGATTACATCTAACGATGGACGCTGGCGTAAAAACTTCAGTACGAGGAAAATTTGAAAGGTTGAGCAGAAAGTGCAATTTCCTCTTAGAGAACACAATGCAAACAGCACCATTAACAAGTTTTGGTGCACGCAGAGCCACCACCACCTCCGGAAGAGGTTGTGGTCTCTGTGCCACCAGATCGGCAAACGACCGTCCACCATGAGGAACCGGCACCAAAGACCCACCTTGGGCTCCGGTGGTAACCATGCAAACCCTAGGGCCTCATGCTCGAAAAACGAAAACCTCAAAATCACCAAATCAAGAGCTCCAAAAAAATGCCTATACTTCCCAATCCCTTAAAACTCTTTTAAGATCCTTATCAATGCATTAAAACCATCAATACCACTAAGCCATTGAATGGCTTTTCTGTAGACCTCCCAGTCATGATGTTTTAGTATAGCAAAAAGAAAACTATTGCCAAAGCATTACTATCGTTTTGCCTCATGAATGCATGCCCATATCGCAAAGTCTAAGCAGAACTCCCGAGTTCGAACTCCGACATGCCATTGAAAAATGAAAATACCACATTAATTATTAGTGTGTAACTCACTTAGCGAAGTAAAAAAAACATTTTCCAATTATTTAAGGTCTGATCCTAGTTGGGAATATTATAAGTTGACATAACTTCCTTAAAAGATTATGTTTTGAAAATTTAGTTTTTGATCCAAATCATTCACAAAGAATAATATACAGTGGGAAATGAAAGTAAATAAAGGTATATTAAATTGAATACATATTAAGTTGAGGCTCAAGAAGCTGAAAGGTCGAAAAAGTGGGAGATCAAAAAGTTGAGAGCTCGGAAATAGAGAGGTCGACGGAAAGTCAAAAAATTTGGGAGCTTGATAATTTAAAGCTTTGAAAGCGATATTGTTGATTATGAATTGTCAAGTTTTGGGACCCTACTTTTTTAACAATGATTAAACTATGACATGTTTTGGGATTAATAGATTATGTTTTGGTACCAAGTTCATTGCTCAAGCCCTTATTTATTTATGTCTGCTGCGAATTATTCATGCTACTACAAACATTCTGCGTACATTACATCTTAATTTTCAAGAACGAGGTGTACATAACTCAGTGTTGCATGTCCTGATGCTTCAGTCTCCCTCAAATCCCAAGCAAGGGTCTGTGGGCGTCACAATATAGGAGGCAAAGCACCAGTATAAGGTCATTGTCGTAGGTCTCACAAAGGAGAGTGTCTTCAGGCTTCAGTCTCAAGCTTTAGATGTAGATGGACAAAGCATTACACCAAAGATTGCCCTTAGATCATTCTAGTTCAGAGGATCAACCTTATTGGAGGATGGGGAGACCAAAAGCAGGAGGTACAAATAAGAGTATATGCTCTAACACCTATAAGAGTTGATGAGGACGCCCTAGAAACTCAGGAAGTAGACATCATCACAGGAATGGAACCCTGACCTTAGATTAACTAGCTGCTAATTTAGGAGCATAGTTGTAAGAATCGAGTTTGTTCAATCATTTTAGGGCGAGTTAGGATGTTTAATTACCACATAATTACTTTGTTTGACTTGGGTGTGTCCCCATCATTTTTGTCTGCTATGTTTGCTTGAATAAGCTGTCTTTGAACAAAGCCAATGCAAGAGAAGGTCTCTGTAGCGCGACCGAATAGAGAAGTAGTATTGCACACCAAGATAGTTTGAGGTCTGAAGGGTGCCGGGGCATCATGGTGGCAGACTTGATATTATTTTTAACTTATTGGATTTGATATTATCCTGGTATAGATTGACTATTTCGGCATTTTGTAAGAATTAACTGCCAACAAAGAACGTTAATATTCCAAGTGTCTGGGATGCAAGAAAGAGTGTTCCAAGGTAGTAGGTTAAGGTCAATGCCTGGAATAATTACCTCACTATAAACCAATAAGGATTTGGCAAGTGGAGCCAAAGCCTACTCAGTACATCTAGTGCTTAAGACGAAGGAGCCCAAAGAAATAAAAGGAGTATCCGTAGTGGATGAATTCCTATAAGTATTCTGGAATTGCCAAGATCACCACCTCATTGAGAAGTTGAATTTTCCATCAACTGGAATCTGGGACTCTCATACATAAGGCACCTTATAGGATGAACATTTCAAAGCTGAGAGAGTTGAAATGCCAACTATAAGAGCTTATGGCAAAAGGGTACATTAGGCTGAATATATTGACTTGGGGAGCACCAATACTATTTTTTAAGAAGAATGATGGGACCCTTATGATGTGTATTGACTACTGGGAATTGAACAAGGTGACCTTAAAGAATATATACCATTTTCCCAGGCTAGGCAATTTGCTTGATCAATTGTAAGGAGCTACAGTATTTTTTAAGATCATTCTTAAGTCTTGTTATCACCAATTGAGAATCAAGGAAGGCGACATATCAAAAACTTTATGGATATCATGAATAGGGTGTTCAGACCATTTTGAGTTTACGGTGATGCCATTTGGATTAGCTAATACCTCAGAAGCATTCATAGATATCATGAATAGGGTGTCAGACCATTCTTAGATATATTTGTTGTGGTGTTCATAGATGATATCCTAGTGTATTCCAAAAATGTTGAGGATCATAGAAGTCACCTTTGGGTCATGGATTCCTGAACCCCTTTCTAGGTGGGGCTAGGATTAATTACATGTAAACACTATTAGACATATTAAGGTCCTATAAATGATGGTAAAATAGACTCATCCACGTATGATTAAGGTCCTATTAATTTAAAATAATTAAATTATAATTCAAAAATGAAGTTAAACCATGTTGGATCTGCTGCCACCTCCAATGTTGTGTGTGCCTAGGTGGCACTGGACTGGCCAAATTCGACAAGATTCGACTCCTCCCTAGCTTCGAATTTGGATGATCAAGCACCATCAATTTACCAGATTGGGTGCCTAGGTTGAGCTTAGGCCACTATTATGTGGTTGGTGTCAGTTGCCACCCCGAGGAATGACTGAATTAATTTTTTATGGTTATTCCAACCGTTTTTTGGGGTCGCAACCACCACTAGAAGAGACCCGTGGTTACTGCCACCCCGAGAGATGGTTGAAGTGATTATTAGAGACAATCTAAAAATTAATTAGTATTAGTCGTAGTTTTTGGATTCAAAATTCCTATTTTAGAGTTTTTGTTTAATTAGTATATTTTTAAAATTGAAGAATCATTATTTTTAATCAAATCATATCTTTGTATTTATCAAAAGTTAACCAATACACACTTATCCTGTATAACAAAACTAAAATATTCCTCAGAGCCATCTTTTATCCACACTTGTTCTTCACTTTCATCACAAGCAAATTTTGCTAGAAAATGAGCTACCTTATTCCTTTCCTATATGTATGTTGAACTGTCCAACTAGGCTTTTACAAAGAACTCCTTTTCTGTCTTCGACTAACTACCCATGCCACTCCCAATTATCCTCTACACTATTGACAGCCTTAACAATTCCCAGTTCATCTTTTTCAAAGATTGCCCTTTTTCACATTTAGCTCTGCACACAACTTCAGGGCCCTCCACAAAGCTATAATCTCAGCTACTACAGCTGAACTTATCTGCTTCTTTGGCATAAATAGTGAGACTTGCACCTCTCCTTATTCATCTCTAATGAGCACACCTACCCCCATTCTTCTCTGATTTGAATTAAATAAAGCATCACAATTCACCTTCAAAAATCCTTCTATTGGAGCTTTCCACTAAATCATGTGCCTCTCTACTGTGGTGGATTCTGAGCTCTTTCTTTGGTTGTCCTGAGTTTGTTGAAATTCTATAACCCTAGTTCTAGCCTAATGAAAAGCACTCTAGGACTAATGAATTTCTCCTCAAAGATATATCCATTTCTTCTTGGCCAGATATGCCTCATAACAGAAGCTGCCACTTCTACACTTTCCTTTGGGAGTTTTTCAACCATTTTTAACCATACTATATTCATATCCACATTGTTCAATTTCCACTTCTACTCTAGGCTCTCCCTCTCTGCCTATACATCTATAGCAATTGAGCAACTCCAGTCTACATGACACACTGTCTCTTCCTCCCTCATGCATATGGGACAACAAGGATTATCCACCATTTTTCTCTGGTACAGGTTTCTTCTTGTTGGTAGCCAATTGTTAAGTGCTTTCCATAAGAAGGTCTTAACCACCCCTGGAACATCCAACTTCCACAAGACTCTTCATCCTTCTTTAAACTTCTTTCCATCTGAGGTTTCCCCTTTAACATTTTTCCTCCTGCTCAGNGATTATCCACCATTTTTCTTTGGTACAGGTTTCTTCTTGTTGGTAGCCAATTGTTAAGTGCTTTCCATAAGAAGGTCTTAACCACCCCTGGAACATCCAACTTCCACAAGACTCTTCATCCTTCTTTAAACTTCTTTCCATCTGAGGTTTCCCCTTTAACGTTTTTCCTCCTGCTCAATTCTAGATGGTAGGCACATTTAACATTGAACAAGCCATTCTTGGTGTAGGCCTAGATGCTTTTATCATTTAAACATGTCTAACTAAGTGGGATACTGCATACTATCTCAGCCTCTTTCTAATTGAGAGTTGCCTTCACCATTTCAGCATTCCACCTTCCACAGTCTCTATCAATCCGTTCCACCACTCTTGCCTCATTTTTATAGGGGATTGAATTTGATGAGAGGACTGACTTGGAAGCCATTTATCCTCCCAAATTTTAATACCGAAACCATTCCCAACCCTCCAGACAAGTCATTCCTTTAATAGATCTAGAGATCCCCACAAACTTCTCCAAATCATTGAAGGACTGCTCTCCATCTTTGCATCAAGTACATCAGTATTCTTGAAGTACTTATCTTTGAGAATCATGACAACAATATAATCAGGCTTAGTTAACACTCTCCAACATTGTTTTGCTGGAAGAGTTGTGTTGAAACTCTCTAGATCTGTAAAGCCCAAACCCCCAGCATCTTTTGTCTACCCCATCCTCCCCCAACTAGCCTACTGTATCTTTTTGTCATTATTTCTGTACCCCCACCAGAATCTAGCCATTACACCTGATATCTCCTTGCATAATCTTTTGGGCTTTTTGAACACACTCATATGGTAAGTGGGTATAGATTGGATAATAGCTTTGAGCAAAATCTCTTTACCAACTGGGGATAGAAACTGATTTTTCCAGTTGTTAATCTTGTGCCAAATTCTATCTTTAATCCCTCTAAAGGTGTTGTAACGAGACTTTCCAACCATTGTAGGTAAGCCTAGAAACTTCTCACAATTTCTTTGCACCCTTGCTCCTAAATCTTGCACTATCTGACTCTTGTCAGCACTTCTAGCTTTTGAGATGAACATAACAATTGTTTTTTCCAAGTTCATACATTGTCCAGAGGCCTTTTCATACACCTTCCATATGTGTCTTACCTTCAGCCACTCACTCCAGCTAGCTCTCCAAAAAATTATGCAATCATCAACAAATAGAAGATGTGTAACTTTGATCCCTCCTCTTGTAATTGCCACACATCTTATCTCTCCTTTTGCTTTTGCCTCATGTATTAGGCTACTAAGGCCTTCAGCACATAAAAGAAAGAGCTAAGGGGATAAGGGATCCCCCTGTCTTAAACCTCTCGAAAGATAAATAACCTCACCTGGTCTCCCATTCACCAACACTACATATGTTACTAAGGTTATACAATCCATGATCAACTTTAACAACCTTTCTCCAAACCCCATCTTCTTCATTGCTGCTTCTAGGTAAGCCCATTCAACTCTATCATAGGCTTTCGAGATGTCCAATTTCAATGCCATACTCCCCCACTCTACTCTTGGACCTAGTGTTCATTGAATACAAAGCCTCATAAGCTGCTATTACATTATCTAATATTAGCCTCCCTCGTATAAAAGCACTCTGGTTCTCTAAATTGATGTCATTTAGCATTAACTTGAATATGTTTGCAAAATTCTTGGCTATAAGCTTATACAAGACATTACATAAGCTTTTTGGTCTATAGTCCCCGACTTTTTTTTGTTCTGGGACCTTTAGGATCAAAGCCACATGGGTAAAATTTACAGATTTCTCTAATTTAGCCCCATTCAGAAAGCTTAAAACTGCCTCACACACATTGTCACCCACTATGCTCCAAAAGGATGGATAAAAGCAGGCCCCATACCCATCAAGACCAAGAGATTTCAAGGGTCCCATTTGCTTTAGTGTTGCCTTCACTTCTTCCCTGGTGAAACTTTTTTCCAACTCATCATTCATGTTGATTGTAACTCGAGCTTCAATAGGTTGCACACCTTCTGTTATTTGTCTAATTTTGGGAGCTTCTATTCTGTATACTACGACATAATGCTGTCTGAAAGCCTCAACAATCTCCTTGTTTTCGACTTTCGTATCTGAGTTTGAATCCATCACTGTGAGGATCTAGTTCTTCTAGCTTCTTTGATTAACACACGCTAGAAGAACTTTGTGTTTTTATCCCCCAATAAATTCCAGTTCCTTTTCTTTGTTTTCACCTTGTATCCTCCTGCTCCAATAAAACCCCCACTTCCTGCCGTAGCTTCTTCAACTCTTCAGTATTTAGCAGCTAGCCACTACATACATTCAGCAAGTTTTGCATCTATCTCATAGGCTTCACAAAATAACTCTTTTCAGACCACACTTCTCTTATCATTTTTTCACAATCTTCTTCCCTTATCTAACTGACCTCAAATTTAAAGTCTTAGTCTACTTCCAGTTTTCCTTAATCACGTATAACACCATTGGTTTATTATCTGAGCTTCCTGCAGTTAAACCTTCCACTTTGACTCTTTTGAACAGATTGATCCACTTATTGTTTGCTACAAATATATCAAGTCTCTCTTTTGTAAAAGTATGGTCTGAGCACTAGTTCACACAACTCTTCCATTCTAGCTTTACATCTTCTATTCCACAAACACCATATAAACAATACATGGTAGGATGTCAAATAACGAGCCAACTTTTGAAGATTTTTTTGCTTTATGAAACCAACATTCCACTCTATCACACCATCCACTTCCTCTCATGGACTGCAAACCCACGTAATTAAGGCATTCTCCCAAATCATTTCGGCAAACTCACCTTTTGCCAGGACATGATTTAAATCCTCATACTCCCCTAAGTCACAACAGTTGCATCTTGAGACAATAGGAATTCCTAACTTTCGAACATTATCATCCACACTCAACACATTTAGAAATGCTTTCCATACCATCACCGAAATTGTTTTTGGTAGGGAAGTAGGCCACCCCCACTTAGACCATGCAACCACAGGAGCTCGAATTCTCAAACAAGACCAAGCACCTTTTGTTGTAAACTTGCCATCAACATTTTCAGTCCACACCAAAATATCCTCACCTTCCTTATGTTGCCCCAAAGTTTACATAATAGAGTAAACTTTATCAGCACCAACCAGCAGAGAAAGCAAAGCAATGTCCCATTCATTTTCAAGTTTTCATTCCTAAATCAAAATCTTTGGAAATGGGCACACCAGAAACTGATTGGTTAGAGGCCCCTCATCCAACCATTTATCATACCAAAAAGAAATTCTCCCCTCCCTTATTTTCCAGCTAGAATGATTTAAGACCAACTGTAAGCACCTTACAATCATAAGCCAAGTTCTTGAACCCTATCTATTTTTCTTCGATTCACTGGAGGAGCTTTGAGCCATGTTCCAAATTGTGCAGTAGTTTCATTTCCAAGATCTCCTCCTAAACAACCCTGCTTATCATGCAATATACATCCACATCCCCTTTCCATTGAATATCATGGTTCTTCCTCTGGCTAGAGCCTTCATCAACTCACACTCCACTTTGACCCTTAAATATCGACCCCATGCCACATTATCGTACTAGACATCCACCTTAAATACCTTCCCAATCAGGCCACCAATCTGTTCACCCAACTGTTTGTTCATAGCACTTGGTGGGAGATTATGCATCTAGATCCAAAATTTCTCTCGAGTGAAATCCATTCAGTGAATCTGAGTTGATCCATCAAAGGCAAATAGGTAGTTATCAAATAACCAAGGGCATTCATCGAGCACCCTATTTTTATCTTCCCAATTCACAAAAGTAATCATGAAATAGTTAGCTCCCATCACATGAACCATTAGTTTACTTACTCTCCAAATTTTCTCCATCGTCGATCTTATAACTTCCTTACCTACTGATCTCTCCGAGTAGATTTTTCCTACCAAGCTTCTCTCCCCCTTTTCCTTCCAGACTTCTTGTTCACTTGATTGTATCTCTATCAGCTTAATTTCTTCTTCACTCAGCTTCAATCTATCCCAGATCTCTTCTAAATCCTCCCTTTTCTCCGACCACCATAATGAGCGGAGACTCCTCCTCCCTGCTTCCCCGAAGTAGGATAGACTTACTAACTTCTCCTCTGTCGCTTTTCAAAAGGTGCTAGAGAGAATACTACTAGTGCATTTTAAATTGAAGAATCATTATATGTTAATAAGTGGTTGGAGGGTGTAAAACTAAGTTTTATAGGTGCTTCGAAATGGAAAGCTCCACTACGTGTAATTGAATTTATCGAGCCATACAAATAATAATACAAAAATAGAAATTACAGATCTTGTTCAAATATTATTGAATGCGAAGCCTTCAGTTGTCTTGGACAATCATAGCTTTATTGGGGAGTTAAAACGTACATTCGACAAGCATGAGACTCAAGATCAGCAGAGAGTTGTCCGTCGACTAATGACTTTGTTGATTTCTGCACAATTCATCAAACAACCTCTTGATTACACAATTCATGAATACGATCCTTTTTTATGTTATATGTTACAATATGTGAATGAATTATATGTATCTTACCTCCCATAAATCACGTGCACTAACCACTGTTGTTGATTTAAGGCCAATGTCAGACCAATTAGCAGAAACCCGAGCATTTGATGGCCCTCTATTCCACAGAACTACAGCTACTTTGCCATCACTGAGAGGACCAGCCCAAACCTACATTTATTATTTAGAAATAAATATGTAAGAGTAATTTTTAAGAAAAATATTTGGTCTACACACAAATTTTATAGAAGAAAGTTTGCATGCTAATGTGGCTTAATGCAATCCATCATATTGTAAAACTCTTGTCATTATAAGGCAAATTTGACGTATTACATTAAGACCCATCAGCGAATAAACTAATTCCTTATATAAAATTTGTGTGTAGACTTAATACTTCTCTATGTTCAATGCTTGTTTTAATTTGGAACTCCAACTTTGGATGGAGTATTGATTGATCAAATCTAACATTCAAAACATATATAATCACTAAGAATTGGGTTTTTTAGAACATGTTTTGAATATTATTATACTTAGGTAATTTTGGAGTTGATGGGAAAACATGGACCTTTTATGAGATAAAAGAGAAGAAGATAAAAACAATTACCTCTAGATCCCCATCCTTCTTGACTTTTTTCCCTTGAACTCCCAATTTGTCTATCCAAAAGTAGTACTAATGGTAAGCATGCAATTTTAATTTTTCCTACTTTCAAATGGCATGCATTATATCATATTAATTACCTTGATTGACTGCGACAACTTCTTTGTTGCTGAGTAATTCGAATGTCACATTGTCCATTGCTCGAATGTCGCACCCAATCAACAAAGGAGCCTATGCACATGAAAATATTAATAAATTAATAGTATTTTTCAAAGTCATACATTTTATACCATCAAAATATCAGTCTATGCACATCATCATACAGAAACGTTTTAGCTAAAAGCTCGAGAAAAATAGTTATATAAAGTGAATCTCACAATATTTATTATGTACTTAATGTTTTCTGAGCAAATCGTTTGAACCGCTAAAATACTGAGAGGTCTACTTTATATATCTACCTCTCTCATACTCTAGGCCCTAGAGTTCGATCAAAAACTCTATGGAATCCAAATTCTAGAACCTCTACTCTCAAACTAGCAAAAAAGTTACAATGTGTACTTTCTATCAACATTTTACCGTCAAGATTGTGTCACGTTACGTATTCAATTTTGACAATGATGCCATTTATGAATTTGTGGAAGTTGAAAAATGTAATGTGTTAGTTTTAATATATAATTCATGGTATGTGTACCTTGGCTATTGCCCAGATGCTAAAATGAGCACGATACTCCTCTGTTGTCATGCCTCCATTTCCAACTTCAAGCATGTCCGGATCTGACACCAATTAATTAGATCAATATGGTTCTTATAATACGAGGAAGATTAGCAATTAATCTATTTTAATTCACACATATAAAGAAGATGAAAATAGGGTTTATTAATTACCATTCCACCCTCCAGGTCCAGCATAAGATGCCCATTTGTCATTTTGATCCGCACGTGATGTCATGCTAATAATTATAAATAAGTAAAAATAATATTAATTTTCCTTAAAGAGTCATTGGAATATATAAGAACAAACAGCAATATAGAACCATTCCATTGTTGAAGGGATTCTACACAAATATGAAAATGGCCTATGAATCAATCTATCATTTATGACAATTATAACTAATACTAAGAGTTATTACCCGTTTTGCAATAAGTTGCAATTAATTACATTATAGATTACCAAAAAATATGCATCATTTGTTAAGATCGAACCGCTCATGCTTATTTTGGCCAATTGATCTAATTTCAATAATTCTTCTTCTTTACATTTCTTTCCCGCGGCTAGGCCTATCTGGTTCAATATAGGTTTGTCTGTCTAGGACTCGATCTAGGTGCTAGTCCATAACGATCAAAGTCAAATCATGAGCTTAGATTTTCATATGGAATTCATCAAAAATGATTAAAAACTGATGATGATGATGATGAGAGATTTATTAACCAGGTTTGTTGATACAAATTATTTTAAGCTGTTTAATAGAACTTTTTTTTAAAGAGCCTATGCATATATAGAACAACTAAGCACACAATGAAAGAACTTTTGAAATGATTAATGCATTATCTATTTCAAGCCACTTTGTTAATACCAATGCTGACAAAATAATTAGTAAGGAGAAATTTACACTTTACAAAACCTCTAATTGAAACCAAAAAAAGAACAAAAATACCAAGACTATAGTATTCTCAAGGTTGTGTTTGGCAAAAATGGGGAGAAAAAAGAACATTATAATCAGCATCTTACCTTTCCCACTTATCTTCGATGTCACCAGTTGTTCTCCAGCTATTTCCTATTTCTGAAGCCCAAGTGGCTGGGTCTTCTTGTCCCCTAAAATATTGAAACTGGCCATTTACTTCATATATTCACTTCAATGTTAAGCAGGGAAACAATAACTAATAAGAAATTATATTTACAGTCGTTAAGTGCGCAAGCGCTGTGCAATCTCTTTGAAAAAATTAATTTTTTAATAGTGAATTCCACTCTTTTGCAAAACGATTGTGGGGCGCTGACGCATTTCACCACTGCATGTAGCATTACTCATAAATGATGGGTTGCATGTGGAGACTGGTCAGTGAGTAGGAAATCGAGAAACAGAGAGTTCACTCAACTATAGCTCGAGCGAAACTCAACCCGTGAGTTCGCTGGAAGTATGCTTGACAGTGGGCTTGAGCGAAGCTCAACCCATGAGTTCGCTTTAGTCCCACGAGACATCGGGCTCGAGTGAGACACAAACTCTAGTATTCGTTCGAGCTACGCTCGACACAGCATTCGAGCCAATGTTGATTGGTTGTTTGCTCGAGGCACGCTTGACATGCCACTCAAGCAAAGGACCCAGTTTTTGCCAAATTAGGGTTTGCAGCACCGTTTCTATTTATATGTCATATTTTGACTTTATTGTGTACAATTTTCAGCATATTTTCATGGTAAACAATAGCCAAGTAAGTGCATATTGTGTGAGAGAGCAAAAGCCCTAGAGAGTGAGTTGCGATTGAATGATTGTAATCTCCTCTAGTTAATTAGATTTTTGCAACTTTGTGGACATAGGAAAGTTTTCGAACCATGTAAATTGTGTGTCGTGAGTGTGCTTGATCGTGCTTGCTTTTATTTGTTTTCCATCGTTTGTGTGTGGTTATTTTGCACAACAACTAGTATCAAGAGCCAAGGTCGAATCTGAATGAGAACGATGGCTGGAGACAAAGTGAAAGCACCCGAGATTAAGAAGTTCGACGATACTGATTTTGGTTACTGGAAGATGCAAATCGAGAACTATCTCTATGGGAAGAGGCTCCATCTTTCATTATTGGGAAAGAAGTCGGAGAGCATGGATGATGCTTAGTGGACCCTGTTAGATCAACATGTTCTAAGGATTGTTCGGCAGACCTTGTTTAGAACAGTGGCACACAATGTCAATAAGGAGAAAACTACGGCGGATCTCATGGCGGCTTTGTCAGGTGTGTATAAAAAGCCGTCAGTGAATAATAAAGTGCAGCTGATGAAGAAGTGTTCAATCTAAGGATGTCTGAAGGTATGTCTATGGCCCAACACATGAATGAATTCAATACGATCACAAATCCAATGTCTTATGTAGAGATTGAGTTTGATGAGATCACAGTATTGATCTGTTGGCATCGCTGCCAAATAGTTGGTAGACCATGAGGATGTTGTGAGTAGGTCAGCCAACAAGACAAAACTAAACTACAATGATGTACGTAACATGATCTTGTTGAAGAGGTACGTAGGAGAGATTCTGGTGAGTTCTCGACTTCGGGGTATACCCTGAATGTTGACAATCGGGCAGAGGATATGACAGGTCAACCTCCAAGAGCAAGGGGAATAGCAAGACGAGATCTGAGTAGCAAATCACGTGCTAGAGTTATGGCAAGTCGAGCCACATCAAGAGAAACTTTAGGAATCAAGAAAGTGTTGAGGATGATGTGGTGAATTTAGTGACTGAAGAAATACATGATGCCCTAACTCTGGCAGTACACAGTCCGATTGATGATTGAGTGTTGAATTCAGGGGTTTCGTTCCATAACACCTCACATCGAGAGGTCATGCAGAATTATGTTACTAGTAATTTTGGGAAGATGTATGCAGCTGATGGAGAGGCACTAGATGTAGTGGGAGTGGATGATGTGCGCATCACATTTCCAAACAAGGGTGTGTGGACTTTACAACAAGTAAGACACGTTCCAAATTTGAAGAAAAAACTGATCTCTGTGAGACAGCTTGATGACAACGGTTATTCAGAACCATTCTCTAGAGGAACTTGAAAGATCAATAAGGTTGTACTGGTTTCAGCGCTTGGTAAGAGATCTAACTCTTTATATTTAATATTAGGATCCAGTGATGTTCAGGGAAATACAAGAGTGCAAAAGGATAGGCCTGATCGGGTGAAACATATGAGGAAGCCAAAGGGAGTTAGCTTTTTCATTCCTCATCTAAGCTGAGGAAGTTGGCAAAGGGTGCCCGGATCCGTTAGAGACCAGATTCTCCTAGTGCAATGGGACTTGTGAGTCGCCCAGTGGATGTGCTAACTAAGGACGATGTACGTAGGAGACTGAAGTCGGGCTCAACTTCAGTGCGTCTTCTAGCTTGTAGATGGGAATTGTGAGCTGTAGAGGTGATACGGCTTGGCTAAAAACAATGGCTGGCATGTGGAGAACCAATCTCCAAGTGTAAGATTATTGGGTTGCATGTGGAGACTGATCAATGAGCAAGAAATCGAGAAACAGAGAGTTCGCTAGACTGTAGCTCGACCTGGCGCTCGAGCGAAGCTCAACCCGTGAGTTTGCTCAAGTTTCCCACGATATCGGGCTCGAGAGAGACATAAACCCTAGTGTTTGCTCGAGCTACATTTGACATGCCGCTCAAGTAAAGGACTCAGTTATATGTCATATTTATTGTGTACGATTTTCAACATTTTTATTTTGTTCTATTTATATGTCATATTTTGACTTTATTGTGTATGATAGTCAAGTGAGTTCATATTTTGTAAGGGGGCAAAAGCCCTAGAAAGAGTGAGTTGTGATTAAGTAATTGAGCAAAACCATAGAGCTTGATACAAACAAAAAAAGCTTTCAATTATCTACTCACCATTCACAAAGAGAAAAGAAGATGGATCTCCCAGAATTCAATAAAGCTTGGCTCATTTTTGGATACCTGTTGCAACATAGGTTGTGAATGTCTTATTATAATTTGTAAACTAACTAAAATCATGTGTACATTATATAGAATGACAATTACTAGCTAGTTAATACCTTTCCTTTGGACTTGTGCCATCATTGTTACAATTATCATACTTCAAGTAGTCAATACCCTATCATGTGTAGGATAAATTACAAGTTATTAGTATCTCAAAATGGCACAAGTTAATATTTTTTATAGCTAATAAACCCTCAAAAATAAAATAAAATAAAAAATAAATAAATAAATGTTACCCAGGAAGCAAAAGTCTTTGCATCTTGTTCTTCATGGCCTAGGGATCCAGGCATAGTCCGACTACAAGTTTGATTTCTAAAAAGAATATCAAGAAATAAATTGAGTACTTATCAAGCTGGTATATAGACTAGAATAAAGATCATTCTGGCAAATAAGCAAATATTAATTTGATACCCAGCATCAGAGTAAATCCCAAGCTTCAACCCTTTGCTATGGACATAATCTGCTAATGCCTTGATTCCAGATGGAAATGTTGATGCTTTTGGCACCAAATCTCCCTGCCATAATTCAATTTTAAGATAATATATATTTCCAGTACTTAGGTCATGTAATCTATAAACAAATTATTGAAAAATAAATGCAAAATATATACACATTATAATTAATTTTTATTTATTTGTTCACAATGCATCCACTTATTGCTAGGACGGTTCATTTAGGCCAGTTTCTTTCCGGTCCCATTTGGAAATTGGGAAACCGAATTCCGGTTCCGGATTTCAGTCCGAAACAAATCCAGATTGGAACCCAAGTTGCAAAATCTAAGTACACCCGGTCTGGGTACAGGGTTAGGTTTTTTTTTTTTTTAAATATTTTGATGTTTCTTTCTTTGTATATGATATGATATAGGTTGAACCCCTTTCTTTCTTTCTTTTTGAATTACAATGGTTTGGATCATTCTTAAATGTAGGTCGGCTGAAAGTGAAATAAAGATATTGCGTGCAGGAGGTCTGAATAATCTAAATCGTCTGTTAAACAGTCTGTAACTCTCCCTGAGTCCTTGTTGTATTGTCACCCTACAAATCCATCTTTTACAAGTATTAAGGCTTTATTTCTTTTCGTAAATGAGATGAATCTATATTAAAATTAAAAAATTAAATAAAATATTATTAAAATATATTTTTTTAATATTATTTTTATTTAAAATTTAAAAAAATTAAATTATTTTATTTTATTTTATTTTATATTAAAATTTTAAAAATTTATAATAATTAGATAAAATAATAAGAGTTGAAAATTTTGAATGCAAAAGTCAAGAGTCATTACTTGGAAACAACGCAACGCGGGTTTTTTCCTTCCGAAAACGGGTACAATGCGTCAATGGACTAGAGTTTGTAGAGTGCTAGAGACTAGAGTCAATGGTCTAGAGTACAATCCAATGAATGCGGTATGGGCCCATTGGGCAGAGAGTTTGCAGAGTGCTAGAGACTAGATTCAATGGACAATGGACAATGGATAATGAACTAGAGTCAAACGTTTTCACTTAAAGAAATAAATAAATAAATAATGATAGATACAATATATTGTATAATATATTGTATAATGATATTATAAAATAAGAACATTTTTATAAAATGTTATTATTTTTATAAAATATTTTATAAAAATATCTTTTTTTAATACATTATTGTGTAATATGTTGTAGAATATATTGTGTGTAAATTATTTTCTTAAAAAAAAATGTTCAACCTGTAACCCAAAACTCGGGTTTTAAAAAATTTAAATTCATCCAGATTTTAACTCGGATCTGATCCGGTTTGGGTTTTGGCTCTGACTTAAAATTTGGATTTCGATCTCAATATAGCCAAATTTTGGAATTGAAACTCGAATAAACAGTCTTACTTATTGAGGAAATGATTCTACATTAAGATCATAACATATGTAGAAAACAAAATTATTGGCTATATAGCAAATGCATATAAGAGGGAACTGCTTGCTATGTTTACACAAGCTTCTACCTGTTGCTGCTCATGTTGAGAATGAGTTTTGGCTTAGCAAAACGTTAATTCAAAATTCAATTCAGAATAAAACTGAATGATGCGCGCATGATCAATGGTAAAATCACTTTTATAAGATTCATGTATATATATAAATATATATATATATATAGAACGTACGTGTAATTCTCGTGTATATATATATATATAGAAGAGATATATACCTGAGAGTTTCTATTAAGTTCAGCCCAGCAATCATCTAAAGATAATATTGAAAATGGTAGAGGGTAATTAGCTTAATCGTAATTTGTAGTACTACAGAGTTGCAAAAAATACAGAAATTCGTCGACTCCTGCCTTACCTAGATTTATGTACTCGTATCCTATTGCGGCGAGTCCCGACGACACCATTGCATCCGCTGTAGCCAGAGATTTTGCAGCACAAGGTGAGGAACTTCATCAAAGTCTAGTTTTCCCAAATTACAAATATTGATGTAGGTGATCATGACTAAATTACCTGTTTCTCTAATCAATTTCTCCTCAATTTGACAGCTAAAGTGGTTCCAACTATTCCATCTGATCAAAATTTAAACTTGATAATGAATCGGCTAATTTACATGTAAATATATAAGAAATTGATGACATTAATTATTGACAAAGAAAAATTAAAAAGAGTCATTAATCAAGTGTTTCAACTTTCGACGTTAATGAAATAGGTTGTGTACGAAGGAATGATAATTTAGTAGCTTACAAGTTAGGATCAAAACATACTTCCAAGTTTTTGTTCAAATTTTATGAGAATTTCGAGTTGAGTACGTCACTACAAAAAATAAAAGGTATTTGAGACATATTATTTGTGATGAAAATAACTTTTTAGGATAAAAACAAACTCATTTTCACAGGAAATAACTGACAATAAATAAACAGTTTTCTTGTAATAAGTGAGAGGGAGATAGACAAATGAAACAGGCTTTACAGCATTATGCGGGTTAATGTTGTTTATGCAAAATTTTTTGAATAATATTAAATATTCAATAAATATTATAAAACCCACTTCATGGCCGATCTCTGATCACCTAAGTTAGGATAAAAATATAAGAATATCTTGCCAACTAGTATGTTAAGAACATGGTGGCATGGCTCGCTAGCTGTTATTCGATCGTACGTACGTTAAATAAATCAACTTCTTTTAGTGGTTTCTTTATTGATGGTCTTACTCTATTAATATTATAGTGTCTTAGCTTGTTTCACTTAATTGGCCATTTTGCCAACTGCCAAGCATAAAATCAACTTCAATAATTAAATTAAGGAAAAAGAAATCATGAGGCCAGATTAGTGTAACCTTATCTATTTGGTCAATGTCAGTCTTTATATATGACTTTGAACCAAAAGACAGTACCATTAATGATTATTTTACGAGGGAAACTTTAAAGGTATCTTTGCACGATTTCTTTATGGCCTGGGGAAGGCCGATTGGGGTTGGGATCCTTGTCGGCTGGGGTTTATCCTTTGAGGGTGAGAAAAGAAAATGCAATTAATTTAATAAATGCCAGAAATCATCACGTGGGGGCATAAAGAAATTAGAAATGAGTTGGATGGAAAGAAGCATGCTGAAAAGATTTTTCATCTGATTTTTCAAAATGATAGTTAGAATCACGAATGTATAAATATTATATAATTATTTTTTTAAAATAAATAAATAAGAAATACTCTATAATTATATATAACATTATTCATAATTCCTTATAACCCCTTGGTAGTTGGTGAAATGGAAGCACTCGATCGTGAAATGCATGCGCGTGCGATATTATGTCGGCATTGAAACAAAATGGTTATTATTATTCTAGAAACAAATGGTGTAGTACTCATCATGTGCATGACACGGGGTGGAATGAATTTGGATTTCTTTAGTGTTTTTGTCTAAATTTTAGAGGCGATAGAAAGAGAGATGGATATATATAATATATATATATATAATAGTCCTACAATATTTATTAATTATTTAATATTGTAGGAGAAATTGATAAATTCAACTAAGTGATGTGATGTGAATGATAAATATATATTTATATATATTGGAAAAATAATGGTCTCATGAGATATTATATATAGAATATTGAACAATATTTTGTACTCATCGATAAATAATTTTAAGAAAAGCATGCATATAATCTATCGTTAATGCAGTAGACACCTATAAAATATGAAAAATAAAGAATGGACAAGTACTGGATTATACTGATCAGTATTTTTTTTATAGGATATAATGATCAGTATTAAATATATATAATGGATACAATAACTTATTTTGAAAAAAAATGAGGTCTATTATTAAAAAATTAAAAATAATAATTTTTTTTTATATAGATCCTAACTTTAATCATTTTTTTCAAAAGAAATGCGTGGAGATCCTTTGTGGACTACAAAAACCATTTTTACATATCCTAGAATTACAAATATCATTTCTTTATATATATATATATATATATAATGCTTTTTGTGGGCTACTTTGATATTTCCAAGATGCATGACAAGGATTAAATACTCCCATCCCTAAACTCATATTACTGATCCTGGATGTGCCAGATTCACAGTGCATGATCATCATAAGCTTAAACTACATCTCATTCAAACCAGTTATAAACTGGCCATCTGAAAGAACATTAAAACTATATTACTGTCAATCTGAAGATTTCATCACTGAGCAACTGATCAAAACTAGCAGAAAACAGGCCGGAATCTTGGATGGAACATTTCTTTCAGGTCTATGTATATACATACAAAGACCAAGAGCAGGATTCTTAATTATTTCTTATAAAGACTAATATATAAAAGGAACAGGTCAAAGGAGCTTACCCCATAGGAGGAGTTTTCCCAAGTCCATTTGCAAGACGATTAGTCGACAGAGTACTGGTGGTTACGAGCCGAGCAGCAGCCGCGCCGCCGCCACCACAACCAGTATTCGAGAGCAAGAAGATGGATACATAAGCCAGCATGACCACCCCCATAGCTGACCAACCTCTATGCAGAGATAGATAAGCCATATCTTCTTTATTAGCTTCTTCTATATCGCCCAATAATAATATATAAGGTGAAATACATGAAGACGAACAAAACGGGAGGGGGTTGATCTTCGATGATGAAGCACTGATGAGAATATAAATATAGATCTATAAAAGTAGGAGCTCCAAATTACGCGTATGAGCCAGAATACGGTTGGTTTTACAGCTCAGCTAGCTGGAGCTTGGAGTCCAAGTCTACCCGAATTCCAAAGTCAATATTGGATTTCTTTTGCTAAACGCGTAATTATATAGGATAGTGGCCTATTTTCTTCACTTAATTAATGCGTGTGCCGGCCTGTATATTGAGAATGATGTGCACTGACTAGAGGATCACACACATCATTGATCATCAAATGAAAGTAAAAGATGATCATGACATGCTGGATTAATTGCAAAATCAACACCTGGTTTTTGCTTATTTGTAATGCAAGACTTCATGAGTTCTCAATTTTCGTAAAATTAATATATATCTAATTTTTATGTTTTTGTAATTCGAGGCCACTATCAACCGAATAATTCTACTTATTATTTCCACACACTACACATTATATTTATTTTAATTTTTTTTTTATTTTTTCTATAACAAATATGTAGTGTATGGATGATAAGTAGAACAATTCAATTAGTTTAATAAGAATAAAATAAAATAAAAAATAGTATTAAAATATATAAAATATGTCGTGTGGAATGATGATTAGCATCCATCCATGATTATTGATGCTACGTGCTAGCCAGTTAAAAACCGACGCGTAGCCTCTTGTTAGTTTTCTAATTAGAGTAATTTGACGAAAATTTCAAATTGTAAAGATGTGAAAAATCAAGTTTCAATTTTATAAAAGTTGAAAACTAAGACATTGAATTGCAAAATCCTGAAAATCTAGATATTGATTTTGCAATTAACCCACTAATATATGAGAAGTGATAAGTCTATATAATAGAAATCTTACAAAATGAAGTTTATAAATTAACCAGTCATAATGTGATACGTATGATCAACTTTACAATTAAAAAAACTTTATAATCATAGTTTTGAGTTATATTAGTTTGTAAGAGAACTTACGTAAGAATACCGAGAGAACCAAACATTTGTCTTAAATCAATAGATTGCTTATTCTTGGAAGTCTGTGTCGGTATATTATGTGTAAGAACAAGGGAGACGTAGCCTTAGGGTAGCTGTTAATTAAAGCAAGCTAATTATTCTTGGTATTGCGGGCACTCGACCGGCAGGACCTTATACTTTTCTTGGACGCTGGTTGTAAGTTCATGCTTCGGGGTCATCACCATGATCCGTCTTAGCAATTTTTTGTACTTCTTTTTCTGTAGTATTGACAGATCACTTCCATAAATCAAGCCCAAGATCTCCTCCATTCTTTTAACACCATGATTCTAAGATAATTAGCCGAGATTTCCAATTCTGAGAATAGGGGATAGAGAAACTTAGAAGTGGCAAAGAGAGTCCACAAGTATTCAAAAAAAACTCTCAATAGATTTTTCATCCTATTATTTAAAATACATCACTAAAACCAATATTTTCTATTTTACATACTGATTTTTATAATATTTCATCTATTAGCTTATCTATTTTTTCTTTATATCATTTAAATATTATACTTTTTAATATTTTTTATTCATTTCAAATATGTTTTCTAATTCTTAATAATATCTTTATATCTTTTGATATTTGCAATACCTTCCCATATACAGTGTCATATAATTATATCTTATTTTAAATTAATCCAAATTTATAAACTAAACAAAAATATAAATTAATTTTAAAAAAATATTATAATAAAAATATTCTCAAAGTATATACAATGGGGTTGTTGCACGTCTACAAGGATATACAAACCGATTGGTGTCATATGCAATTTTATTTTATTTTTATCTAAGTCATATGTAGCTTTTATTATTATTATTATTATTATTATTCATATGCATCTTGCTTTTATATATATAGACCGAATATTGGAGTCACCCCAACCAACGCAGAGAAAAGCGTGGGAACGAGAGACAGAAAGAGTGAAAGGGGCCTGAAATGAAGATAATCTAGAAGAAATGAGGAAAATCAGCCTCTGAAAATAGAGAAATTAATTTAAAATGTTTACAGTCATGAATAGTGTTCTCTACATATAGCGAAATAACTGTAGCAAAATCTAAAATAAAGATGATATAAAAGATCTATTGGAGCTCAATTTTGTACAAATTTATTTATATTTCAAAGGCAACTGTATTTTACAACATTTATTAGGAGTGCTAGTGGCAGAAGTGGCAATTTGGTCATGTTTTTATGTGATATTCCATATTGAATAATAAGTGATAAGAGAATAAATAATATTTACAGTTATAGAGTACATAAGTGCCGTGCACTCCTTTCGAAAAAAGTAAGTCAATATGAAATCCATATAAAAAAGTTAATTTTTTTTAATAAAGAACTTTACTCTTTTTCAAAATGAGTGCATAATGCTTGCATAATTTATGATTGTATTTAGCATTATTTGTGATAAGAGTAGGTATTATATGAAATCTCATATTGTTTGAAAATAGAGTTCCAATAATATTATTAACTAATTTTCTTAAATTATAGACCCAAATGTGACTTGGACCTTGCTTAAAATTTTACTCCCACTATTGAAGTGAAAAAGTAGAAAGAAATTAGAGAAATTATTTTAATATACACTTATTATATAAATGAATAATGTTATTTATTAGTTGCAATCCAATCAGGGTACGATAGGGTTACATTCATCTAATTGGTTCGATGAATGTAGGTCGGTTTTAACCCACCTTATGAACAACCTGAATTAGGGCGTGTATGAATCTACATCTTATCCCAAAATTCAAATATCATTTTATTTCATCTTATTTTGAAACATAATTCAAATATAAATATTTTCAAATTAATCATTAAAATATTTTCAAACTAATCATTACAAATTTCTCAAACTTTCAAACAAAAAATAAAAATTAATTTAATTTTTTCAAATTTCTAAATAAAAATAATATTATAAAACTATATTTTAACAATATTTTAACTTTATAATATTTTTATTCAATTTTTTTTTTTATCTTCTTTCCTAAAACTAAAAAAGTATTTAGTTCAAATTATCTCACTACTATTCACAAACTATTTTACTCCTATTCACAAAATTTTCATTTCATCTTACTCTCCCAACAAGTCCTTAGTAATACCAACCAATAAATACTTGATCCACTTGGATTAAACCGGTAGCCTATGAAAAATGAGTAGTGGTGTAACCAATCTTGTTCGGTCATGTTTTGGACATTTTTAAGAATTGAATCCATATTTACCGATTTTTAAAATTTAAGAACCGATATCGAATCGATTCATAATCAGAAACTTTCAATTTTTTCAGTTCCAGTCTGGTTCGATTTTTTCGATTTTGCAGACAAACAAAGTCATATTCCAATAAAACTTTACCAAGTAAGTAACCCATATCCCTCATTTTATGTTATATTAATTTTATATTATAAAATTAAAATTTATATGTTATATCAAAATTCAAATGTTATATTAAGATTTATAAGATCAATTTTATGTTATATCAAATGTTATATTAATTTTATATTATAAGATTAATAAAATGAATAATAAGATTTTAAAATTTCATATTATATTAATTAGCAATTTAATATATAATATATATAATAGAATATAAAAAATTATATCTAATATAAAAAGTTAAAAATAATATATATGTATCGGTCCGTTTGATACGAGCCGGTGTTCTAAAAATCAAAATCAAAACTAGATCAATTTTCAACCAATTTTACTAAATCAAAGCTGGTAGACCAAACCGATTTAAAACTAAACTGAACTCACCGATTCAGTCCGATTCACGGATTTTATTTCCCTTTTTATTTTTTATTTACGGGCTTAGAAATGGATGAATTTGAGGCTTTGAGTTCAATCGGGTCGAGTAAAGGATGAATCTGTTAGTGCATCCGGGTTCACTCACCAAAGCTGGTATGGAGTCTCCATCCCGAACCCGCACCGGAACTTGCACTCCATTTTGCCGTCTCCATCCTCCATCTACGTGTCCATACCATGGCCCAAAGAAATAACAGAAACAAATCCATATCGATAGAACCAATGATTTATGCAAAAGCAAGTCTACAGCAAAAGGACGAAAGCTCCCCAACTCTTCTTCCTGTTGGGTGGGTAAAAACGTGACTCTAAGAAAGGTACTCATTTTTCTATCTTCACCTTTTATCGTTTTAATTTCTGATTGCATATGAAGTGTTTGTGGGGTTTATGTTTGATCTTGCTTTGAAGTTTTTCTTCGGGTTTCAGTCCCGTTTGTTTTGAAAACAAAATGGGTGGAATTAAGTTGACCCAGTTGCACAGCTTGGCCTCAAGCTTCACATCCGTAGTTGGGGATGGTCGGCACTTAAATTCCGAAAAGGAAATAAATTCTGGAAAAGAACATAATGTACGGAAAACAGAGGTAGTATCAAATTAGCAATTTCGGAATTTTCTATGAACATGATTGGCATGGATAAATCATGCGACTGATGACAAAAGCCCCCACAGTTACGTTCCCATCAAAAAAACTAAGACAAACGTAAGCAGGTTGGGATATAAATACATTCGTAGGAACGTATATGTATGTCTTCATGTATGTATGAATGGTAGGATCAAATGATATTGGTGTAAACTAAGCTAGTGCGAAAGATAACGGTTACTTGTATTTTTCTTTCTTTCTTTTTTCCAAGTTTTTATTTATTTTTTTTCTATTCAAGCCTGTTTTTAGAGAAACTTAATCTGTAATCATGGTCATGCATATTGTGTGAAAAGCTACTGCTTAGTATTCTGCTTGTCCGTTGATGCCTTTAAATTGATTGATGTACAATTGCATAATGTAGGTGAAAGGTTTGGTCAGTTCTTGGTTCTCATACTCTACAGATGTTCGTGAGGTTTATCCCTGCTTGCCTGAGTCTATCTCAAAAACCCACCAATTTGAACCATCTTTCCAAGCACATTGCATTACACAAATACAAAAGAAAAATAAGAACTTTGTGCACCAAACGAGTTCAAATCCCACCATCTACTTCTGGAGATGCTGGTGGCTTGCGTGTCTTTGTCCTCTCTGACTTGCACACAGACTATGCAGAGAACATGGAATGGGTGAAGTCCATTTCTTCTGCGAGACATAAAAAAGATGTTCTTCTCGTTGCGGGTGACGTAGCAGAAACATACGACAACTTTGTTTTGACTATGCGTCTCTTGAAGGATGGATTTGAGCATGTCTTCTTCATACCAGGAAACCACGATCTTTGGTGTCGTCGGGATGGAGAAGATTATGTAAGAGACACAATTCCTTCTCTATAACTTTGCGTCCTTTCTAATTTACCAGATCCATTACAAGTATTTCATAGCTAAGAATGGACTAGGTTTGTGCATCTCTGTTTGTGTGTATCTGTCTATACAAACACACAGACTTGTAGTTGTGATAGAATATATAATATTTACTAACAGTTTTAAATGATAAATTTTTTTAGCAACATTACTGTTTCGAATGACATATTAAGAGGAGCTAAGTGGGTGAAATGTCGGGGGTACCCTAGCATAGGTTGGTTTGTTGAAGATCAGGATGCTTGCATTAAGTTTCACTAATCTTGTTCATGATTGGTATTGTTTGAAAAGTTCTAACCTTGTTCATCAGTGTCAAGGAGTTTGTTCATATGTGTGGCTTGGTACTCATATACATGTCACGATTTGGTAATTGCACAGTTGTTGACTAAATTCTATAACTCATTATGTCATTTTTTTTAAGCAAAACAATCATTTACTAAAATGTATGCGGATAAGATGTTTGTATCGTAAATTGCTTCAAATTCCAACTCCGAGGGGTTGGCTCAAGTGGTAAAGGTCTTAAGCATGGGGGTATGCTCCTCTCAGGTCTAAGGTTCAAATCCCCTTGTGTGCAAACAACTCTAGGGGCCATCAGACTGGGGGATTTTCCCCTTAAATTACCCGAGGTGCACTTGTGGACAACTCATTGCCGAGGCCTGTGCACCATCAGGATTAGTCGGGATACTGTTCCCTGACACCCAGTGCCAATAATTTATAAAAAAATAAAAATAAATAAAAAAAACTCCTTCAAATTCCAGCTAATGACCCTATGAAAAGTTGGGAATTAAGGAGGTGTAAGATTGTTTTGTAAGGTGATAATCCCAAGTCCATATAGAGAGAGTAATGAGTTATAGTCCAAATCCTGTGTATAGAATTGGTACCAAGGCTCGGTTCTTTTGCAAATGTGAGGTTTCAGAACAAGTGGTACTTCATCCCAAATGGATACTTTAGCCCATGTCAAGGCTTTGGCAATAGTGGGAGCTTGAGCCCAAGTTGGTTCTCCAATATGAGTAGTTGTTTGGTAGAGTTTTGAGGCTTAAAGATGACTGCATGTGTGAGTAGTGTAGAGTAGCTCTTATGTTTGAATGAATATCCTTGTATGTCATGTGTGAGTTGTGGATATATTTCTTATTTAAGTGTGAGGGCATCGTTGTGGGTATTGGGCTTTCAGCTTTTAAATTTTTGTCATCTGCATTGTTGATAGTGGATTTTGGGTAGTGCTGCATTTGGATAGTCATGGAGTTGGCCAAACCAAAATCTCATTCTTCATATAATTTTTCTGTTTAATTTTAGTGTCTATGTGATGTGCTTCTGTTAATCCCAATTTCCAACCAACTGGAATAGAGCTTCTTTGGTCACAAATACCAGTTTCATAGCAAGATGTTCTCTAAAATATTGAAGGAGTCCAACTGTCTATCATACTTGTTAACTTGGAACTACTTGTGAATTTTATGCTGAAAGGAGCCTCTTTTTGTCTGTATTTTCTTCTTAAGAAGAAATTGCACTATTCCATCGCTTTCTTAACTATGCTTAGGCTTTTGTTGCCATTGTGTTGCTATAGCTTGGCTTGTTAACAAGAAACTTGAGAGCTTGATTTTGCTTCTTTAGGCTAGTGAAAGACCAAGAAAACTTATTAAAAATCCTAGGTTGAGCAGAGTGCTGCCATTTTACATACATAGATGGTGAAAGCTCTATTGTATTTTTTGTATAGTAATCGAAACTTTAAAAATATAACAAGCATAACTTAAGTACAGTGGATGTATACGAGAGAAACAACTAATTGGAAATAGAAAAAGATACAAGAAAGTCGTGAAAACTTAGCCAATTAAAGTCTATAGTGGCGGCCCAAAGAAACAAATTATTGAAGAAATAAGTTTTAATTTCCCATCGCCCTCTCTTGGTTTTCAAGATTTCTATCATTCGTTTGCCTCCCAGTGCATCACACCAGACATAGAGGGACTATTTCTCCCCTGCTGCAATATGTGTGTTGTGTTGCCACATTGCCCTTTTTAGTTTGCAAAGAGGTCTACTAACCATCTGGGCATGACCCAAGCCCATCCAACTCTTCCAAATATATCATTGCATAAGACTCTAGCAAACAAAGCTATGGAATAAAAGGTAGTTATGGATTTCTCGCACTTCATGCACATATAGCACCCTCAGTAACAATGATTTGGCATTTCCTTAAGTTATCCATGGTGAGCGTCTTTCCTAAGGAGATTGTCCAAGCGAATAAAGTAGCTATTAGAGGCACTATGATGGATAGCCTATTTTCTATGTTTTCGCTCATCTGGATACCACTTAATGAAGATCCTAAGAAAGCTTTACTTATAAAAAAAAAGATCCTAAGAAAGCTTTACTTATATAAAATAATAATAATAATAATAATCCTATGAAAGCTAACCATCAGGAAGTTCAGGTTCACTAGATCTGAAAAGCAGCCCATTCTGAACTCCAGCTCCATTTCTTTGTTTACTAATCACTTATGGGATGAGAATCATAACAGTCTGAACCCTGAGCTTTGTACAAGATGCTTGTGTTGTTTAAAAGTCTTAATTTATACCTCCCACCTTCACCCCTTTCCCTCTTGTTATCAGTTTTTTCATTAAAACTTATACATTTGACTTTAACAATATGGCTTTGTCTGACCTGCGTTTCTGTTCTCAGGTAGAAACTGAAAATTACCATCTGATGATGACATTAATTTCACCTGCTTCATAACGTGATTCCATTTTGAGGCTCATTCTTCATTTTATGTTTATGACATTTCAATGCTCAAAATCTACTTATGAAATTAGCTGTCTTTGCTCCTGATATCATCGTAATTTCAGGAAGATTCTCTTGAAAAGCTAAATAGGTTGCTTGATGCATGTAGAGAACTTGGAGTTGAGACCAATCCTATGGTGATAGATGGCTTGGGAATCATTCCTATATTCTCCTGGTACCACGAGGTGAATGGTTTATTAGTGTGCATTTTACATCCTTTTGGCAGTTTCTAACTCCTATATCATTGTTTACTTGTTCCATGTGGTGCTCAATTATGCATTTATGAATGGATGCACTCTTTTCTTGCAGAGCTTTGATCGAGAGAAGGATGTAGCTGGCATCCGTATTCCGTCTTTGGAGATGGTGATTCACTTTCTTTCCTACTAGTAAGGGTTTTCAAGTTACTCCTATCAAGCAGGAACACTTGATATAGGTTCTTTTTACTTTTATTCGATATGTAGTGCAGAATGTTTTAATGTTTGAACCAGAAATCAAATTGGGCAAACAGTAGGCTTAATAGTCACCTATGGCATAATATCTGAAGGGAACAGGCAATGTGCTGCAGAACTTATTCCCAACTAGTGTTTCAACAAGGGTTCCATTCCAAAATTGTTTAGGTTCTCAGAGAAAATGCTACGGTGACTTACGAAGAAATAAAAAAATAGTTCTAGTGTTGGTTGGTTACCAGGAAAAGAATTGCTACCTTCACACCCTTCTACTCAATTTTGTTAATGAAAGAGGATTTGGACATCAGAATAATTTGTTTAGTTCACATACTACAAATAAATAACAATTTTTATTTTTTTTGAACCTCATCATCCTAAGTAGTCTGTGTTACAGGTAGTCTTCTTATCTGTTTCTGATTCTTTGGTGATTAATTGTCATATGGGTTGTTATTTATAAGACACTTATCCAATTTGAAGTTTGGGCACCGAATACTTGAGGACTTGACACCTTTGTCAACCCTTGTTTGGAGTTGACCATCATTAACCAAATTTTATAGAACCATAGGGTTGTTATGCATTTCTATTGATGAAGAAGCTGTATGTTTTTAGTCTTTGAATATAAATAAAATGATTCAATTTAGTTAATTCTATCAGCTTAGCATTTGGGGATAAATAGTGATTTAACATGATCAGTGCAGGGGTCTTGAGTTTAAATCCTGACTTCACCCTTCACCCTCTATTTCAGTTGAATATTTCACCTGTTGAACTCATATAGTAAAGGAGAGTCTGGCTCATGCCTAAGCGGGAGTGCTAGATTATAAATCAAATAATTAAATTCGCATGTTTTTATCAACTTAACCTTTTCAGATAAGTGATAATTTTACAATTAGCACTTTCTTAGTGGTTTATGGTTCTTCAGAACACCAGCACTCAAACATACGGCTTTGTAAATTTTAGATCATTAACTCGAGATGGAAAGCATATATGCAACTTCCCATGGAGAAATCTTGGACCTGCTGCATCCAGTACTCATCTTTTTGTCAAAAAATGACCATTGTGTCCATTTTGACAAACCAATGCATATAGTTATTCACAATTACATCATATAGATAACATCATTTGAATGCTATTCTATTGGGCTGCATTCAGTTGCTTCCTATATTTGTCTAATACATCATTAAAGTTTTCATTTGACTGCGTTATAATGCTGTGGGTTCTCTAACCATGAAATAGGTTTGTGCCGGTAATTTTGTTTCCCTGTGTAGGCATGCAAGGACTTTCATGCATGCAAGTGGCCTGTGGAACTTTCAAATCGGGATACCTCCCTTGCTTTGTACTTCGATGCAATTAACGAAAAAAATATGAATGTGATCAAGGAAATCCAGAGGGCTTGTAGCCAAATAATTACATTTTCTCACTTTGTTCCCAGGTCAGTAAATCACTCGTCTGATTATCTAATTTTCTTTGGTTAGATTCCTTCTTATTTATTTGGGTGGTTGGATGATTTCATAATTGTACTTATGACCAGGTCCTAAATCTCATATAGAATTTATTCGAGTTAAACACTTTTACTTGTAATCTGACATGTGATTCTCTAATCAAATAAGATACCAGGGGCTTGAGGCAAGATAATATATTGTTATAATTGGATGATCTTTTTTGCTTATATTATGTAGTTACTTAGGTAGGCCTTCATATATAGTTTTTTACTTTGTACGGAAATTCAATATGCATGTTTTGAGACCNAGTTATAGAACAGAAGGTTTTTGAGTTCAGAAAGGAGAATGAAAGGTGGTGGAGAATCACAGAGAGTAGTCGCCGGGTGGTGAAATACATCTCTTTGAACCATGAAGATTTGGGGTGGTTGGGTTCTATGGTAAGGGAATGTGCAGGTTTAGTGGGCTTATCAGAGTTTTTGAGAACTCGTAGAAAAGGTAATAACGTGTTAATGGTGAGGAGGGGCTGCAATAACCATGGCAGTTTTATCTTCATTTCGGAGTTTGGGCATGAAAAGAGGAGAGGTACGCTGGTTGTGCCGGAAGGAAGGAAGGGGGAGGGGTGGAGGAATTTTGGAGTCACATTAAAGGAGCTCATTCCTCCTTCCTCTGTTCCGTTTGTTAGAAACAGAGCAGCTGTTCAGGCAGGTAACCTGAAGATGATTAGGGGCGACGGTGGTGCTCCTTCGTCATCGGTAGTTGGTGCTCAGTCGTACAGTGAGGTGCTCAAATCGCAGAAGGTACAGCTGCATGCTGTGAGCGTTGCGGTGCCAGGCGTGTCTAGTACAGAGATCGTGCAGGGACGAGGGGTTGATGGCAGTGTACTGTTGGGGCCTAACGTGAGAAATATTACGAGTGTTTTGGGTGATATGGAGATGAAACTTAGGAGTTTATTAGATGAGTTAGAGTGGTTGAAACGCTGCGTTAAGGGTAAGGAGTTACTGAGTTTGGGCATGGGCTGTGATGATTCGGGCTTACTGGAAGGGGATGTATTGGGCCATGTTTCGGGCCAGAGAGATATGGGCTTAGCTCTGGGCCAGACTTTGGGCCCAAAGAAAAGCTGGCTGGCTAAGCAGCCCGAGATTTCGGCCATTTCGGCCCAGGTGCCGAGTCAGGCGCCGATATGTGTTTCGCCAGTTCCCCCACCGGCACAGATAGTACCGCCGGCACAGAAAGAACCGCCGGCAGTGGCTGACCACCATGGTGAGCCGGTAGAGCCAATCCGATGGGAGGATTTAGAGGATGGCGAGATCGTAGAGGAGTTGGTAGTGGCCGAGACTTTGAGGGTTGAGATCCCGTCGTCGTCTGGTGGGTTGCGGCTGAGGAGTGAACTGACTCAGTCATGTGTGGTGGTCGAAGGCCCAGAAGTGGCGACTGCGTGTTTAGTCTCGCCGACAGTGGATGTTTTGGTCGAGTATCCTTCGTCGGTTAGCGGGTTGGGTTTAGAGAACACACAGACAAAGCCGTGCGTGGTGGATGGAGGCGCTATAGGGTCTCCGATTGACTTGCAGTCACGGGAGATGGTTTCTGTTGAGGAAAAAAAGCTTGGGGATGGGTTTGAAGAACTAAATTCTTCTATTTTGGAGAGTGGGGAA